>CM023454.1:85789665-85885604 GCA_013339765.2 Haemaphysalis longicornis
GGTGGTTGAGGGGCGGTGCTAGTTGCCCGGCCTCAGATCTCTTGTAAATATAAACGCCCGCTTTAAGTAGATAAAAGCCGCTTGGGGGAATCGTATGGCGAAACGCACCGCACCGGTATGCGAAGAGGTGGGTTCGAGTCCCGTTTCCGGAAAAACGGCGGATTTTTTCTCGACTATATTTTCGCTTATGTTATCAATGAATCAAAGAACGTGACAAGCACACGTATTGTATGCCATTAAATATTTCGAAAAAAAAAAGCCGAATAGCACTGGCAATGACGACTGCACCTTTGATATGTATCTTTACTCGAGTCCATCCGTCCCGTATCTCTCTGTTTGCTACATGCATTACGAGGACTGGCTCCAGCAGTTCGGACATGCCAAATGCTAACCCCGAGCTCCGACCGCCGCTTCCGTGGCGGCCGCTCTGAAGAATACGTTCTACGTCTCCGCGGTGTCGAGGGGCGGCGCTAGTTGACCGCTCTAGCTCTTGTAATATAAATCCCCCGCGTTAAAACTCAGAGGAACCGCTGTGGGGATAGCGTATGCGCCGCACCGCAACCGGGTTATGCGATGATGTGGGTATGAGTCGCGCTCACCCGAAAAAACGGGCGGATTTTTCTCGACGTTATTTTCTCTTATGATCAAGCAATCAAAGAAACGTGACAAAGCACCCGTCATTCGGCCACTAATTAAATATTTCCGAAAAAAATAGCCGAATAGCCCGGGCAATTACGACTGCAACTATGATATATATATATATATATTGTAAGGCCGATGGTAGGCGAGGCAGACCAGTACGCACAAACCGCTTTATTCGCAGGCCGAGCTGCAAGGCGGCAAGATGGCGACCGAACCAGGTTACCGATGATGATAGTTCGAGAAGGTAGAAGAATCGGTGATGATGAGTATATACAGAGATGAAGAAGCCGTGGCCGCAACCGAGCGCCAGTGAAGATGGCATTCCACTGGGACATTGCATTCAGCGCTCCGAACTTCCACAAACGAGGCTACCACTGGTCTCACAATATTTTCCCCCCGGGGCGAGAGCGGCCGCCTGGTCGCGTTTTACTGCGAATTACGCCGGTGGAAAGCCTTGAGGCGGGAAACGTGGACAATCTCCGTGCCACGATGACGGCGGTCCGGACTTCCACAAACGAGGGTTGACGCGATAGTTCACCGGAAGAGGTAGCCTCGAAGGACCTTGTAAGGACCAAGGAACCGGTGAGAATTTTTCGCAGAGGCTGGAGAGCGAAACGGTGTCCAGAACAAAACTTCGTCACCAGGTCGGACAGAAATGGACCGGCGAACAGGTGTCGTAGCGTTCTGAGCAGTCTTGTTGGCTTGCTTCTGTGCGCTTGCGAGCCAGTCGCCGACAGGGGTCGATCCGAGACACGAATTGTTCTGGAAACGACGCAGAAGCGGACACAGGAGCGATAATAAAGTAAACAGGTATCAAGCACTGCGCGATGGATGACGGCCGGAGACAAGGTTAGAAGCTGTGTACCCTGTAGTGATTTGAACTGCCCGTGTTTTAGGCAAAGGTGGACTCAAGGTAATTTAATTGCCTAATTTCTGTGGTCAGGGCGTATGTACATTGATATCATGTCAGAGAGCGTGCTGTGAAATGTTCGGTGAGCGCGTTCGTTTGTGGATGGTAGCTTCATGTCATTTTGTGGGAGGTGTTAGATGCACGAAGTACTTCGACAAGGATCTCATATAGAAACATCTTTCCGCGTCACTTATCAGTACGCGAGGGGCTCCATGTCGTAGCAGGATGTGTCTGTAAAAGAAGGCAGCGACGTCACCAGCGCTAGCCGAGGGAAGGGCGCTGTCTGCGCTTAGCGAGTCAAGTGATCAAGGGCCATGACGATGCAGCGGTGACCAGTGGACATCGTCGGTAATCGCGCATACAAATCAATACCCACCACTTCAAACGGCGTAGTTGGAGGACACGGAACAGGCTGGAGGAGACCGACAGGGGGTGCCGTATACCGTTTCGTTGCTCTGTGAAGGTGAACAGGATGCGACATATTTGACCACACTGGTGGAGAGTACTGGTCAAAAGAGCGACCCTCGCATGCAGTCGTACGTCTTTTGAAAGCCAAGGTGCCGGCGGTGGCGTCGTCATGAAAACCTTGCAAGACACGACTCCGGAGAGAACGAGGCACAACTGGGACCCATGCTGGCCGCAATTTGGGCGGTGGTTTCTGCGATACAGTGCACCTTCTATGAGCTGGAACTGCCGCAGTTGGCGACGTAGTCGGCTATTCGGTGGTCGTGTCGAACCAGCGAGCAGATCCATTATTTTCTGGCCGTAACTGTCTGCTCGTTGATGATCGTTCAAGTCGCGGCGGTCGTCAGTCGGTGTATAGTCGACAGGTGCAAACTGATGATGGCGGTTGTATGAGAAAGTGACGCCATGTCGTTTGAAGATGGCATCAGCGGGAACCCGCGAGAGTGCGTCTCCGTCCACATGCTTGAGTCCGGACTTGTAGGTAACCAAGAAGTCCTACTCTTGCAATCGCAGAATCCAGCGTCGCAGGCGTCCGCACAAGTTTTTCAATGAAGACAGCCAGCACAGAGTGTGATGATATATGACGACGGTGAAATGTCGGCCGTAGAGATATGACCGAAACTTTTGTACAGCCCACACAACGGCTAGACACTTTTGTTCCGTGATCTTATAATTCTTCTCCGTTCGTGTTAGAGAGCGGCTGGCATAAGCAACAACCCTCTCGCGGTGGTGAGCATCGCGCTGCAACAGAACGGCGCCATGCCATGCCTACTAGCATCGGTGTGGAGGATTGCCGGTCTCGATTCATCAAAGTGGTATAATACACGTGCAGAAGTAAGCGCTTGCTTGATGTCTTGGAAGGCCTTTTCGCAGCCATCACTCCAGTCGAAGGGGGTATTAGAATTTAATAGCTGGTTCAGAGGTTGCAGCGAGAGTATAAAAATTGTGGACAAAATGGCGAAAATAGGACGCCACGGCCAGAAAACTATGCAGCCTTTTTTTTCCTGAGGTCCAGGAAATTGGCTAAAGCAAAAATTTTGTCTGGGTCGGAGCGTATGCCATCTTTACTGACGACGTGACCAAGAACCTTTATCAATTTGCTAGCCAAGCGACATTTCTTGGTGTTCCGAGTCAGACCAGCCTTTGCCAGGCACGTCAACACCTCGTCCCGACGCTGCAGACGTTCCGCAAAACTTGACGAAAAGATGACGATGTCGTCAAGGTAACGCAGGCATGTTTTCTATTTAAGACCGCGAAGGACCGTATCTATCATGCGCTCAAATATGGCTGGGGCGTTGCATAAGCCAAAAGGCTATACGATAAACTGTACAAGCCATCTGGAGTCGCAAACGCCGTTTTCTCTTTGTCAGACTCGCGCATGGGGATCTGCCAGTAGCCAGATCGCAGGTTTAGACTAGAGAAATATTCAGCCCCTTGTAGACGGTACAGCGCGTCATCTATGCGATGCATCGGATACACATCCTTCTGGGTAAACCTATTCAAAGCCCGATAGTCCAGGCTTAAAGCGTACGGAACCGTCTTTTTTTCTCACCAGAACAACAGGATAAGACCACGGGCTCAAGGAAGGCCGAATAACGGTTCGTTTGCAGCATGTCCGCGACGTTTTCTTCGATGACTTTCCGTTCCGACGACGACACACTATATGGGCGACGGCGAACAATGTTAGTCCCATCTGTCTCAATACGATGCTCTGCCAATATGTCTGTCCAAATTGGTGGAGATGCAGTCAAATGAGGTTTTGTGTTTTTCGAGCAGCTCAAGTAGGAGTCTTGTTTTGAACGCCGTGAGGTCTTCGCTAATCGTGGTTGCCAGGTTGGACGAGAGCGGCCGGAATGTGAAGACAGGGAAACGGAAGACACACAGCAGAGAGGAACGAGAGACAGACTATCAGCCACAACGGAAGCGAGCGTGGTGCCTTCATGGAGGAGTATCGTCTCAGAAGTGATATTTGTAGCGACGAGCGGCGCCAGACCCACCTGCAAAACGGACAAAGCAGGTCGCGATAATGATTCCTTGGGGAATAAAACGCGCAGACGGAACGATTTAACGCATCACCATCACTAATTTGGGTTTAGTGAACTGAAAGGAATGTATCGTGGCCCGGGTACAAAACGTAATCGGGACTTGCTCTCAAATCAGTTGTGGCTTTTCTTCCAGAATTTCGGTGGTCCTCCGTATCTGCGAGTTCAATTTGCGGTTGCTGCACAAAATGACAGCAGATGCGGATGACAAGAAGTCCCAGCCCAAGATAAGGTGATGCGCACACGGTGACAACACTTCACACTGAACGTGATGACGAAGTTGACCGACTGAAATTCGTACCGTGCACTGTCCGGATGGCTCAATCGTGCTGCTATTGGCGCCATGCAAAGAAGGTGGTCCATTGTAGGGTGTTCGAACCTTGCGTAGTCGTGCACACAATTCTATACTTATCACCTAAACACTGGCACCAGTGTCAATAAGGGCATCTACAAAAACACCTTCAACCCAAAACTGACAACATGTTCGATAGACGCTCCGGAGGCATTGTAAGTTTCCCACGTGATGCAGTTTTCTCCTCCCAAAACTGCATTAACTATTTTTCCGAGTGCTGGTCGGTGACGTAGATCGCAGGCCGAAGGGGCGACAGCGCCCGACGGCCTGGCGATGGTGAGCGGCGTCGCGAATTGCGCGGCCTACGAGAAAGGTCGGTTGCTGGCTCAGGTGGCGATGGTGAACGGCGTGAGAAAGACGGGTGCGTACGCTGCACGTAGTCGAAGTTATTCGGGCGTACATAATCGCGTTCGTAGGCTGCGTAGCCGCGTCGTTCGTCACGTTGGCGCCTTCGACAAAATGGGGAGATGTGGCCCTGGATGCCAAAACAATAGCAGACTGGCCGGCCAACGTTGGGGTCATGGTGTGGTGGGAAATAGGTTGGCGTGGTTTACAACCGAGGCATGGCAGCCACATAGCCGGGCGGGGCCTGTGTTGTAATGGGACTGACCGGTACAGGATGCCGACCAGCCACATCCGAGTAAGATGGTGTTGCCACAGAAACAGGTTGGGCGGGAGGCAGGAGCACGGGTTATAGCCGCGACCTCCTCCTTAACGATATCCCGGGCCAGGCGCAGAAGGAGCTTCGCGAACACAGTGTGCGCACGGGGAAGTATTGGCGTGCATCTCCTCGCGAATTATAGAGCGTATCAACGCACGCAGGTCTTATTTCCCAGATATTGGGTAGGAGCCGTTGTCTTGACGAAGGCGGATGGACAGTAGTTATTCGAGACGCTTACAAGTGGAGATCACGTCCGGAACGGTTGCGGGGTTCTCCGTAGCCAGTGTGGTGAACGCGAACTCACCGATTCCTTTCAGAACGTGGCGTACACGGTCAGCTTCCGGCATGGTATTGTCCGGGCGACGACAAAGCGCCAGAACGTCCTCGATATATGAGGTGTACGTTTTATACGCCTGTTGCACACGGGTCTCGAGTTTCTGTTTCGCGCTGTCACTCAGAGCTTTAAAGAGCCAAAAATCCGGCGGAACTGAGCACTGAAATCAGCCCAGTCGCTGATGGTATGCCGGTTGTTTAGATACCACGTCTCGGCAACCTTGGTCAGGGAGGACGAAACGTTTGGCCGCTTGGGGTTATCGTCCCAGCGGTTGAATGCGCTCACCCTGTCGTAGTTTTCCAGGCACTCGTCGGCATCATCGTCACGAAGGCCAGCGAAGAAAGGAGGGTCACACTGGGGGCTGGTTATGATGCACTGGTGGGTTGGTGGAGCCGTGGCGTTTGCCAAATAATTCAAGCGTCATCGCTGTAGTTTCCGGCATTAGGCGGCGCCCGAGCGGAGCTCCAGTGGGGCAGCTTGAGAGGTGGATTACAGGACCGAAACGCACGTTCCACCACTTGTAAAGCCGATGGTAGGCGATGACAGACAAGTACGCGCAAACCGCTTTATTCGCACGCCGAGCTGCCAGACAGCAAGATGGCGACCGAACCAGGTTACCGATCAGGGTAGTTCGAGAAGGTAAAAGAATCGGTGATGATGAGTATATACAGAGATGAAGAAGCCGTGGCCGCAACCGGGCGCCAGTGATGATTTCATTCCACCTGGACATTGCATTCAGCGGTCCGAACTTCCACAAACGAGGCTATCACTAATCTAACAATATATATATATATATAATAATATATATATATATATATATATATCGTGAAACCGGGGTCCTAGCGCCCGGCCGCGGCTCCCAAGAAAGACACCGAGTGCCAGGAAACCACACCTCTAGTGAGGTCAGAACCGAACCCGTCCTCATACGCCCGATCTTCTCGAAGCCCAGGCACGCACTGGCGCAGTCCCTCGTCTCGTTCCAGCGCGCGCACGCTGCGCTTGCCCCGAACTACCTTTCTCCTCCTTTTATGCTCCCAGTTTCCAAACTCCGCCTCCCCGACCCCTCCAAAAACGAAGTCACGACTCGTCGGGCATGTCGATGACGTGTCGGTCGGGAAAGGGTCGCGGAGGAGGTCCGGGCGGTGGTTGAAGCAGCAGGACAAAGGCAGCAGCGACGGAGTCTTCAGTTCGGGGTTCTGCGGAAGCAGACGTGCAGCAATGGCGGCAGTCGTGCAGTTACGGTGCAGAGCACCTGCCAGGTGCACGGGCACATGGATTTGCGGCAGCCGGCAGTAAGGGCAACGGCGAACGAGCTACCCTGCCGTGTAAATGAATGGAGGTTCTTGGGGATATCGAACCGAGAGTAAACGGCCCCGGAAAGGCTCTGGGACATCGGCCGCTAGATACCCACGTTCAGGACGGGGCTGGAGTCCCAGGGGAGGCGGGGACAACCAGCCAACCGAGCAATCTGCCTCCATGACCGTCCAAGTGGCCACGGTGCGAAGTGTTGGAGGGCGGTGACGTGGCGCCCGGGGAAGCCAGGGATGAAAACGGGCCTGTCCGTACGCAGACTGACCCCATCCCCGAGAGGGCCCAAGAAGATTGCGTGGTGGCGGGGGCATCTCCGAGAGCGTGCAGAAGAATATACAAACAAAAATATTGAAAGGGAGCAAAAAAGAAGCCAAGCTGGTACTACAGAACAGGTGAACCCCACCAGAACCATAACGAACTGATCAATGCTTTACAGAAAAGACAGGTCAAGAATAAACAGAGGAGAAAAAAATGTGGATAGTAAAAGAAAAAAAACTAATTCTGTTACTTCGCTAGTGCTCATACGCAACGCTAGGCGAAGGCGTCCTCTGAAAAGAGAAACATGATCAGCCTGCATGGTAGCGTTTAAGGTCAGCTATATTAACCGTGCCTCCATGTTCACCTGTCCGGTTGTTGCGTAAAAGATACGTTATGGAAGACAGCTTCTCGCTTACGGTGAAAGGGCCCTCCAATTTAGGAGCTAGCGATGCGGAAAACTTGCGTGAAGCGTCGCTCAGCGGATGAGTGCGCCGGAGAACCATGTTGCCAACAGCAAGCTGAACATCTCAACGACCCCGGTTGTACTGCTCCGCCTGCTGGAGACGAGCAACGTCAAGCTGCTCCCGGGCAGCCTATATCGCGTCACGCAGGCGCTGGCGGACGGCCACAGCACGAGGCGGCCGACCAGAACCCGCGCCCGTTTCTGGAAGTGTCCTGCAGAGAGAAAATGGGGTCTCCCGACCGTAATTCAAATAAGCCGTCCTGAACCCGGTTGAACGATTCACCGTGGTGCTACTGGCAAATGCAATCTCAGGCCAGCTTAGCATCCCCAATCCTTGTGGCACTCCGTATGGGCAATCAGCATCGTCTTGAGGTTCAAAATCACAGGCTCGGTTACGTGTACCTGAGGGTGATATGTGGTCGTACGTTTGTGTTTCAAACCTACAGCTCGGCAGTTGTCCTCAAAGAATTTGCTCGTAAAATACGTTGCATTATCCGTTATGAGCTGTGCGGGCAACCCAAAGCGCGAAAACACTTCCCTTAGGCACCTCCATACATTAGGTTATTGACGGTATGTAGCGGGAACAGCCCTACCCACTTCGAGAAATGGTCCGTCACCACGAACAAATAACAATTACCACGCGGGCTGCGGGGGTAAGGGCCCATGATATCGCAAGCAACAATTTGCCAGGGGCTCCTACTCGCAACAGACTGCATCAATCCGGGCGGGCAACCGACTCGGGTTTTCGCTGTCTGACACACGTGACAGCTCCTAGCGTACCGCAGGACATCCTGCCTCATTCCGGGCCACGTGACAGTCCGACATAACTTCGCATATGTTTTGCTGCCAGAGGTGTGTCCTGTCAGAGTTGAATCATGAAAGTAACGGATGAAAGCCCTCCGAAGCTTACGCGGTACAACAGCGCGGAACGGTGAATTAGCTTCGTCATCTTCCTGCGGGATATACCGTAGCAGGAGACCGTCTTCCGCCAACACATATGTATCAAACTCACCGCGGTTGCTGATGGGAGCTGCGCCCTGTGCCCCCGACGTGCTCAATGATCTTACGGCAGAGTCCATCGGCACGTTGCGCCGCGAGATCTGCCCTGCTCACGAGCGTACCCCAGTGTGCGTCAGCATCCACTGCAGCCACCAGCGCCGGCGCTTCTGCGTCCGAAGATAACTGCAGGGGCGCGCGTAATAGGGCGTCAGCGACATGCTTCTGTCAACCGTTCCTGTTTTGGATGGTAAAATCGTAGCGCTGAAGCACAAGCACCCAGCGTGCAAGACGACCAGCGGGGTTCTGCAAACGCTGCAGCCACGTTAATGCGATGTGGTCTGTCTGAATTGTGAAAGAAAGTCAAGATACACGTCAAATTTATTCAGTGCAAACACGATTACTAGACACTCACCTTCTGTGACCGTTGTAATTGCGACTCAGCTGGAGTGAGCGTATGACTAGCAAATGCGACGGGGACAGAGAACACCCTCAATCTCCTGCACCAGCAATGCGCCCAGTCCATAGTCGCTAGCATCGGTCTGCGAGATAAATTGTTTGTCAAGGTCCGCTATCCTTAACGCCGCTGTTTCCGCGATTGCGCGAGACAGTGCTTCAAAAGCTTGGTGTCCAGCCTCCTCCCATTGCCATTTTACGCCTTTCCGTAGTAACTGGTTTAGCGGACGTGACAGCTCCGCAAAAAAGCTACGGTAAAAGGCTATCATGCTCAAGAAGCTCTGCAAGCTCTTAACGTCACGCGGGTACGGATACTCTGTAATCCCCTTCAGTTTGGCTTCGTTAGGATGAAGCTCTCCCTTGTTCACGACAAGCCGAGCAAGTCAACTTTGCTTATCGCGAGTTCGACCTTTTTAGGATTGATGGTGAGACCGGCCGTTTTATGCGGTCAAGCACATCTCTGAGATGCACGAGATGCTCCTCAAGGTACGCGAAAAGACGACGACGTCGTCCATATAGGCCATCGCGTACTTATATTATGCATCAAGAACGATGTCCATTATTCTCTGAAACAAGCTAAGGGAGTTCTTCAGCCCAAACGGCCTGCGCACAAACTCGAAAAGACCCCTGCAGCATTGTGAGCCGCTTTTAGAAATATCATCAGGGTGCATTTCAATTTGCAAAAAGCCGCGAGAGGAATCTAAAGTGGTAAACAAGTGTGCACCACCAAGCGAGGAAATGATGGATTCTACGGCAGGAAAAGGATAAACGTGTCTCACAGTTATGTCGTTGAGACGGCGGTAGTCCACACAGAGACTTACACTGGCATCTTTTTTAGGCGCCAACACGACTGGACATGCATGGGCGGTCTGCGACGGCCCGCACAATCCCCGTGATCAGCTCTCCTCGAGGGCGACCGTCAAGTTTCGCCTTCTTCAGGATGCTGAGCGGCTGTGGATTGCAGCTCCAAAGGGGGCGTCTCCCGTGTCAATGCGATGTTGAAGGACGGTTGTTCGCCCAGTGGCCTCCGTGAACATTTCGGCAAACGGTTCCAGCACATATGCGAGCTGCTCCCTCTCATAGTCACTGCAAGGACACTCCTCAAGCAACTGCCTGATTCGCTCAGGCAACACCGATTTCGTTGCGACTGCGGGCTGACCTTGGCACGGTACAGATATGCGTTGACGCCACAGAAGGAATCAATTCTGCGTCATTGCCCAATCGTAACCACCACCCGCCAAGTCGAGCAGGATGCCCTCGCGAATAATGAAATCCCTCCCCAAAATCATGGGCACCACCAATCTGGGCAGTACGTAAAGCGCTTCTGCTTGCCGAGAAATGCGCAAGCGCACAGCACCACGTGCTTGAACAACAGCACCATTGTCCACTTGCAAACGCGTGCTGCATATGCGCAATTTTACCCCACGTGCTCGGCAAAGTTCAAACACTATCTCCAATTAGCGACAAACTGCCGCCAGTGTCAATCAAGGCGTCAATGTTCGCTCCAACCACGTAAACAGAAACATGCGGTGCTATGGGCTGTGCCGGCTCTTCAACACGACAAGCAGAGGGTAAAAAAACGCCTTTTCGCGATTCGTAATATCCGGAGCCCATAGCGATGCTTTGGTGGCAATTAGCATCGCGGGCCGTATTCGTTTCCCTGATCGCTGGTGATATTTTGGCGACGAACCATCACCTCAGGATATTTACGACGGAAGTGTCCAGGCTGTCCACATAGGTAACAGCCGCCAGCGTGATTTCCACTGGGCACGTAGCCCCGAGACCCTCCCGTCTCGACGACCGGACGAGAAGGACCTCTGGAGCTCAGAGGATTTCATTGCCGACCCCAAAGGGAGAGACTCGATCGGAGAGGGGTGAGCCTGCCAGTAAAGAGGGCCTGTTTTCTCAACGCAGGAACCCTGTCTCTAACCGCTGCGAGGAGTTCCCGCCATGGGCTGCACCATCTAGTGGTTTTTACGCGGTCCAACTGCCTGTCGCCAAGGGCAGAAGGACCTCGTCCGCGGGGGGAATTCAAGCCCGTCGCTGCTTTACGCGGCTGTGGACTTCGCTGTGAGGAAGTCGCATAGGTGTCTCGTCATGCGCAAGCTGGCTCAAGTGCCTCCCCTACTGGCGAAGGGGGTACATAACTCAGCTCTGATATCAGAGCGTCGTCGATTGCTCGAGCTGATCGCGCCAATCTCCTCCAAACTCGAGTAATCATGACCGTGCAGGAAAGGTCGGAAGCGCGGGTGGCCACTCCGCAAGACGTGCTTTACCATTTTCGCGTCAGACGCACCCGGGATGACTCGTTTGAAGAGCTCCCTGGATAACTCGAATGTATTCGAGCAACCTCTCGCGGGGGTGCTGCGTACGTGCCTCCAGCTCACGGCGGATGCGGTAGTCGGAGTTGTGAGGCAAGAACACCTCCCGGAAGCGTGCCTCGAAGTCAGCCCAGGACGCGAACGGGGTCTGGAGGCGCCAGCAACGACCAGCTGATGCCTCTAGGGCAAACGGCAGGACGCGGGTCAACACGAACTCGTCCGAAGCACCCGACGCCGTCTTGTAAACATTGAGATCGCCTCAGGAAATCCCACACAGATTTGAAGTCGTCATACCCCGTGAACCGTGGCACTGCGAGGCTCGGGTGTGAACGCCGGCACACGCTGCGGCGCCTCGAGGCTGGTGGGGGGCGCATGCCCGGAACCAGCGCGCCCCACCTGCAAATTCTCGAAGTGATTAACAAGATTCACGCAGAGGTGTGCGATCGGGCCCAGGGTAGCGACGACCGCCGAGGCATCCGATCCAAAGCCGGCACCGTGAGGATCGGCCGAGAGGCTCCGTCGAGCAGAAGGCGTGGCTGCGCCACGGCGAAGCCTACGCTCCATGATGGAATTCCGTGCACCACAAAGCGACAAAAAAGCACACAGCGATTACCACCACCGCGCAATCACAAGGGAAATGCCACTCTTTACGAGAGAAGCGACACAAAAATCTCCAGAGAATTACCGGGGAATAGGGGAATACTCCAGACACCAGCGACGCGAACAGCGAACGCTCTAGAACAAAGAGGAAGAAGACCACAATGTCGTTCCCGAGAACGAACGGCCGGCCACACGTTCAGGGCGCCAAATGTTGGTACTGGGGTCCTAGCGCCCCGCCGCGGCTCCCAGGAAACCACACTGTTAGTAAGGTCAGAACCGAACCCGTTCTCAGACGTACGATCTCATCGAAAGCCCAGGCACGCACTGCCGCAGTCCCTCGTCTCGTTCCAGCACGCACACACTGCGCGTGCCTCGAACTACCTCTTTCTCCTCCTTTGTGGTGCGCGCAGTTCCCTCAATATTTAATATATATATATATATATAGATATATATATATATATATATATAGTATATATATTATCGCATACTACAAACACGTAGTTGTTGAGCCGGCGTCCTTGAAGGAGACGACCAGTGAGTAGAGGCAGCAGATCTTTTTTCGGGAGAGCTCAAGCACAGGATTCCAAACGCGAGCGCCACAGTTCTGACTGAGGATTATCTGAGAACATGCGCACCCAGTCACTTCGTAACAGTCGCCTCTTGTCGCTGGTGTAAAGAACACGAGAAGTTTACTCTCCCTTTAAAGGAAACTTGTCCCAACGCTCGTGTTGAAATACGGATTACCAGCGCGAATGTGTTGTGTTTTAAAAAAGAAGGGCTTATGCGCACTACGGGCACTACGTCTGGTTGCCAGTGACACCGTCAGATCGAAGTGCAGTTATCTGGAATCCCGCAGTGAGGTGAGATCGCTAAGGTGTCGAAGAACCCAGTATGGACCCACCTAACGCTTCCAGAGCTCCTCCAAAAGCCCTCGACGTCTTATTCGGGTCCACACCCGGGTACGGTCACCATTATCGAAAGCGCCTGCCTGTACCGGGTGTTGTACTGGACGGATTCCTTCATCTAGTGTTTTGTGATTCGGGGGTAAGCTAGCTCCCGCGCTTCTTCGCCTTTCTGGATGAACCACTAGACGTTCAAGTCGGCGTCGCCATCATATTCAGGCAGCATTGCATCAAGCATGTAGTCTGTCTCGCAGCCATAACCAAGTGGAAACGGTATCATGCGCGTTGGTTCGCGCCGGGGGGTACGGAAGAATTTCGCCAAAGCATTTGTGTTGGATATGCTAAATCAAACGCGATTCCTCTGTCACTAATGAGAATTGGCGGAAAGCCAAACCGAAGAACAATGGTAGCAAAAAAAACTTTGGGAAGGAGGGTGCTGGGCAGTGCTGAAGTGCTTTCGTTTTTACGTGCAGTGTTAAATAGTCCGTAGCAACAACTATGGAGTTGCTGCCTGCGTGAGAGATTCGAAAGGCTCACAGGAAATTCATGCCTATCTGTTCAAACGGCCTTTTCGGTAATTGAACTGGTTACAGTAACCCAGCTGGTCTTCCCTGAGGAGACTTGTGTCGCTAGCATTCACGGCACGTTCGAGAGTACTGCTTCACGGTGGCGGCAAGGTTCCCAAAGAAATATTTGTTTTTTTTTCTGGACGTCGTCCGCGCGTAACACAGTGACCAGCCGCTGGATCGTCGTGGCATGCCCGTAGAACTTCACTTTGCGAAAACGCGTGAACACCTAGAAGGTATTTCTTTTCTTTAGAAGCAATGTTTCGCATGTAAAAATATTGTTGTGCAAGCAGAACAACTTCAATCCGCATGCGAAGGGCATCGGAACAGTTGGCATTCTGGCCGAGCAGAAAGTTTAAAACAGGCCGCAATCCCTCGTCTTTTATGTGTGGCTGCGCCAATTTGGTAACGCCAAGTGCTCTAAAAAAGGTGGCGTCGTCCTCATCATTATTGTCGGCCTGCTGGAGCACTCACCGACACTCACGAAAAGCACTCACCGACACAGTGTTGCTTTCCCGACTTATAAATAACCGTTAGTTATAACTCCTGATGCCTGAGCTCCAGCAAGCTAAACGGTTCTTTAAATTGACCATCCAACGAAAGGAGGGGTGGTGGCTTACCTTTTGGAAAGGGTGGTCGTAAAGACATTTGAAATTTTGTAACCGTGCATACAACGGCCAGACTTTCCTATTCATTTTTCCAATAGATGCTTTCCGCCCGAAAAGAGTTCGGCTTACAAACGCGATTACTCTGTATGCAGCGTCTTGCCACGGTACTAGTACGTCTTACAGACCGACGTCAAGGGCTTCTGTATTGACTTTTGTCGCAGCTTCATGGGCGAGCACCGGCGGCATTTTTAAGCGAAATCGGAGTTCTTCGAAAGCAGATATGATGCTCCTCAGTTCAATGGAGGGTGACATCATTCTGTGTGAGGCAGATTAACGGAGCTGCAACGTTAAAAAGTTTTCTATAAGCCTGCTATATTAGGAACAAAGGCTTTTTGTATGCAGTCGAATATTTGTCACCGCTGCTATGTCGTCAGGACCGGCCTTGACACGGTCGTGACTGACAACATGGCTCAAGGAAATACTCTTCCGGCATCCAAAACGAAATTTTTCATTTTCAGCGTCACCACAAGCCGATCAAATTGCGTGAATAACGGAAGATTGCTGTCACAAAGTTCCTCAAATGTGCGCGCGAAATGATTGCAACGTGGAGGTAAACCAAGCACGTATGCCACTTAAACTAAGATAAAAGAACGTTCTTCGTCCTTCTAAATGGGGCAGGTGCTGAACACTGACCAAAAGGGGAACCTTAAACTGATAAAGACAATCTGGTGGTATGGAAGCGGTCTTCTCGCGGTCGCGCACATCAAAATAGATATGCCAACCCCTACTCTTCAAAATCATCGAACAAAGTACGGGGCATCCAGAAGCCGGTCGAAAAATCTTCCATACACAACAGCGGATATACATCCTTTTTTCTCGCGGTTCAGCATCCTGCTGTCTACAGAGAATTGCAATGTCCCGTCCTTCTTAATAAACATCGGGAGACGCCCACGTATGCAGAGATGGCTACATGAGGTCGTCTCGAAACACCTGTTCTACATGGCTTTGGATGGCGCCGCGTTCCTTGGTACAAACACGATACGGGCTTAATTGAATAGGTTTCACGGCGTTGCCAGTACTGATGTTATGCTTCGCCGAGTGGTGTTTGACAAACAGCAGACGACACTGAAAAGCAGTGTTTCATGTTGATGAGCAACTCACGAAGGGTTTTTGCTCCGCGTTCATTAGGCTCGAATAGATGTCAAGGATGAGATCAGGATTCCGTTCGCCAGGTTCAGTGTCTTCTAATATGAAAAAACGGCCATTGCCCGCGATTCCCATCATCGTTGATAACCCGCAAGAGCCCACGCTACACTGCATGTTCTGGGCGGCGATGGCTTGTGGTGAATTTAATAGAGCGCTCCACTACTTGATCATAGCACTGCGCTTACTTAAAAAGTACATTCCTAGAATTAAGTTCTTGCAGCCCTCGAGGAGAACGACAAGACCTGCGATACCAATACCAATCCTGGTGGCACATTTATTGGTGGCACCAATACCAATCCTGGCTATACCAATCCTGGTGGCACATTTATTCACAGGCGTAAGCTGTTGACCACAAGCTGACCTAACTTGCAGCCCGAACCCCGCTGTCTTGACTTTTCTTAGGCAATCAACGAGTGTTTGGCTAACTGCTGAGTGGTTCTGTACCAGCTTTGACTGAAGCAGTCACTTCGCGCCAGTCTATGGAAATTACATTGTCCGCACTGCCAAATTTCCGAAAAACCTATTCTATTCGCCGTGCGGTCAGACGGTGATGCCATGGCTTCGGTCTGCGGAGTAGTGGGTACAGTCAGCAAGGTTGTGTGTACGGATGGGCACGCTGGGTGGTCGGTCAACGAGGTCATGTGTTGTATCGGCGAGGTCGTCCGTTCGGCCACCGACGTAGTGTGTTCTGGGTGGCCTTCAAAAGGTCTGCTGGGGTTTCATATAGATATTAAGGGCTTCAAAAACCATTGAAACCGAAGGCCTCGACGATTTTTGATGTTTTTAAGCTACCGCATCGCAGCATAGTTGGTGACCACCGTTAAGGTTTTCCATGTAAATAGGAATGTCATTTGACGTTAGGATCAATATTTCCAAGCATTCAAGCTCTATGATGGCGTCCTTGACTTCATGCTTGATCATCCCGCCAGCGTAATACGCAACTGGGTGATTCCGCATTTCATCACAGATCCGAGTAGAGCACACAAGGTTTGGACACACCTTAGACGGCAAGAACTGGCGCCTGCCTGAGACATTTCTTAACCTTAATGAAAGCTAGTTCTAAGTTAGAGTTCCAGTTCAACATAGCATCTTTTCTGAGAAGGCATGTCGCTGCATGGCCAATTTCACTGAATGTGGCGATGTGCGGACGGTAAATATTCACGGTACCGAGAAAATGCTGCAGCTCTTTCAGGCTGGAGGTTGTGGGAAACCGGAAAATCAACCTCTTTTTGCTTCGCTTTGAAGTGCCTGTGCCAACCTTCTGTCCAAGGTACTCAAAATGTGTTTGTGCGAACGGACATTTACTAATTTTCAGCCGGAATCTTGCACTTTCAAAAGCGTTCACAATGGCATCGAGATGCTTCAAATGGTAAGAAAACGTAGCAGAATGCACTTCAACATTATCAAAGTAGACCTTTACGTGCGCGAACCGGTGTTTTGCAATGGTGGGCTTGTAAGCCCGCTCAAAAGTGGCTGGGGCGTTCCGGAGAACGAAATCCATAACAAGCCAATCGTAGTGACCATTACGTGTCAAATAGGCTGTTTTTGGAATGTTTACTGCGTGCACGTTGACGTGCCAGTAACCCGACGTGATGTCTAACTTTGAAATATACGTTGATTTCCGGAAAGAGTTTAGAAAGTCTTCAATGCAAGGGATGGGTTGGTAGTCGGGTACCGTTACTGCGTGCAGCTTGCGGTAATCTATGCAAATACTGCCAGAAGTGCCGGATCAGCTTACGGATACGCAGACAGCTGTATTTTGCCTTGACTTTTAGGGGCGTTGTCTTCTGTGTCCATTTCGAAGCTTTCGGTTTTTGAGAATAAACAGGGAGCCCTGCAGATAGGAACATTTTAGGTGACGGGAATGCTATGCATTTAGCTGCTGATACACCCAATGTCAGTGTCGATTGAGAAAATATTCTTGTAGTTGCATACACGTAGCTTAAGGGGTGTCCTCTCTTTTTTATTGAGGTCCTCAAGGTCTCAAGCTTTAGGTTGCTGCAAACAGGCGTTCTTCTCTTCCGTGTGATGGGCTTGTGTGCTAGCGTAGAGGACGTCATCTTCTTTGTGTGGTGGCAGGGTGCTCATGTCCAAAGACAAGTTGAAGAGACATGCAATGGCCAAGCCAAGAATTATATTTCTCTTCAGGCCTCGTAATAGAAGCTCTTCAATTTTTTGGTAAAGTTTTCAAACTGTACCTTTAGATAGATGCGACCGAAAGTTTTGATGGATGATGTAACTTGTTGAACGATGTTGCACGAACCTCAATATCTTAATGCGAAGAGCTGCAAGCACTGCTCCGCTTATACAAATAATTGTGGCTCCGGTATCGATATTAGCGCCGAATGGATGCCCATTAGTGAGTTCATCTAACGGAATTAACATGGCTATAGGTTTCCCTACTGGTTTCCGTGGTCAGAAGTGGGGCGGAAAAGCTTGTGCATCATGGCATCCTTTGCGCCAATGCATCTGCAATGCTAAGCCACGCATTCGCTGCATTCGGACATGCGTGCTCGTGCTGACAAATTAGGCGATACCTATAAAATTGCTGTTCGGTGCATTGATTTGCCCGTGTCCGCCTCGTGGAACACGCAGTGACTAAGCTATGTGCATATAAGCTTCTATTTTATAGGGTGATGAAAGCAATGATACTGGAGTAGATGGAGAAGGCTGTAGAATAAGGCATTTCCGGTTTAGGCGGGAGATCGTCGATTACCCCTCACATAAGATGAGCGTCCTTTCAGTCAGCAAGGCGTCCAAGACAATATTTCGTCGTAATACTCCTTGAAGCTCTTGTCTAAATTCCCAAGACTTCCGATTTAATCTTGATTCTTTAGCAATCCCTTAGCAATTTCTTCTCCTTAACATTGTGGGGCATTATATTTTCTACTACTGTATCTGCTGCTTGAGGGTGATAGGCAGCGCCACTCGGAACAGACAGTGAAAAGGGAGCATCTTTTTACCTCCCGGGTCATGACTCGAACGTCTACCGCCTATCATGAGCGGTCAACTAAAGGGAAACCCTCTTATACTAGATTTACATCAAGGCTGATAGAACCGAGGCCCTCACAAGACTTTCGCAGAATACTATTAGGAAATGACCAGCTTGTTGAATAAATACAGAAAAGCCGGCAGTCTACAATTTCAAACGAGGCCTAGGGGAATAATCACGTATTTTTACTACATTAAAAGAAGTTAAGCTTCATGTTTACATAAGAATGAACGGAAGAAACACACGCGTCCAGAGATGGGACAAAAGGCACGCTTTCCGATTTGTTCTGGGATGCGATACGAAGCCAGCAATCTAAGCGACTGTGCTGTCCTTCACTTTCTGGGGCATGCTATTTACTAGAACTGTATAGCACACAGCAGGGTGGTAGGCACCGCCATTCTGGCTACACAGGGAGAAGGCGACCGTCTTTATACCACCGGGTGCGAGGCCCGAACGTCTACTGCCTGTCATTAGCGTTCAACGGGGGGGATGCCCTTATGGTACCTTGACTTGAAGACTGACAGAACCGAGGCCCTCGCTAGGCTTTGGGAGAGTGTGATTTTGAAATGAGGAGTTGTTTTATTAAATAGAGAAAAACCCGTGGTCTACAACAGCAAACAAAGCATAGGGGAATAAGTATGTATTTTTATTATTTTTTACTAAAGTGATATAAGCAGCCAGTTTGGAATTACCTTAAGAAAGACAGGAATAGAAGCACGCGTACAGAGTAGGGACCGAACCCACAATTCCCGAATTGATCTCGGATGCCTTACCATTTCGGCTATCTTGGCGACTGTGTTCTTCGTTTTCCGGGGGATTCATATTAGCCATAATTGTGCCTGGTGCTTGAAGGTGGTAGGTAGTGTCAGTCTGACAAAACTGGTAGAAGGGGACCTTCCTTGTAACCCCCGGGGTGTGGCTCGAACGTATACAGCCTGTCATGAGGGATGAGGTGGCGGGAAACCGTGGTATAATCCCTTGAGGTTAGAACTTCTCAGTACCGAACCCTCACTAGGGTTTTGCAGATTATGATTACGAAATGACGGGCTCGTTGAATTTATGCAAGAGGTCTGGCCGTATACAATTCCGACGGAGGCATAGAGGAATATTTTGGTAATATTATTTTTTACTCGAGTACTGAGGTTAAAAGTTTTTGTTTTGTGTAACAAAAGAAAAACACGCGTCCAGAGTGGGAAGCAAATCCACTCGTTTGGATTTGTTCTGGGATGCCATACAAATTCAGAAATCTCGCCGCCTCCCAACTTCTTCACTTTGTGGGGTATTTATATTTACTAACACTGTATCTGACGTTTGACTGCGTTAGGCACTGCCACTCTGACTACACGGGGAGAAAAGGACCTTCTCTTTTGACACCCGGTGCGTAACTAGAGTGCCTACCGCCTGTCATTCATTCATTCATTTATTAATACTGTTAGCACAGAAGTGGGCCGTTACAGGGTGGAAGGACAAAAAGTTTCACTCGAAAGCCGGTTATCAAGTTGAAACAACATTTCTCGGGGCTGTAGCGAGCAACAGCTCAAATTATACATGAGTAGTGAGTAGTGAGTCATGAGTCACGAGTAGTGAGTCGTGAGTCGTGAGTCATGAGTAGTGAGCTAGCATGATTAGCTGACACGAACGACGATTACGACGACAACGATGACTGGAGACGCCAAATTACCCATCCCTTATGGGCTTCGCTACTAAAAGCTTTTCCATACCGGGGCATATGTGAGCTGAGGCTCTCGTTCTGACGACGCCGACGAGGACAATGACTGCATGGCGGAAACCTGCGCATGGAGACTTCATGGCGAGAATCAAGGCTTCTGGGATTACCCTTAGTGTGGTTCCGCAGAGCAAAAAAAAAACAACCAAGGCACACAAGGGTATGACGCGAGCCAGTATGAGGCGGACACAACCGAACAGTGGGGAGGTTTGGCTAGAACAAGAGAACGCCTGGAGTAGTAGACGGGGTAGGTTAGAGGATCTTGACGTTCTGTTGGCGGACCCGCAACTCGTAGTGTTTTAGGTTTCGAGCTCATAAAAGGTCTATGGCCATGACACTATGGCCATCCTATGGCCATGACACTAAGTACTCGTCGAGGCACGCATCTGTGCCGTATTGAACTCTTGACCGACCAGCCACCTGCTGTCCGTTGTAGACCGGCTGAAGCCAGTTGCTGCATTGTATATTGTATTGTATTGTTCTGCATTGTATATCCGGGCTGCATTCACAGAGCACATCATTGTATACGAGGATTGCAGTGCGTCTTTTTCGTCCACGTTCTGGAACACGCTACGCCGTCATCGCAGCCCTTCGCACCCCTCCCCGCACGGTCACCAGAGCCCATGATGGCCTGTGGATACTGCTTTGACACAGCGAAGATTTGGTGGGGACTTTTATGGATATGTTTGTTTACGTTCGGTGTTCTTTCGGGCAGTGATCTATGGCTTCCGGGCATTGAGCGCGTGATGTGATGAATGAACACGTGAGAAATTGGCCACGCAGTTGAGCCAACGAGAATTCAAACAAACACCTTCATACACAAGTCTAGACTTGCTCTAGTGTTACTGAACTAAACAAACGAACACTACAAAAAATGTGGAGAGGTGGCAAATCTTTTCCACGCATCCTGGGGATGCCTCATTATATGGCCCCCGGAGAACGCCCACGAACCCAACACACTAGAGACATGGGAGGCAGCCCTGGCCAACTCCGCCCTCAGGGCCCAGCGAGAGCTGATCCGGAGAAAGCTGCGGGATGCCCTTGGGGGCAGCGATAACAGGTCATTGAAGACTCCACCATGAATCAGTGGAAGCTGGTGGTGACCGTGACGCAGCTGGCTCTCTCTGGATGGACACTTCACCACTAGATCGACGCCCAGCGGGCGAAGCAGCATCAAGAGAGGGCAGATGAGAGAGATGCAATCCGTGAAGCCATAGAACCTATAAATAGGGACGCGGCTAGCTGCTGAGATAGCCAAGGAAGCTGCAAAACGGCACAATGAGAGGCGGCGAGAATCTGTCAAAATAGCCAAGGAAGCTGCTGAGAGGAAAATGATAATGCTTTAGTTGAAGACTCGTCTCTACGAGGGGTTGCAAAACACAACCATCTTTATTACCGGGAACAAAAGAAACTCAAATGCGCCCATTATGAATCCGCCGAAGCTCGAACCATTTCTGATGTTAGACGCGATGACTTACAATCGTACTTAAAGCGTTTTGAGCGCGTGGCGACTGGACAAGGATGGCATCAGGAACCATTGTTCGTTGTCTACAGTACGCGCTTGTCTGGGGAAGCGCCACCGTGATTGGCCCTTTGACTACTGCGAAGGACTCGATGACTACAGCAACGTAAAAAAGCATTACTCCAGTGGTTTAGATTCATAACAACCTGGTACCAGAAGAAATGTAGAAAAGCCGGGCCGAAGGCAGTGACATGGTGAGACCGTTTGCGGCGAGTTCCTCGAGCTACTTCGACAATTGGGTGGAAAGGCCAATATTTCCAAAGTTTAACAAGGTCTCTGCCCTTTGGTACCGCCGAAACAATATTACAGCAGGTGCCGCCCGAAACTCGGCATTTTCCTTAAGGAACGCGAGTGTGCCTCCCTGAATGCCTTTGCAGGCGTCACGGGCAGTTTTCTGCAGGCGCAAAACCTTGCGAGCTTAGAGGAGGTACCTGCGGAGATGCCAGATGATGCCAAGGCGGCAACCGATGTGTAAGAAAAGCCAGCAGAGAAGTTCTTTCTATGCGATCTTCCCGGATAACAGGCGCAGGACTGTCCCACTGTGGCAAAGTAAACACCACCTGTTCTGAGTGTGGCAGATCATGTCAGAGTGCTGCATCTGGCATTGTAGAGCCTCCAAGAAGAACCATGCAAACCAGGCTTTACAAAGCCCAGCCGTCCGACGCGAATGAAAAAGGTCCCAACTCTAAGGGTGCCAGCGACACTAATTCGGCGTTTCCGGTCAAGGGGTTGCCAGTTGTTTCTGGACGATTGCTACAGAAATTCCGGTGTCGCTTCCGCGACACCGGAAGCGACACTGTTATCGCCCGCCGTGATCTGGTGGTCGAGGTCTGTTTTAATGTAAATACATGCTGTGTTGTTCTTCTAGACGAATCCATCAAGGAATAACCAGTGGCGAAAATCGAAGTTCACACACGGATTGTTCTAGAAGAGATTAGAGCTTCTAAACCTTATAGGCGTCAGGGATCCTTGAGATCGACATCTTGACTCGGAGTATGAAGTCGCTGGCGTCCGTAAAACGGGTACGCCCTTGGAACTGCATTACGGATTTCCGCCGTGGCAAGCACTGCAGGCACCGCCGTGGCAAGCACTGTGGAGCCCAGCAGGGTATACGCTTAAAAGCGCCACTCCTCCTGAACCTTAACCTCAATCGAAACAGTGAGAAGACCCCACTTTGAGGTCTACTTACCGCAAAGTTGGGAAGGCATCTCGCTCTACAAGAGGCCACCACTACACTTTCCTCGAAAGCGGTGACCTCTTGTATCGGGTCTGGCGCCTTTCAACTGGAAATGTGTTCAAGCAGAAAGTGATGCCCCAGACCATCAGAGCGAAAGTTTGTCTATCCGCACATGTCAGCGTCTTGCTAGGACAGACGGGCATCCGGAAGGCGACTTATCGGATTTTAGAGGAATTCAACTGGCCGAATTTGGGACGAGATGTGGAGCAATCTGTGCGATTATGCAACGTCTGCAACCGAAAAACGCCGGAAGTTCAAGTTGCTGAGGTATTTTTGCTCAAGGCGTCGAGTACTGCAACGTCCTTGCAGAACACCAGAATCGCATTGTAAACATGTAATCAACTTCCCGAGGCACAAGGAGGTGATGCAGGAAGGCACGATACACGAGCAGGCCTTCGACACCTGGATACGCAACCTTGCTTCCCGTGGCTACTCCGTGCACCTACCAGAGTAGCCGACGGCGAAATATTCTCTACAAGTGAACAAGCGTCCAGCAGTGTCTTGTGCAATTGCGTTTATTTTTAACTGAGTTCATGATGTGCGTGAGTGCGCTGATACACTTGCGATATTTTGGCTTCGGCCTAGTGACTATTAATATAGTTGTTTGGTCCAGCAACTTTTTTATGGTGGGGGTGATGTGATGAATGGTCACGGGTTTTGAGTGTTCAGTGAATGGCTTGAGTGTTCAGACTGTTTGATGGTGGTTTTCGGCAGTTTTTTTTTTTGCGTTTCTGAGCTCTCCTAGCATTATTCTCATGATAATTTGCTTATTGGCAAATGTCTTTCCCAAGATTGCAATGACGAATTTAAAGGAAGAATTGAGCGAAATGATACAGAGATGGTGAAGCAATGATTTATTTTCATCTACCCAGTTCCAACAAAATTTGTCTTGTTATAATTATTTTGGTTTTGCTCCCATATTTACCACTCTCAGTTTTTAACTAGGAAAAGGCCGCTTACAAGGCGTTGTCAATTCACCTCCCACCACTCTGACAGTACGAACCACTTCATCAAGGTGAAGAAAAAGATGAGCAGCGTTCTTGCGTGGGGTTCTGGTAATCGATGTTAACGCAATGGAGAGCATACTTGCTTCGTTAAAGCCTTGAAGCGTGAACCATGCATTTATCTTGTGGAAAAACTCGAAAAGAGCAACTATGGTGCCAATATGACCCACCTTCTAGAACGCATAGTACTAGTGTCCTTGACGCCTTGGCGCATGTTTTAATGCATTTTGAACCAAACATCAATCGCACAATGCTTGAGTGTCCATTTAGAAACTTTTTCATAAACTTGCAGCATCAACTTGAGTGGTTTGACTAAATATATTCCAAATCCAAACTTATCACCCCAATGTTGTTAAAACTCATGGCTATATTTTAATTGTGGCCATAAACGTCCCCTAGCTGGCCCGAAAATATATCTTATACTAGTTGTGACAGCGCGACAGGGATGGTCCGGTAACAAACCTCCGCTTGTTAATCGCATTCGGGGTAGGTGGATCTGGCTCATTGAAAACCGCATCTGTTTTTTCGCTTTTCTCAATGCAAACAACGTTCCCAAATTAAGTGCCCAACAAGGCCGGCACAGGAGCTGCTTCACTTGAATTCTGGGAGCCGTCAGTTTGTGTGCAACAAGGGACCGCTTATTAGTCATAAGTAGGCCTGTCAATAAATATGGTGAAGTTCTTCGGGTGCCCTGTCTCCTCTGCGGTCTTCTCCCAGTGATGCCACGGCCCAACGTGAAGATTACCCGCTTTGAAAGCGTTAGCTTATTCGCAATGCACTGTGGGTATCTCTGCTGGCGCGATACGTTGTTCCCCGAACACCGCGGCAAGACCTTCTCAAACACTCGACTGAAACGGGCTGTCATTGTGGCCTTCCCCGCTCACTCTTCAAGGTAACAATGTGGATTCTGATCACGGGTTGTCTATAGCAGAGGGGTACACGTCATTGGGGAAGCCGCAGAAGCCAGGAGGTGCTTCCGATATGACAAGAAACACCCGGCTTGCCACGTGTTAAATTGGTGCTACCCGTGAGTTGGTCGTGGCCCTTTCACATCGGCGGAAGGCTATGTATTTCTTGATTCGGTCTCTGGACACTGCAGCGTCCCAACTGCAGTATCCCTTTTCCAGATATCGAGTGTAGCCGTTGGCCTGTAATCGTCACACTATGCCTTCTAGGCGTTTTTCTACGCTGCACTGCGGGAGCAGGTTTTCTAGTGCCTTCAGTACCCTTACCTGTGGCCAAAAGTGGTGTAAGTTATTTGACGCGCGGAAATTATTATTATCAGCATCATGTGAAACTATATGCACCCATCTTAAACTAGGGAAGCCTGTCATGAGGGATGCGTTGGCGGGAAACCATGGTATAATCCCTTGAGGTTAGAACTTCTCAGTACCGAACCCTCACTAGGGTTTTGCAGAATATGATTACGAAATGACGGGCTCGTTGAATTTATGCAAGAGGTCTGGCCGTATACAATTCCGACGGAGGCATAGAGGAATATTTTGGTAATATTATTTTTTACTCGAGTACTGAGGTTAAAAGTTTTTGTTTTGTGTAACAAAAGAAAACACGCGTCCAGAGTGGGAAGCAAATCCACTCGTTTGGATTTGTTCTGGGATGCCATACAAATTCAGAAATCTCGCCGCCTCCCTACTTCTTCACTTTGTGGGGTATTTATATTTACTAACACTGTATCTGACGTTTGACTGTGTTAGGCAGTGCCACTCTGACTACACGGGGAGAAAAGGACCTTCTCTTTTGACACCCGGTGCGTAACTAGAGTGCCTACCGCCTGTCATGAGTAGTGAGCTAGCATGATTAGCAGATACGAACGACGATTACGACGACAACGATGACTGGAGACGCCAAATTACCCATCCCTTATGGGCTTCGCTACTAAAAGCTTTTCCATACCGGGGCATATGTGAGCTGAGGCTCTCGTTCTGACGACGCCGACGAGGACAATGACTGCATGGCGGAAACCTGCGCATGGAGACTTCATGGCGAGAATCAAGGCTTCTGGGATTACCCTTAGTGTGGTTCCGCAGAGCAAAAAAAAACAACCAAGGCACACAAGGGTATGACGCGAGCCAGTATGAGGCGGACACAACCGAACAGTGGGGAGGTTTGGCTAGAACAAGAGAACGCCTGGAGTAGTAGACGGGGTAGGTTAGAGGATCTTGACGTTCTGTTGGCGGACCCGCAACTCGTAGTGTTTTAGGTTTCGAGCTCATAAAAGGTCTATGGCCATGACACTATGGCCATCCTATGGCCATGACACTAAGTACTCGTCGAGGCACGCATCTGTGCCGTATTGAACTCTTGACCGACCAGCCACCTGCTGTCCGTTGTAGACCGGCTGAAGCCAGTTGCTGCATTGTATATTGTATTGTATTGTTCTGCATTGTATATCCGGGCTGCATTCACAGAGCACATCATTGTATACGAGGATTGCAGTGCGTCTTTTTCGTCCACGTTCTGGAACACGCTACGCCGTCATCGCAGCCCTTCGCACCCCTCCCCGCACGGTCACCAGAGCCCATGATGGCCTGTGGATACTGCTTTGACACAGCGAAGATTTGGTGGGGACTTTTATGGATATGTTTGTTTACGTTCGGTGTTCTTTCGGGCAGTGATCTATGGCTTCCGGGCATTGAGCGCGTGATGTGATGAATGAACACGTGAGAAATTGGCCACGCAGTTGAGCCAACGAGAATTCAAACAAACACCTTCATACACAAGTCTAGACTTGCTCTAATGTTACTGAACTAAACAAACGAACACTACAAAAAATGTGGAGAGGTGGCAAATCTTTTCCACGCATCCTGGGGATGCCCGTTATATGGCCCCCGGAAAACGCCCACGAACCCAACACACTAGAGACATGGGAGGCAGCCCTGGCCAACTCCGCCCTCAGGACTCAGCGAGAGCTGATCCGGAGAAAGCTGCGGGATGCCCTTGGGGGCAGCGATAACAGGTCATTGAAGACTCCACCATGAATCAGTGGAAGCTGGTGGTGACCGTGACGCAGCTGGCTCTCTCTGGATGGACACTTCACCACTAGATCGACGCCCAGCGGGCGAAGCAGCATCAAGAGAGGGCAGATGAGAGAGATGCAATCCGTGAAGCCATAGAACCTATAAATAGGGACGCGGCTAGCTGCTGAGATAGCCAAGGAAGCTGCAAAACGGCACAATGAGAGGCGGCGAGAATCTGTCAAAATAGCCAAGGAAGCTGCTGAGAGGAAAATGATAATGCTTTAGTTGAAGACTCGTCTCTACGAGGGGTTGCAAAACACAACCATCTTTATTACCGGGAACAAAAGAAACTCAAATGCGCCCATTATGAATCCGCCGAAGCTCGAACCATTTCTGATGTTAGACGCGATGACTTACAATCGTACTTAAAGCGTTTTGAGCGCGTGGCGACTGGACAAGGATGGCATCAGGAACCATTGTTCGTTGTCTACAGTACGCGCTTGTCTGGGGAAGCGCCACCGTGATTGGCCCTTTGACTACTGCGAAGGACTCGATGACTACAGCAACGTAAAAAAGCATTACTCCAGTGGTTTAGATTCATAACAACCTGGTACCAGAAGAAATGTAGAAAAGCCGGGCCGAAGGCAGTGACATGGTGAGACCGTTTGCGGCGAGTTCCTCGAGCTACTTCGACAATTGGGTGGAAAGGCCAATATTTCCAAAGTTTAACAAGGTCTCTGCCCTTTGGTACCGCCGAAACAATATTACAGCAGGTGCCGCCCGAAACTCGGCATTTTCCTTAAGGAACGCGAGTGTGCCTCCCTGAATGCCTTTGCAGGCGTCACGGGCAGTTTTCTGCAGGCGCAAAACCTTGCGAGCTTAGAGGAGGTACCTGCGGAGATGCCAGATGATGCCAAGGCGGCAACCGATGTGTAAGAAAAGCCAGCAGAGAAGTTCTTTCTATGCGATCTTCCCGGATAACAGGCGCAGGACTGTCCCACTGTGGCCAAAGTAAACACCACCTGTTCTGAGTGTGGCATATCATGTCAGAGTGCTGCATCTGGCATTGTAGAGCCTCCAAGAAGAACCATGCAAACCAGGCTTTACAAAGCCCAGCCGTCCGACGCGAATGAAAAAGGTCCCAACTCTAAGGGTGCCAGCGACACTAATTCGGCGTTTCCGGTCAAGGGGTTGCCAGTTGTTTCTGGACGATTGCTACAGAAATTCCGGTGTCGCTTCCGCGACACCGGAAGCGACACTGTTATCGCCCGCCGTGATCTGGTGGTCGAGGTCTGTTTTAATGTAAATACATGCTGTGTTGTTCTTCTAGACGAATCCATCAAGGAATAACCAGTGGCGAAAATCGAAGTTCACACACGGATTGTTCTAGAAGAGATTAGAGCTTCTAAACCTTATAGGCGTCAGGGATCCTTGAGATCGACATCTTGACTCGGAGTATGAAGTCGCTGGCGTCCGTAAAACGGGTACGCCCTTGGAACTGCATTACGGATTTCCGCCGTGGCAAGCACTGCAGGCACCGCCGTGGCAAGCACTGTGGAGCCCAGCAGGGTATACGCTTAAAAGCGCCACTCCTCCTGAACCTTAACCTCAATCGAAACAGTGAGAAGACCCCACTTTGAGGTCTACTTACCGCAAAGTTGGGAAGGCATCTCGCTCTACAAGAGGCCACCACTACACTTTCCTCGAAAGCGGTGACCTCTTGTATCGGGTCTGGCGCCTTTCAACTGGAAATGTGTTCAAGCAGAAAGTGATGCCCCAGACCATCAGAGCGAAAGTTTGTCTATCCGCACATGTCAGCGTCTTGCTAGGACAGACGGGCATCCGGAAGGCGACTTATCGGATTTTAGAGGAATTCAACTGGCCGAATTTGGGACGAGATGTGGAGCAATCTGTGCGATTATGCAACGTCTGCAACCGAAAAACGCCGGAAGTTCAAGTTGCTGAGGTATTTTTGCTCAAGGCGTCGAGTACTGCAACGTCCTTGCAGAACACCAGAATCGCATTGTAAACATGTAATCAACTTCCCGAGGCACAAGGAGGTGATGCAGGAAGGCACGATACACGAGCAGGCCTTCGACACCTGGATACGCAGCCTTGTTTCCCGTGGCTACTCCGTGCACCTACCAGAGTAGCCGACGGCGAAATATTCTCTACAAGTGAACAAGCGTCCAGCAGTGTCTTGTGCAATTGCGTTTATTTTTAACTGAGTTCATGATGTGCGTGAGTGCGCTGATACACTTGCGATATTTTGGCTTCGGCCTAGTGACTATTAATATAGTTGTTTGGTCCAGCAACTTTTTTATGGTGGGGGTGATGTGATGAATGGTCACGGGTTTTGAGTGTTCAGTGAATGGCTTGAGTGTTCAGACTGTTTGATGGTGGTTTTCGGCAATTTTTTTTGCGTTTCTGAGCTCTCCTTGCATTATTCTCATGATAATTTGCTTATTGGCAAATGTCTTTCCCAAGATTGCAATGACGAATTTAAAGGAAGAATTGAGCGAAATGATACAGAGAGGTGAAGCAATGATTTATTTTCATCTACCCAGTTCCAACAAAATTTGTCTTGTTATAATTATTTTGGTTTTGCTCCCATATTTACCACTCTCAGTTTTTAACTAGGAAAAGGCCGCTTACAAGGCGTTGTCAATTCACCTCCCACCACTCTGACAGTACGAACCACTTCATCAAGGTGAAGAAAAAGATGAGCAGCGTTCTTGCGTGGGGTTCTGGTAATCGATGTTAACGCAATGGAGAGCATACTTGCTTCGTTAAAGCCTTGAAGCGTGAACCATGCATTTATCTTGTGGAAAAACTCGAAAAGAGCAACTATGGTGCCAATATGACCCACCTTCTAGAACGCATAGTACTAGTGTCCTTGACGCCTTGGCGCATGTTTTAATGCATTTTGAACCAAACATCAATCGCACAATGCTTGAGTGTCCATTTAGAAACTTTTTCATAAACTTGCAGCATCAACTTGAGTGGTTTGACTAAATATATTCCAAATCCAAACTTATCACCCCAATGTTGTTAAAACTCATGGCTATATTTTAATTGTGGCTATAAACGTCCCCTAGCTGGCCCGAAAATATATCTTATACTAGTTGTGACAGCGCGACAGGGATGGTCCGGTAACAAACCTCCGCTTGGTAATCGCATTCGGGGTAGGTGGATCTGGCTCATTTAAAACCGCATCTGTTTTTTCGCTTTTCTCAATGCAAACAACGTTCCCAAATTAAGTGCCCAACAAGGCCGGCACAGGAGCTGCTTCACTTGAATTCTGGGAGCCGTCAGTTTGTGTGCAACAAGGGACCGCTTATTAGTCATAAGTAGGCCTGTCAATAAATATGGTGAAGTTCTTCGGGTGCCCTGTCTCCTCTGCGGTCTTCTCCCAGTGATGCCACGGCCCAACGTGAAGATTACCCGCTTTGAAAGCGTTAGCTTATTCGCAATGCACTGTGGGTATCTCTGCTGGCGCGATACGTTGTTCCCCGAACACCGCGGCAAGACCTTCTCAAACACTCGACTGAAACGGGCTGTCATTGTGGCCTTCCCCGCTCACTCTTCAAGGTAACAATGTGGATTCTGATCACGGGTTGTCTATAGCAGAGGGGTACACGTCATTGGGGAAGCCGCAGAAGCCAGGAGGTGCTTCCGATATGACAAGAAACACCCGGCTTGCCACGTGTTAAATTGGTGCTACCCGTGAGTTGGTCGTGGCCCTTTCACATCGGCGGAAGGCTATGTATTTCTTGATTCGGTCTCTGGACACTGCAGCGTCCCAACTGCAGTATCCCTTTTCCAGATATCGAGTGTAGCCGTTGGCCTGTAATCGTCACACTATGCCTTCTAGGCGTTTTTCTACGCTGCACTGCGGGAGCAGGTTTTCTAGTGCCTTCAGTACCCTTACCTGTGGCCAAAAGTGGTCGCGAAATTATTATTATCAGCCTCATGTGAAACTATATGCACCCATCTTAAACTAGGGAAGATGGAAATTGCACGTATTTTAGAGGACTACTTTCAAGAAGGTAATATATGGTCTTTGCAAGAATTTGGTGCGATACTCAAGGCTTTCCAAAATTTGTTTTCATGCTGGTACACTGTTCCGCGCAGCAGTTTTTAATCATAAAAACACCTGGATGACTTCGCCCAAATATCAAACCTTCTTGAGAGCAAATTAGATGTTTTTGCAGTCAATGAAAGTAATATCAGCGATGACTGGTGCAGAATCTTTCATCTGCACGGGTGCACCGAACACTTTCTCACAAGAAAAAATTGCACGGCTGTTGGTAGTGATTGCCATATTTATTAGGCAAAAAAAGTTAGTTTGAAAAACTAGGTATATCTTCATAGGCACAATCTCTGGATATTGAGCTCAACCAAAACATTATTTTTTTTAATTCCCATCCTTTCAGTGATGGAGGCAGGAAAATAGCCGTACGAACACCTCGACCAGCTTCCCCCTGCACCCCCCCAAGAAAAGAAACACGTGGCACATCGTAGTTTTAAGCGACATAGCGGCCAAACAAAACAGCGCAAGTAACAGAGAAAAACATTACCAAGAAGAAGAAAACACACAATCCACCGTTTTATAGTGACGTCATCTGGGCAACATCATCGATTACACTTTTGTGTGCAAGAATAGCATTAAGACAAAACGTTGGCATTAGCAATTATACTGATATTTTTATAAATTTAGGAAAAAATAAAAGAAATAATCCTGGAATAAGTTAGGTAAGAAACTTAAAGCAGTCGGTACATCTGAAATTCAGTAAGCGATTCCTTGATAACGAGGATTTGCTATAAAGAGAAGTAGAGGTTCGCAAATACTTGTTTTGTGCCATTTTGATGTTAGTGTTGTTTATGTGGCCAAAACTTAGGAAAACTGAAGTTGTTGTTTCAGCACTCGGGTTCCATAATTTGTTTTTCAAATAGTATTTTTCTAAATTTTATTAGTTGTTGCGTGAAACATAATGTATTTGCGGATAAGAGAAACGTTTTGAAAAAAGTATTTTTGATTGGGTTCTTTCTAAAACACTCACGGATAACTAATAGGAATATAATTGGTGTATTTCCCTGGTGTTATGTTTTGGGACGAGCTCGTTTGATGGGTGATAAAATAATAGACTAGATATATTTCCTAAAATATTTTGTAAGGCATAGAATATGGGCTGTCATGTTACTGTTGTGTATCCGCGCACAAGATAGCAATGCCTATTACACGAGTAAAAAAAGGATATATAGAGTAATAAATTTTGACCTTATAACTCGTTCACTTGTTAGTGGTACCCCCTTCCGAAAGTGTGTTTGGTTTTACAGAACCTTAAGACGTGTGAAAAAAGTTGTGAGGCAACTTGTGCATTATCATACTTGAGCATAGACTTGTTGGAAAGCTAGCGGTCAAGTGTTGAACTTTAACTTCAGTGTACATTCCAGATTTGTTATAAGTCAATGGTGGCAAACCCGCAAGGGAGTCCTTCTTGAAAAATTATTTCATCAATAAAGTATTGATGATTTTGTGGTTGAAGCCCCCGACCATTCTTGCACACTCGGTCGTTAATTATACAGGAGGTGGCAGCTAACTGCTTTCCTATTACTCAAGTAACTAAGACCATCTCTACCACTCGTTGATACTCATACTGTCAGATACTGTGGGCACGGGAGAGCAGTTACAAAGCGTTCACCTTTCAGCGCACCGCTTCTCTTTTTGCAGTTTTTCCTGCTCGGTGCATGGAAACCTATCTTGGGGGACGCAGCTGTGCTTCCAGCGTCTGCTGCTCTGTTCGTCAGGGAAACAAGTATCGTGCAGTATCGGCTCTACTTTCAGCTTTGGCCGGAGACAGTGACTACCCCAGTAACCAGCCCAGCAGCCCCACCGTCATTGACATTACCTAAACGGGCCAACTTAAACGACTGGCATCGCCTGTCGGCCTTCAGTGGGAACGGGAGAGCAGCTACAATGCGTTCGCCTTTGAACGCACCGCTTTTCTTTGTGCAGATTAGTACCGCCCAATCTATACCCTGTAACCGCTATAATAACGTATTTTTGCTGCTCCTTGCGTGCCCAAGTGTACTACATAAATTTTTGTGTGACTTTACTTTTATATGTAGGTTGCTCTTTCTCTGCTGAGACGTCGATATAAACCCCGGGCACAATCGTCCTGATCCTACCGCACAGCACAATGAATTGCTTGGCGCTATTTCCGCCGTCTCTTCCAAACACGACCAGCCCCACGAGGAGGTAATGGAAGCATTTGCCGATCTGAAGAAATCTCAAGCAGTACTCGCGGCAAAGGTGTCAGACCTTACGGTCAGACTAGAACGCGTTGAATCTATCGTTGAAAACCTTGATGTAGTACCAGCTGCAACCGAAATCGAACGAACTGTTTCAGAGCAGTTATGCGCAGAGCGCCGAACTGACCTCTCGCTTGAGTGAACTAGAGGACAGATCGCAGAGGGATAACCTAATTTTTTATGGAATCGCTGACAATTCATCTGAGACCTTGGCGGATCTGAGGGTCACATCCGGGGTATTTGCTCGCGTTTTCGTGAATTTGAACTACCCGAAAAACCTTTTCCAGAGCTGATAGGCTTGGCTCTTTTGCGGCAAGTAAGAATGGCCGAAGGATAAACAAATTCCTGCCTTTTAGAACAAATGAACACTACCTGTCACTAAAAAGCGAGCTTAAAGATACAGATATTTTTTTGGGTAAGGACTTCTGCCCAGCTACTCGGCATTGTAGGAAAAAGCCAATTGAATTCGGAAAAGCAAACGGGCAATCTTTTTCAATGCACTACATAAAACATGTGATGAATAAGAAGCACTATCGATACTGTGCAATAACGGGCAGTGGTCACGCCCTTGATAACTCCCGTCAGACACGCATTCCTCGTGGTGCACAGGCTACTGATAGTGATGGCGCTTCCGCGAGCAGTCTCCCTCCGGAATGATTCTAGCAACATTATTCCAGATCCAATTTAAACAATGTATTGTTTCTTTTTACCAAGATTCAATCCGTCACGAGTAAGCGTGGCACCCTCTTTTCTGCCACCGATTCTTGCTCAGCTGATATCATCGTATTAGCAGAAACTGGCTCTCGGAAAAAAATAAAAAATAGTGAAACATTGGACTGCGATAAGCCGTACAGAACATACCGTTATGACCGTGACGTCCGTGCCGGCGGGGGCGTGCTCGTTGCTGTCAATGAAGCGTTTGATTCCTCTGCGTTCCGTACAGGTCATCCCTGGAAATTGTATGTGTACGAATAATTTTTAACAGTCGTGACTTTATTTTGTGTGCATTTTATCGATCCTCTGCTACTTCCCCCTTTTTTTGTTCTGAGCTTCATGACGTTCGGAATCTGCTGATTGTACGCTATCCCAATTCTCCCTTGATCCTTATGGGTGATTTCAATTATCCTGGTATTGTGTGGCATGTAGACTCTGTTAGCATAAAGCAAAAATAACCAGAAAATATAGAATTATTGAATGTGTGAAACGACTTTTAACTCACCCAGCTCGTTCTTGAGCCCACGTTGTCAATACCTACCTGTTTTAACACTCTAGCTGTCGTACTTACAACATAATTTGATCTCGTTTCTTCGATAACTTATCTCGATGAACTAAGTGATCACCTGTTGCTACATTTCACCGCGCAAGCTCGCCCTCCCCGCGATCTAAGGTTTTCAAAATTATTCGGGAAAATTGGCGTACCAATACGGCACGAATTACAGCAGAAATAAAACGTTTCATGGAGGAATTCATAATAACTATGAAGAACGATTGTCAATGATAACTGGTTGATATACAAAAACAAATTATTATCTTTGCTCAACGAACGTGTAACCACCAGAAGAATTTGCACTGACTCTACCTCTCCCTGGTTTAGTCCTACTTTACGCCGACTCCGCAACAAAAACAAGTGTCTGTTCCGAAGCGCTAAACGCTCTAACCTCCCCAGCCGTTGGTCTGAGTACTATAGTATAAACGACAAATATAAAGACACTGTTAGCAACTCAAAAACAACATTTTTAATGTCGCACTGCCTGTTCTTCTTCAGTATAATTTCCGCAAAATCTGGAGCCTTTTAGGAGGCGAATCTTGATGGAATATTCAGTTAGCAAGTTCTTACCCCCTTGTATTGTTTGTTCAATGCTACGCGGGTTTAAATAATGCTTTTTCTTCAGTATTTCAAACAGCCCCTTCATTCAATCCCCATGTACCCAATGCCGGCTTTCCGCACATGGAACCTATTTTGTTGACTGGGTGGGCTTAACAAAGCTAATTCACTGTTTAAAAATCTCTTCTTCCGCAGTACCCGCAAAATTTGCTCTAAGATGTAAAATTACACATGTGTATTCATTCATTGCCCTTGCCATTGTTTTTCATCCGTCATTACACTGTTTATCGCTACGCGCTAATTGGAATTCCGGAAAGGTGGTTCCCGTCTATCAGTCAGGTAAACTGCATCTTCCACAAAATTATCGACCCTAATCTCTCACAAGCATTTCCTGTAAGCTACTCGAACACATAATTTCTCTCGTTTGACGGACTTCCTTGAAACAATTTTTTTAATTATTCCCAACACGGCTTCAGGAGAGCATTTTCATGCGAAACCCAACTAGTATTTTTCAGTAACGATCTGTTTCCTAATTCCGACAAAGGTTACGACACTGATTGCATTTTCCTTGATTTTAATAAGGCGTTCGATACCTCTTTCCCATGAACTTCTCCTCTTTAAAATGAATCAATTGAACATGGACCCGAATGTGCTTGGTTGGATTAAATCTTTTCTTTCTTATAGGTCGCAATATGCCACTGCTAACAACCTCCCGTACCTCGGCCGTAATATCAGGTGTGCCGCGGAGCTCTGTGTTGGGCTCAATGTTATTTTATTTGCTGACGATTGTGATCTGTATTCTAAAACCACTGACGCAACTGATTCTATCAGACTTCAGAATTACCTAGATAACGTGTCTCTTTTGTGTCGTAACTGGCGAATGAAACAATTCGACAAAACGGAAAAGCATGCGTGTAAAGAGAAAAACGTCAGCTACCAACACCTGTACGTATCTTCCTAATGGTACTCCTTTATCCTCAGTGCATTCTTATCAGTATCTTGGACTTAATATTACTACAATCTATCCTGGCAGAAACACGTCGAGTGCGTCAATAATAATGCTAACCGTATGCTTGGATAGTGAAACTAAACCTTTACAAAACGTTCGTACGCTCTAAACTGAAATACGCATGCGCCATCTAGGACCCCGGTCAAGTAACCCTGGCTCTCACTCTTGAAGCCGCTCAAAATCGCGCAGCCCGCTTCATTTTGTATAATTATTTGTGTCATGCAAGGGTCACAGCCATGAAAAGAACAAGGAACCTAACCGACTTATCGTTCCGTCGAAAATGCTATCGCCTTTCTCTTATTCATACATTTTAACATTACAATTCATCTTTAAAAGAGCACCTTCTCTCATCCCCCTATACATTTCCCCTCGTTTTGAGCATTGTTTTAAAGTAGGTGTGCTATTTTGCCGAACAATTCATTACACTGATTTTTTTCATTCCCAGAACGAGGAGACTGGGACTGCGTTTCCGCTGCCACCGCATCCCTCACCGACCCTGCAAACTTTGAGCTCTACACTTTGCAACAATTGTAACATTTTGCTTACTTTTTGTTGTATAATCGCACTCGTCTCTGTAATGCCTTCGCGCATGGGAAGTATTCAAATAAATAAATAAATATTTCTTAGAAATAAAGTTTTTCATAAACAAATTACTTTCTCTGTCTCGAACGATTTCATTCAACATAAAAAGAATGCCTTGCATGTGACGTTTTGTTTCACTTTAGGCCACATGAAGGTGGCGTGTAAGAAAAATGTAGCAACAGACAATTTCAGATTACTTTATATACAAGTATTAAGATCTACGACACGATTGCGTTACCTCGACTCCGGGGGTTGTTTTGTATCAGATTTGCCTCAGTTACAATTTATGCTTCGCGAGCATTCAATGTGAGTGAAAAATAGATTGCAACGATAAAGAGCTTTACTGTGGCAAACGAGCCACAGAGATGCTGTTGGCTTCTATGGCATCAGGTGGAAGTTCATCTGGGTGCCCATTCGAGTTGTTCATCAGTTTGAGCACGACGGTTGCAGTGCCAGTGTTTCAAAGTGTTTTCTTCTATATTGCTTGTCCGAAATGAATATTTTTGATTTCTTGCGACTATAAAGAGAGTGTTAATATCTTTCTTGAGGAAGAGATAGTTTGGTTTTCTTAGATTGGACCTAAAGAGATAATAAAAAGTTTAAAGGTGCATTTCAAAGTATAGGGCCCAAATGGCAAGAGCTCCTTTGCGTACCCTCCAAGTCACCGCGCGCTAATATTGAGGTGGCAAATTTATCAAGCGTCCTTTTATGTATCGATAAAAATGTGGGATGTAATGATTCACTTACTCTCCCCTGAGCCCGCCCATGAGCATGGCTAGGTTGCGTGGAAGAGGGGCCATATTCAACGAAATGAGGACACTTTTATTTTAATGTATGATGTTCTCACAAAATGTTCCCAGAGATTTAATAGTGGATGTTTGGTTGCTTTATCCGTCACAGTGTAAGGAATTCTTCGCAGAGGAATTCTTCCTTTTCACAGAGGGATGATCGGTTTCCTAAATGTAAGATTCTGACACGTTCATGGTGTTCTAGGGGAGGGGAATGCTGCAGTGGTGGCTGCAAGCTGCAGGCCATATGGGGGCAAGTTATTCTTGGGTGGGTTTCCTGCCCATCAATACTCTAGTGCCCTAGTGCCCAGGGGCAGTCATTCAATCTGTTCAATGTGAACGGGAGTGTCTTATAGACGAAAACTTGTTGTTATTGTTCTTTGTTTATTTCTATTCCCAAGTGGAGTGGATTGCCAAGTGGTTCACTCCAGGTGTCACTTTGTCGTTCCTGTGTGTGGGAGGGTCCAGCATTCACATAGGCGACCGGAGCCGTCTATGACAAAACATTACCGCCACTCCACTCAAGATGAAAGCTAAGGAACTGCAGAGCAGCGATTTGCTATAATTTGCTATTCTTCCGTTATCCGCTGATTGCTATACTTTCGATATCCGCTGGTTGCTACCACCCCATGTCATTCAAATTTCCCGGCATCGCAGTGCTCGCGTGCCCCCTCCCTATAACTGCGCCAGCAAAAGTACTGTTCTCTTCGTACTTTTCTCTTCGCACGTGGCGGCGTTGCACTGCCACATTTTTTTGCGGTTACTATTGTAAAAGTCAACCCAACAGGCGTCTTCGACTGAACAAACGTGGGAGCAGCCGGTTATTAACGTATATGTTCCCTCTAATGTACCTATAGTTTTGTTTTCGCTTAGTTGCGAATACCTATAGTTTATAGTACCAATAGTTTCGAATACTTATGAGTATATAAACCGCTTTGCTTTCAAAGCCACTTAGGTACGCCGGAAAAAACAAGTTTACCCCGGGTTCCGCCTTGGTGCTTTATATACTTGGTCTAGCGGGCGAGCTCAGATGACAGGGCGAGCGCCTAAAGTGCTCTGCACTTAAAATTGCTGCTTCATACTTGGTACACAACGTACACGGTGTATAGTGTGTTCTCAAGATATAAAACGTTCCTCAAGTGAGCCTAATCCGGCCATATCGCCTCTCCGTCTGTAGTTTGGTACCTTTAACAACCAAAGACGGCAGGACGTTTCCACTGAGAAGGTTTACAAAGAACAGAATAGCAGAAAAAACTCAGTGATGACTGCTGCACGCTCCACGAAGCAAGGCTTCTTCTTCCTCACTTCAATTGCGTTCTGTACGGCCCGCAATGAAAAAAAAAATCACCAGATGATGACATTCAACATGTTCCCACCCGCTAAAAATTTCTCTGTGGCGTGAATTAGCGCTCTTGTTTAAATATATGGAAATCTTTTACCTTGGTAACAACTACTCGTCGTTTGATCCCAGAAGGTGTGATCTTATGCTTCCATCGCTTACGGTATACGTCTCTTCTATACGGCAAATGCTCGAAAACGAACTGGGAGGTTTATCTTTGGTGAGTACGCTTTGGTTTATTTTTGGTGGTGGTCGCTTTTGAAAGCTGTTGGCTGCTTGCTCATCGGCTCGCACTGTTGATACGAGCTAAACTACTCAGTTTCGCATCGTGGTTACGGAACTATCTTTATTACCGAGAGACCACAGGACGGTTCTACCGACTAGGTTTAATGAGAACGAAATACAAGAAAGAACGAAGTGGTGATTTTTGTACGCTCCACAAGGCAAATCTTCTTTCTCACTTCCATTGTATCTAGGGCGGGAGATCCACTCATGATTATCTTCATTACTACCCATGGTTTTAGTAGCAGCATTCAGATTTTATGTGGGGCCGCTGGTTTGATGACATGCCCTTGATTGTTTGCAGTCTAATCTTTCCAGAGTTGAGGTCAGCGGGTCCCCATGTTATGGCTCCTTACTCTTTTTATTTCCAGGACACACAATCAGTGGCAGGGCAGCTGTTTCTGTAATTGCTTCAGAAGTGTTTTTAAGGCAAAATATCAAGCCGTGTTCATTTACAATATTATCAACAGCAAGTGGAGTTCTTTTGCAGAACGAATGCCTCTCCTATTGCCTTCACACCCTTGTGAGCGACGCAGCCTGCGTTTATATTTTCCTTCTGATGTTTTCAATTATTAATTAGAGAAATGTATCCTACTTCTTCTAAACCGTTATCTGGGTGTGGATTTTGTTTTGCTCATGGTCCAACATTGGTTAGTCTTTGTGTCAGTATTTTTACAGACCGTAATTTCAATGTCAGTTTCAGTTACTGTAAGTTTTACTGACCAGCATTGGTCAGTGAAAATTATGAGGTGGAAGTTGCCTTGAATGTTGTTTTGAGTGTGGTGTTTGGTATTCTATGGTACGGGCACGTTTGTGCCACGGTAATTTCGGCAATATCCTGCTGATCATTAGTTGCTGCGTGGGCATTAGGCTTTCTTTCATTACTACGGTTTTCTGAGTACGGAAATTGAAATGTTTGCAACCGGTTTAAAATTTTAATTTTTGGAGATCTTGAGACCTACAAAGCCGAGCCGAGCATTTTTGTTTACACAATATAGCAGGCAAGAATTAAGACCAAAAGGGAGGGCTTACATGCAAGGTGTCTTGGAGAACTTTCTGCCTGTTTCAGGGTTTCTTTCAACTGCCACATGGCTCGACCTGTCATTTTAAACACACTGCTTGCAGCGTTACAGAACTGCGGCAACGTGGCAAGGTACTGGAAATTTAACGAAATTAGACGCAATATACGTGGTTATGTGTTCGTTTCTGTGCTTGATTTATGCATTCTTTTGAGAGACTGGCGTAAATCTATAACTGAGTCGCTTATTTCTTTGGCCCAAAGGTGATGCAGGCGTTGCGTATCAAGCAGAGAAAGCCGGACTTATATGTGTAGTTCTTCTGGAAGCAATGGAACACTTAAGCTCGAGCACTCAAGCTCGGCCAATCCTTCCTTCATTGATATTGCCAATGCCTCTTCCCTTTACTGATTCAAGCGCCTTTTCTATGTTTATCTTCCACACACTCTCCCGCCCGCGGAGATGTCTAACGCGTTCCCACCAACTGCACCACTGCAGCGCCATCTCTATGTTGAATTTCCAAAAAATGCGTGCACACTTCAAAAATCTTTCAAGCTGGTGTGAGAGTGCAACACTTCGCACAGCATAAAAGCGAGGGCGTCGATATTGTATATAGCGAAAGGCAATCCGTGGCAAGAAAAGGAGCGCACAAAGGCGCGCAAATAACTTGACCGCTTTATAGACGTCGCAAATTCTTGTTGTAGAGCCGGCGTGACACCGCACAAGAATAAGACGGCATAGCTTTATTTAGGAGGTCATTTGTACGGCAGTAGAGGGAACCAAAAACTTTGATGAACACAATGATGCAATCTGTGGAGTAATGTAGTATTGGTGCCTTCGGAGTGGTTTCAGGTCTGAATTTCTGCCTTGGACATCTCAAGAACTGTAGGAGGTTTTCCCTTATAGCCTGACAGCCGTTAATGACCGGAAATCACTGGCGCATCTCCATGAGTGTGGCTTCTTATCCAGCGTAAAACAGGCACTGCAGGGTTGCCATAATAAGCAGCCGGGTTGAATCGTTGATTTTATTCATTCTAGGGAAGTAACGTGCCGACGCACCGCAGGCGATGAATTGCGCCGAAGTGAAGGGCTCCGGGTAAATTTTTTTCCTCCTGGGAATCGCTACTTACGTTACAACCCCCCCACACAGGCGTTATTCCTTTTCGCCTCCATCAGAAAGGCCGCTGCCGCAGCCGGTAATTCAAACCGCTTCCCTGCGCTCCGGAGTGCAACGACTCAGCCACTGAGCGAATGCGGCAGGTGGGTTAATTTGTACTCTCCCGCCACAACAATTGCAAGTCTAGAATCGCAGGGATTATGTAAGCTTTGCAGTCATCCACCTTAAAGACTTCGCCTGTGGAGACCATAAAGAACAGCAGAAGAAGCAATCGAGAATTCTCCCCACCAAGCTGGCCGTTCTCACTGCTCCCTGCTACCTTCGTGAGCTGTGAGAAGCCGGTCATCAAGAGACGCTGCTGTGAAGCGTTATTTGTGATGAATCGAATCCAGGCCGTTATCCTAAGCAGGTGGAGAAGGGACTACACTCAGATATTTGGCATGGCGGTCCGCTGGAGAAGACCCCACAGTAAAAGATGAGGCAAGACTCCTATCGGTAAACGACATCAGCCACTTCCTGGGCCTGATACGTTTGTCACACGCGTTTTGAATGGGCAATCCAAGATTTTTCATGGCACCCAATTTCAGTGGTCTTTAGTGCGGCGGCAGTTATCTCGCGAGGGATGAGGTCGGCCGCACTGCCATTACTGCTGCATTACGCCAATCTCCATTGATTTGTAAGCTGCTTGATTACTTCAATGCAATTCCAGACGAAGAGTTGCCAAGGGCTCTGTTCCCCGGAAATCCACTGCAGAGTGATCTGCACGTCCTACCGCTGGAGGAGGCGTGTCTCTGATAGGCTATGAAAACACTTTATGCTGTGATAAAGGCGTACTGCGATAAGACAGGCCAGAAGCTCGAGACCACGCAACGTCGTCGCATTTGTCGGGGCCGCACGACTCTTCCTGAGCAGAGTTCTATCCGCTTTTCTGATCGAGGTGAAAAGCAAAAATGCCCATGTATACCAGATTTTTGCGCGTGTTAAAGATCCCCAGATGGGCAAAATTAATCCCGAGCCCTTCACTACAAGGCGCGTCATTGCCTGTGTAGCGTAGGCGGGTTAACCACACAATCATTCAATCAATCATATTTCCTTAGAACTTGTCGCCATGTGCGGAGCGTAAGTGGAGGTGGATGGCTGCTCCATATGCTCGCCGGCTGGTGTCCGCAAAATTGTGGATGCCCGTACTGGTCACCTTACTGGTCTGACGCGCTTCGTGCAAACAAAGGTGTGGCAGCCCAGTTAGTTCAGTTCACAATGCGGACGAAGCGATAGGTTGCTGACTTGGTAATAACCTGTCTGCTGGGAGCCTTAGTTTTCATAAATCTTGAAATGTAATTTTTGCCCGAGCAATAAATAGTGCAAAGAAGCCTAGCTGATGGTTGATTCCCGCAAACTCCCGTAGCAGAGTTTGCTTGACCGTGGGCTAGATAACAAACACAGCCACGTTTACTGTGATGGTGAGAAACATGTCCCTAAGGTTATTCCGGCCCATATGGCCAACTTTCACGGTGGTTGCATCGCCCCTTCATCCTCAGTTGCAAGGTTATCTCCTATAATAATGTAGCGAAGAGTTGTTTGAAGACCATCGGAGCAGCTTTATTCCGGCGTCGGCCTCCAGGGTCCTTGCTTCGAAATATAGCTAAGCGAAGAATTCCTTCGGTATAGGAAGATGCTCGACCCTCTAAAAGCGTAGGGCGTCTCCATTCTCCTCCCGAACAATCTTTATTTCACAAGACACTGAATACATCTACGGGCTGTGCCTGGCAGTTTCTACACATCACGCATGCACCGATGCGAACCTTATATTGTCACGAAGGCCGAGACGATGGAGTTGTCTTGAAGGAAAATACGTTTATTGGAGCGAAGTTGTGCTCCCCAAACATCGCAGAAAATTCAAAGGCGGCGAAGCAGCAGTTAACCAAGTGACATGTGCGGGTGAGCGTCGGCGATCAGACTGCCGCGGCTTCTGCTCTGCAGACTTTTATCTTTCGGCGCGAGCCTTTCTCGAACCCTCGATTTACATCTACAACATTGTAGATCAAACAAGGTCATGCGAGGCTTGTTATGTTAGCGTGAAGCGCTCTCTGTATCATAATGAGATAACCCCTACGGCGTAAAAAAACAAAGAATCGCACAGGCGCTTCGCTTGGGACACAGAAACCACAGCCGGGCGCAGCCGGGCAGTAAAAACAAAACATAAACAAAACAAAACCCAATGCCTAGTTCGCGGCAATATCATCTGTAAAGGAAAGGGAAAAATATGAAGCAAAGTAGGAAGCATGTACAAAAAAGAGTCGGGAAGAGAAAGCACCAGAGAATACAATCTCACAGATAACAATAAAACTGCGCAAAAGGACGGGACGGAAGAAGAGGACAACAAACCAGGCGCAGACTCACAACTAAATTTATTCAGAAACAGCCTACGCACCTATATACCCTTCCGTGCACATGCGCACAGTCGCATGCATTTAATCACAAGGACGCGTTTAAAATTCATACTCACTACAATACAAAGATAGTGACGCTTCGCTAACGCAGTTATCACCATTTTTTCGTATATGAAAGGCCTCTATTAGTTCCCTTGCCACCTCTTCCTTGCTCCGGCCCAGCACTGTGGTTTTTTTCCAGTTGCGGCTTGCAGGACTTGTTTTCACAGTTCTTGCAGTGGTGCGGAAGGTGCCAGCCAGTTCCATTCTTTATTGACAACTGGTGCTCTCTTAGCCGGTCGTTTAAACATCGGCCAGTTTGGCCAATGTAAACCTTCCCGCATACAAGCGGAATCATGTATACAACCCCAGTTGCCGCAACCCACATACGGTGTGGTATGTCCCTTCAGGCAGTCTTTTTTGTTGTCCGGTCGTCTCAGGATCTTGGGGCACAAACTAGCCAACTTCCGGGGGGCAGAGAAGACTACCGGCACTCTGTGCCTGTTGGCTACATTTTTGAGGATGTGTGCCACCCTGTGAACATAGGGTACAACCACCGGGTTTTTCGCTAGGGGTGTCCGTCGTGTATGCGGCCCTGCCCTTCACCTTCTGTAGCAACGACTCGCTACCGCTGTCAAAAACGACCACAGGGAAAGCCAGCCGTCCGCAGCCTGGCAACCTGAGCGACGAAGCTCTCTTGCACCCTGTGATGGCATGACTTCGTCAGAGCACCTTGTAAACAAGAAAACGCAATGGCCCGTTTATTAGTCTTGGAGTGCGCGGAACCATACGGAAGCAGGCCTTTCCGCACTCTTGGCTGGTACAACCAACAAACGTGGTCTGATAAAAGCGTCATGTTAATATCTAAAAACTGCAGGCAGTCATTGTGAGGCAGCTCATGGGTGAAAGAAAGACCTTTCCCCAATCGTCTAAACTCGCCTAAAATCTTGTTAGTAGCGTCCAGGTTAGTTAATACCGGTGATGCCTTTACAAAAACCAGGAAATCATCGACATATCTAAAAACTTTAGGTACTATTTCTTCGTCAAGATCACGCTCTAGTTTTCGATCAATACTGGCCAAGAAAATTTCACAGAGAACAGGCGCCACGCATGATCCTATACACACACCCCTTCGCTGCACGAACAACTCGTCCTTAAAAGATACAAATGTAGACTGCAGATAAAATTCAAGTAAAGTCATAAAATTGTCTACAGTCAAGCCACAGGCATTCTAGAAAGAAACAACGTTACCCTCCTCAATGCATTCTCTTGCAGCAAGGAACAATTCTTTGTGCGGTATAGAATAAAACAGATCGGTCACATCCACCGAAAACGCAGAGCCGACAGGCGGGCCTTCTTTCAAAAACGAGACAACCTCCAGTGAATTTTTGGTCGCGAAAGGATCCTGCAACTAAAGTGCACTGAGCTGTCTCTGCAGAAACCGGCTGCGCAACTGGGGTTGCGCAGCCGGTTGCGCAACCGGGTATAAAACCGGGTTGCGCACCTGGGGTTGTGTACATGATTCCGCTTGTATGCGGGAAGGTTTACATTGGCCAAACTGGCCGATGTTTAAACGACCGGCTAAGAGAGCACCAGTTGACAATAAAGAATGGAACTGGCTCGCACCTTCCGCACCACTGCAAGAACTGTGAAAACAAGTCCTGCAAGCCGCAACTGGAAAAAACCACAGTGCTGGGCCGGAGCAAGGAAAAGGTGGCAAGGGAACTAATAGAGGCCTTTCATATACGACAAAATGGTGATAACTGCGTTAGCGAAGCGTCACTATCTTTGTATTGTAGTGAGAATGAATTTTTAAACGCGTCCTTGTGATTAAATGCATGCGACTGTGCGCATGTGCACGGAATGGTATATAGGTGCGTAGGCTGTTTCTGAATAAATTTAGTTGTGGGTTGTGCCTGGTTTATTGTCCTCTTCTTCCGTCCCGTCCTTTTGCGCAGTTTTATTGTTATCATGGAACACCAACTAGCCCAACAACGTGCTTTACAATGTCACAGGCTCAACCATTGAACAGCCTGCCACGTAATACAGAAACCGTGTCACAAACTTGAGCAGGAGTACTAAGAGAAAACAGTTCGGAGGGAAGGGAGATGAGGATGGAAATAACATAGGATATATGCAACCACTCACCATACTTAGCGCAACTTGCAGCAAAACAAAGCGACCTCGTACCGGGAGGTCACCTTGAGGCGTGTACCGCATACAATGTTCATTTGACCAAGTATATTTTAATACCACCTGTGTATAAAAAAAACACAAAAAGACCGGGCATTCTGGACAACTGAAAAACGCGGACACTCGAGTGAAGCGATACACCATAGAATAAAGACCTAAGAATTGACTTCAATAGAGAGTTGATTTTTTTTGTTCAGAAGGCGGTGCAAAAGTAAAAACTACAAATTCCATGCTGCAAGACGCTATAACAAGTTCATAGGATATTTGTTTGCGTATATATACCGGGCATTATGCTTTTATTGAAAACTGGATGCAAGCAACCTTGCGGAGTTCAGTACATACGCGCGTGGCATGGCTTTTCTAAGACATTTCAAAATCAAACAATAAACCACGTATGTGACAGTAAATAGTTGCGTGATAGCGTACATGCACAGAGGACATATTTACTAGTATGAAAATAAATTTGAGCGTGGTGAGAACTTTTTTCAGCGGGGTACGGAAACAGACAATTTGTAAGTTCCTGTTGTGTATTGTAAACGATTCATCAAACACCGTATTACTTGCGTAGACTCATCCAGAAGGTATTCCATTGATAGTTCATAGTTATTATGTCTGGTTACAAGTATCGTGTAGTCCGCATATTGAAACAACCTGCAATGATGGCAGAACAGCTGAGATTGTAAAGTACACATTAAATAACATATGAAGAAGAATAAACCCCTCATGAACAAAAGAGGGTGAATACAGTGCATTTATTGTGATAGAACGCAGCAAAACATTGAAAACGATTGGACAGGTACTGTTTATTTATAGATAAAAACGGCCATCGGAATCAATACTGGAACAGTTTCTCAGGAAGACTCAGGGAATAAAACAAGAAATGCCTTTGAAGCATCCACAAACATTGCCAAGTGGAATTCGTTATGTTCTAAACCATTGTTGAGCAGATCAGAAATTTCTTCGAGGGCTTTTTGTAATCTGTGCCCTAGGATATAACCAAAATATTTGGGTGAGAATATATTATGTGCATTAGGAAAACACAGCATCATTATTGCAATATGTTTTTCAAAAATGAAGGCAATAGTAGGAAGCATGGAAGTTCCCCAACAGTTTGTAGCGAATTTTTCGGGCAATGTTTGTGCAAAGTGGTCACAAGCGGCTTTTTCAGCCCAAAGGTGCAATTTTGTGTAGCAATAATATTGTTGTTAACAGCGAGTAATACACCATTGGACACTGAAAATTTCTAGAGAGAACTGCCAAAGAAATGTCGTCAATTTCTGCAGCGTCATTATGTTTTTAATGGAATAGGGTGCAACGCAAACCATCTTCGCTACTGGAGGGTAAAAAATATCATTTATATATGGAGTGCAGCGTGTTCGTGGGGTGGCAGTGCGCATGCGTTGCTTGGCCAGTGGAGGAAAAAATTATGAAATTGGTTTACGGGCGTGATTGATGCAGCACAGAAGTTTCGGACGAGGGTACTGCATGCGTCTCTGGAATTTCTACCGCGGAGTTCATTATTGGTGTCACTCGTACATTGTGCTGAAATGGTTGGTCTCTTCTGCACGTATCGAGGCTTTTGCTCAATTACGAGTGGTCCTGTATAGTGGTCCTATATCATCATGTTTTCGAGAATGCCCACATTGAGTCCAAGCGATTTCTGGTTCTGCAATCGCAGATACCACATCAGTAATATTTTAAGGACACCCACGTCGTCTTTGTCTAATACAAATTGATTTTTTGGAACAAGTTTAAATGAGTCTAAATGCATCTACAACCCTGTTGTAACGTTCATCAACTGCGATATACCCAGGGGGTATTCGAATTATGATGCTAAACTGCGAAATCAGAACGCTTTCTGTCCATTATTTCTACTTTATCGATGTGCAAGGAGCCTTGACACATAGCAACGATAGGAGAGAAAACACGACAGCCAGTAGAAAAAGGTTACAAGATTTTTTGTTCGACAATCAACGCTTAGTGGTCACAATGAGCCAGGCGGACAATAGCTTGGTCAAGACAGAAAGAAACAAATTTTTCCCGTCAAAGTTCAATGCGAGTAGGAAGATTAATCGCAGCTTCGGTACCGACGTGCGCCAAAGTGTTTCAATATTGTACCACAGTATGCTTTTTATTTTTAAAATGTCCACGTTTACGTCACCAGTCATGCAAATACACCCAGCAGGCCATTGGAAGTGTTTATCTTGGATGAAATGCAAGCATTAAGATTTGGCAGACGATAGAATGCGAGTAGGCAAATATCAAACAATGGGTTCTGCAGCCCAGGAGCTAGTGAATCTGCGCTTGAAAAGGAATTAGTTGCGACCGAAGAACGCCATTTATGCTTGACAAAGATAGCAATGCCACCGCCAAAGACCTTATTGCAAGTAAATTCATGGCTTTAGTAGCCTGCGAATAAAAACTGTTGGGTGGAGCATCCAGGAATGTTTAGTTTCCTGAAACAGTCGCGTCTAAGGATTCTTTTATTTATCAGTAATACAGCTTACTTTGTCCCAGTGTTACCGAATGCTACGAATTTTTACATGAATGAAGGCGGAAGAGCCACCCTTTGTGGCAAGAATCGAGTCTTGATGCGCATCAAAATCTCTGAATACTAGGGTGTCAGTGCTCATAAAAGCGTCAAGCGAAGAAGAAAAAGCGGCTAACTAATTCAGCCGTTCGAGGTCTGAGAGCTGCTAGATTCAAATGGCTGGATCACCCTCCTTCCGGAAGGAGATGCGGCTGTTTTTTACCCACATAAATTGAATGTTGTGTTCTTTAGGCAATGTACTTGAAGAAAAGAAATTTAATAAATTTGAACGCTTCTCTGTGTATGTTCAATTTTCTTTATTTTATTTTGTATGTACGGGATTTTCATTCTTTTTGTGTCTTGAGTACTTTTATTTTTTTACAAGCAGCAAAATTTTTTATTTTTTTTTGCCCAAGTTTACTGATTTTACACCTGTGCTGTTTGTACAGCCGCGCTCTTAAGCTGCTGCGTTGGTGGTTTTGCGCCATCTATCGCAATCGGCCACGTTTAACTTAGTGAGCGTAGAGAACAAGGAAGATAAAGATGGAGAAAAAAGGAGAAAAAGTATAGGAAATGTTTACTTGTGTAAGTAAAGCTCTGTAAACATAATAATTGCTCTGCTGCGATCACGCGTTCCAGGTACCGCCACAGTAGTTCGCGTAACATAGGCTGCTCGATCTTGCCATCACTTTCTTATGCGAAGAAAAGTGCTTCGGAAGAAAAGGTTGAGCGCTGCCGACGACAAAGTGCACAGGTACATGTGGCCCATAAAAGTAAAAAGAACACGGGCTGGGGATTTCGAGGTTATTTCTCCGCGATGCACCTAGCAAGCAACATATCCCGTTACTTTTCAATGAAGTCCTTTTAAAATAAAATCGGTCTCCACTATTCTATTGATGCTGACAGCTGCATAAACTAGAAATTATTCTGATGTCACTGAGCCATGATAAGTTTACGTCTGGGGTACTTGTAGGTGTCCCTTTAGCAGCAGCTATGCGCTGTCGTCGAGAACACTGCAGTGCTCGCGACACCGAAACTTTTTAATGGGGTACGGTAATCGTTATTCAACATCTGTACACATTCTTTATTAAAAAGCGCATTTTAGGACTTTACGAACAAATACCGTTTGCTTACATAAAACTGTAAAAAAATAGAACAATAGGTAAATGTGTCAGTAATCATAACATTGCGCCAGTGTTCACATAATCGCTTCTCTAAGAAGTAAAGCTCAATGCAAAGCGTTTTCAATAAATCATGGTGTGATGCCACAAACGGCACGGTAGGTAGATTATTGATTCACTGTTTTAAGCATTGTATGCTAAAGTCACAATCTTGTGCAACTTCAAAATTTAGTCACACACACAAGAAAAATGCACAAAAACAATGAAAATGAGTGTGTGATGTGCGACTGGGAAAACCGGAACCACTAATAGAGCCTGAGGTTTCTTTCATTTGCTAAAAGACATGGAGGAACTGTGAAAGAACAAAATGCTGGCGCTTTCAGAACAAAAGCATGAACAGGAAACTGGGACCCCTAAAGGGGGTGGTTTGATCCTCTTTTTTTTCATTTCCTTTCTCTTTCTAGTCTCCCGACGATTCCTCTATATAACTAGAAGGGTTCTGGTTCTGTCTTCCCCCGCCCCTTTCAGAAGTCTGCTTGGGGCTGCAAACACTAGCATGCAGTGCTAGGTGGCGGGTCACTGTCCTGAGTTCCACGTCTATTCAATGGTACTTACGAACCCATAATATATTCTTAAAAGAACACTGGAGGCGTGACGTTGAAAGCAAGCGTGACGTTTCGCCTTTTAAACTATTAGCTTCAGCCAGAATCATTTAAAACTAATTGAGAGTTGTGCCACTGCCTTGATTAAATGTCGTATAACTGCGTTCCAGAGATGATAGGCCAGTAAGACCACCGGGCCTCTGTCGCCCACTTAAAAGGAGTAGCCTTCTACGACCTAAAAAAAAACGAACTAAAAAATACGGAGTTAGGCTGGTTGGTTTATAGTGTACACATCCAACAGACCACGCAAGAAGAATGAGACAAAAGAATAATCAGGCTGTGTCGTATTTTTTTTTGTCCCGTCCTTCTTGCGCTGCCTGTTCGATATGGTCACAATAAGAAGAAACCCTCAGCCACAACCAACATTCACACCATAGCTACCTTTTCTGCCCATGTTCACACTAAAAAACTAAACGTATTACCTGCCGTGGCGAAACCGAAAAGCCACAACACCAGTACAACATACCTAAAAATTTATATATTTACAAGCCCCGAGTTTAGAAGAAATATCTACAAAAAGTAACATTGTAAATCTCTATATGGTTGTTCAGTGAATATAAAGACCGACAGACAAAATAAAGGGCTATAAAATAAAATAAATTCCCAACCTGTTTCACATACGTACCACGACTGTGGATATAAGGACAGGCGAATTTTACTTCAGGTGGGTCATACCAATATTTAAGCACAAAATGTCCATGTCAGTCAATTTCTACCCATTTCCCCTTAAGCGACTGCTTTCTCAAATATGACAATAAATCTATAACTACAAATGTCTTTGTTTCACGTTCCCCAAATCACTCTTTACCAAACTACTATGATATTATTTATAATAGCTTGATTGATATATTTTTCGATATTTTACATTACGAAAAACAATGTGGAGACCTCATAGGAGCTATCAGCAACCTCATCAGCAAAGAAAATCTTCAAAAGATTGTTTCTTCTATATCCGCTTTATGGAATAACCGCCCACCATCCTGCTTCACCCAGTCGCTGATCCTACATCGCTCAGCTGAGATTCGACCATCAGCACTTTGGCTTTTCTCCGGCCGATCGTGGGAAAAAGAAGGGAGGTGCAGAACTTACTGATATTCAATTATCTTCTGCGACTGATGCTGACATATCACTTCGTATCGACAATCCAAAAAAACTGCAATTTTTCAGTACCGACCTATTCTCCATTTCCTTTTACCCACAATTACCGACTGGAGTGCCCTCCCAAAACATAATGCTATGGCCACAAACCCCCAAAATCTGCTTAAGTACTTTAAAAATTGTGTGAATGTAACAAAAAGATGGTAGAGTGTGTAATATTTGTAGAGCCGGTGTCCACCTATTTTTGCCGCTAACATTGCGTTGTTGTGTGGTTAAGGTTCTATTCCGGTATATTTTACTACCCTGAATTACCTCAGAATGTTTTCTTTTTCATTGTACCTTTTTGTTTAAATCTGTTATAAACAAAACTTTTGCACCTGTATTCTCTCCTGACGCCCGAGTATACCGTGTGCTTTTGTAATCCCCACTTCGTAATGCTGGTAAGGGCCTTTAGTACAATTAGGTACGCACATCGGTTCCATAGAACCAGAGGAATTATTGGATCACAAAGGGGATAAAAAAGTAAAATACCTACATGATCCACGTCGACAAGAAAAGAAAACGCCGACGGTCCGAGCAACACACTTTTAAAAGCCGCCGCCGGAGAAGGAAGAAACGTGAAGAGGTAACCCGTCGGAGAATATAAAGCGTGCCTGGCTGGCAAGCAGCTGGCGGGAAAATCGCTGGCATCAGTAACTGCCGAGACTGTCACACACGTGGCACAAGGTGATCCCGCGACTCAAGGAGGGACTTGCACTCACCAAGCTATCGGTATCCTACATGGGGGGAATGCTAAGACTTGCCGCCAACGTGCACTGTGGAAAAGGCGAAGAAGACCACGTTTTGTTAAACGACAAGCACGGCACCATAACAAACAGCCCGCCGAAGCAAGATGACGCCCTGAAAGTGTGGTCAGTGAGAAAACTACTGATTGGAGACAAGGCCAACGAAATCATGTCCTACATGGCAGCACCGCAGGACGGCGCTAGTGAAGTGGTACATAGTATTGGTCTCTGTTTTTTCAAGCACGAACTAGTGGCCCGTTCTCCTACCACACTACCCCCCCCCTATTATCGGGGTGTGTAGGTTATGAAGATCCGAATATGTGGTCATACCTTTTGCCGATTTCCAAGTCCCACGGTGGGTCAAATGCTTCAGATCGCCCATTAACTTCTTCATATAGCAAAAGAAGTACGAAGCCTGCTTTAAGTGAGGTGACATCGGCCATCGGTCGAACGACTGCAACAACAATCCCACGAGAAATGTACGAAATGCAGTGACCCGTCGCTCGCAAATGAACACCGTCAGGTACCAAAACGTCAGGTATGTGAAAAAGAACACGAAACGGGTGACAAGAGGTGCAAGACTCTCTCCCGCACCCCGTGCGTTCTGAAAAAGAGATAATGAGAGCGCAACCTCGAAGAAGAATCAAGGGAAGAAGAAGAAGCGGACGAGCAGCAGAGGCACAGAGACTCGCAGTCACCCATCAGACGATCGCCACGTGCAAGCTGAATGAACCAGAGCTGGGATCGCTCAAGGAGCATGTCTCGAAGCCGAAGTAAGTTGAGGAACCGATCTGTCTCCTTACCTCACCTGCCACCTCTGAGGACTGAAACTCCATCGACTGCGGAAAGCTCTAATGCAAACAGCAGTATTGTCCGTGCATCGAAACAAAACTCGAACACGAACGCACCAAACGTAGGTTAGTTGAGTGGGACCGCCCAGGATGCAAATGCGGAGGTCGTAGGGAAATTGAAAGAGCAAAAGAAGATTCTGATAGAGCAAAAAATTTTTATAATGGAACAAAACGCGGAACTGAAATGACAGCTCTACGAAATCAAGACCGCCATCACCGCAAAGGCATCGGAAGGGCTAGTCGAGTCGATTGAGGTAGTCCACTCTCCTCCTATCGAACAACTCGAATCCAAACTAAACGATGTTGACAAAAAACTCGCAGGTTCGGTGTCAAAATTGAAAAAGGTTTTCTTAGCAACGGTGGAGTTGAAGAGCCTGAAAAAGGTAGAGGATAGACACTGGACAAGAAGAAACGCATGTATCGGTTAGAGAAGTCTAACAATACCTAGCAAAAAGTGGACAAAAATGAAGAATTCAACAGACTCCATAGATCACAGGAAACCATCTCTTATAGCCTGAAGTTTAATAATAGGGCATATGGGAGAAAACGTTCGGTTTTGCAGGCTTTCCTCGACAGAGGCGAAGGTCGTCCGCAAATAATTGCGATCGAAGAATGTGGCAAACATTTCAAGTTCTCAGGGTAAAAAGCCTACCCGGGTTTCGGAGACGACACTCAGGTAGTCCCGTTTGTCAAATAAAACGCAACGGGAGAGCAGCACTACACTGGGAATACCGAGATCGACCACTCGGTAATAGAACACATCCCGCGAATGCGCACAGATACGAGTCTATACATCTTGAATGTGTACAGCGACCGGAAACAATGGAAACGCGATTTTGGAGACTTGTTTTTCGCAGACGAAATCCAGCCACAGTGTCCCCTTGCTTTTCTTTGGATATTTCAATGGCCCACATCGAGCTTGGGGGTGCAAACACACCTTAGTCAAAGGTAGGGCCTTATGCGAGAAAATTCAGCACCACAACCTACTGCTAATCACGGACCTCATCAAGCTGATGAGGAGAGGTAATACTGTGTTGTCAGACACGATACCCGACATCCCCTCAATCATGGCGGAGTCGGGGACACGTCGCGAAATAATGGGAAGACCTACGTAGCGACCACAAATCATAAACATCGTAGTCAGCAATGGGACCCCAGTTTCGAAAACGCGCAAGCACAAAATCACTAGCGGGCAAACTTTCTGAAGCATGGACGCGACGGCAAGCGAACCGACACGCGACATTGTAGAGTGGAGTAAGGAAAATATTGATGCCGGTAAAGCGGCTACAGACGAGATTGAGACCAAAGAACAGATAAAAACGACCGACAAACAAATAGAGCAACTCAAACATCAGAGATTTTTATTTTATTTTATTATTAATACTACCATCTTTTACAAGATTATTGCAGGGGTGGTACAAAGCATGAACATCAGTGGTAAGTGGCAAACGAACAATCAAAAACAAACGAAGTACACTTGAATTTAACTGATTGCTGCAGTGATTCTATAAAGACAGAGAATCAACAAAAAATAAAGTTCTAACATAGATAATATTAATATTGCAGTGAATCTTCTAAAGCAGATAATGTACTTAGTGAAACAACTTTATGAAAATTATTCCAATCGACAATTGTCCTAGGAAACAAGGAATACTTGAAACAATTTGTTCGTTGCTTCAGTGGTGATATATTCAGACTGTGTCTCTATCTTGTCACGTAACCAGTAGAGAAGTGACCAATATTAATTGTGTCAACCACATAGTGACGTTTTATGAAGTGGAAAAGTAATTTTGTGCGGAATATTTTACGTCGGCAGGGAGAACTTGGTAATTTGCATTTCTAGAGAAGATTTGTAATTCTAGAGAAGATTTGTAATTTGACGTGATTTGACTAGGAAAGTAGGACCGGACGAGTCATGAATGAACCTAAGAACATTTTTTGCACCCTTTAATGGTTTTGGATATCATTCTGAGTTAACTGGTACCATATGACCACAGCATTCTCCAGTATAGGACGGATAACGGCATTGTAAGCGAGCAGACCGACAGTTGGTGTAGTCGACATAGAGAACCTCTGAGAAAGGGAAGTTTGCAGAGGGATTTAGCTACTACAAAATATATTTGTTTTGACCAGGATAGGTTTTTGTAATCAAGAGACCAAGGTACTGGTATTGCATTACTTCTGACAATGGTATTGTTGGTAGAGTACTGCAACAAAAGAGGGTCTTTTTCGACGGAATTCTCATAAAGGCTGTTTTAGCAAAATTTTCAGGCGTGTGCCGTTAGTCACAAAAAGAAATTACTTTAGGAAGTCCTGGTTTATTCTATTTGATCGTGAACTGAGGTGCTCTTTTTATACAAGACACAGTCGTCCGCGTACAGCCTACTGTGAACAGAAACGTCAGTGAGAACATCATTTATACATATAAAAAAGACGCCCTAGGACTGATCCCTGAGGAACCCCTGATTTTACAAGATGGTGTTCAGAAGCGGTATTGCTTACCGTAACGAATTCATGCCTATTTGTTAGGTAGGCTGATATCCAGGCAAGGGTTTTTTTATTTTGTAGAATTAAATCTAATTTATGGACCACCTTAGCCTGCAAAACGTTAACGATGCTTTCCTAAAATTTATCAATATGGTTTCTGTCTGCTTCCCTACGTAATTGCTTGAGTGAAGTCCTGGGTTTTCTTTTCAGTCCCGATCGGAAGCGCGCCAGCAACTCCAAGCCCTAGTCTACAAGTTCAAGAAAACCATGCCAGACTTATTAGATGTGATCCGTAACCAATACCTCGGGCCTTTCACCCGCGAAACTCTTCGCGAATACGTGGAAGCCGCAACGAGGTCCTGGACGCCCCGCGTACAGTAGCGGAATTAGAGCGGAGCTAATTAGCCTTATAACCAAAACCGTCACCGGGCCAGACAGGTCAGCAACAAAATACTACGCAATCGCACAAAGGAGTGTGTAACTTAGGCGCTTACATGCAAAAATGCTGGAACAGTGGCGAGATTCTCTCGGAAGGGAAAAGGGCTAAGCTGGGCCTTATTCCGAAACCTGGAAGGACAATGAGCCCAGTAAATCTACCACGTCATGGGTCAGCAAGCCAATGGAATGCGTAGTCCAGACCAGACCTAACCGATATGTCGAGGACGAGGATATGTATCCGTACTCAATGATAGAGTTTAGAGCTAAGCTTTCGGTCTGCCATGTAATGCTTCATATCAGAGAAGACATCATAAACCACCCTGGTAAAGATACAAGAGCCATCATCGCTGGTGTTGGCTTTGTAAAGGCTTCGACAACGTCACACACAAAGCCATCCTTCACAAAATGACCAAGTTAAACGCATGCGTGAAAACGTACAACTACGTGCGAAATTTCCTCTCAGATCGTACGGCAAACATTACACTGGGAGTTATGTCCCTCCAAAACATCAATCTAGAAAACACGGGAACACCACAAGGTTCGCTACTATCACCCAATCTCTTTAAGGTGGCTAGGATAACTCTCCCGGAAAATCTCCAAACTATACAAGGTCTAATGTACACCATGTATGCGGACGATTTGAGGCTGTGGGTAAATCGTGGCAGCGATGGACGTATTGAGAACGTTCTTCAGAATGCCATAGAAGAGATCAAACGCTACTTAGAGCTGGTGGGACTGAAATGTTCGGCCGAAAAATTCGAGGCGCTTTTCGTCGTCCCCCCCAAAAAACAACAGAAGGATGAACAGAAAATATTGCGACATATGACGGAAGCCCGGCGGGAAGCCTATTCCAGCAAGAGAAATGACCAGAGTCCTCGGGCTATACGTTCAGGACTACGGTAGAAATACTGAGACATTCCCCAAACTAGACAACGCCATCACGCGAAATTGCAGAATGTTAAAGCGCATATTCATCAAGCACGGGGAAATGAAAGAGACTAATCTACTCAGGTTCCTTCAAAGCTTTGGCACTAGCAGGGTACTCTTTGTAGCCCCTTTCATGAAGCTAACCAAAGCAGAAAAAAGTAATTTCGACACCATAATTAAAAATGGCATCAAATGCGCTCTAGGTCTTACCCAAACACCTCGATGGTAAGAATACACAGTTTGGTTGTATGTGACACAATTGATGAACTCATTTAGGCAGTAAATGCGTCACAACAACAACGGCTGCTGGGCAGCAAGACGGGTCGGAGAATATTAGAGCCTCTGGGATACCAGAGAGTAAAAATTCTCAAAGGCAGTACAGAGAAACCTATGCAGCTCAGGGAAAAACATACTGTGTCACCCCCAGAGGTCGGTGGACTCACTCATGAGTCCACTCACTTACACTCATTTGCACCCTAACTCACACGTCAGTTTGATTTATAGCAAGCACGATGCTGGTGTAGCATGATGATTTTGAGCTTGAGTGAGTTTTGAGTTTTGAGTACATTGTGAGTCTGAGTACATTTTGAGTACTGAGTACATTTTGAGTTTTAGTACATTTTGAGCACTGAGTACATTTTGAGTTTGAGTACAATTTGAGTACTGAGTACATTTTCAGTTTGAGTGAATTTTGGGTTTCGAGTACATTTTCAGTTTGAGTACATTTTGAGTTTGAGTACATTTTGACTTTGGGTACATTTTGAGTTAGAGTACATTTTGAGTACTCAGTACAAGTTGAGTTAGAGTACATTTTGAGTACTGAGCACATATGAGTACCCCTGGAGGCAGATATGTTTGGTTAAGTTTCAAATGCCTCTTTGAGCTCGCCATTCAGGTTAGCAGGGGGTACGGGGGCTTTCGCGATACGCATGATCTGTTGGTTAGGAGGAGTGCTGAGGGAGCCTGATTTACGGGTGGGCGTGTGAATATTATTTAACTGATGAGGTCAAAAAAAAGTTTAGCGCATTTTTTTCTTTTGGTTGATCATCTAAGAATGTAGGAGAGGGTGGTGGGAAAGCACAGGGTGGCTCTTTGGTGCTGATTGTTCGCCTGCTGCTGAGCACCCGGGGAAGTGGCGGCGGCTGTCCCCCTCCACTGTTTCAAAAGAGTTTTCAACCGATCTGACTGGGCGACGCCCGCTTATATAGAATTATGACCGCATTATGAGATAGATTGTGTAAATATTCAAACAGACGTCGCTAAGGCGTTTAAGGTATCAAGTTCAAGGTCCTGATTGACGGAATCACACAAAGTAAATTAAAAAAAAATGCTTCCTTTTATAGCCATCATACAGTCATAATAGGTCATTGATTGGGGGAAAATTCAAAATCACTGCCACGAGGGCGTTTGGGAAATCTTATTCTAGTGTTGATTAGGGGAATCGTGTGGGATAAAAGTGCAATATGGTTATATTAAACCTAGTAATGGCTAGTCATACACGGGGTAAAAATTGAAATTCATAGCGCCAGGGCGTATGGCGTATGAAAAAAAGGTCTCGATGAGGGGAATGATGTCTGGCAAATAAAGAGATGCTTCCTTTATATTATCATAGGATATAGTTATAATAGTTAATAAACTGGGTTAAAATAAAAAGATGCCACTAGGCTGTGAGGGGAATCAATTTGAAGGTTGCGATGAAAAAGATCACAAGTGATAACTATAAGAAAAACATGCGGTGGCTATATATATGGCTAAATCACGAGATACTCATGGTTAGTCACTATTTGGCTTAACATTCAACATAATGCCCCTGGGATGTGTTGGTATCAAACCAATGGTGTCAATGACGGGAATCACGTAGGAGAAATACAGAAATGGTCCCTGAGTATAGTTATAAGATAGTCATGGTAAGTCTTATATTGGGTCAAAATGCGAAGTTACCCCGCATGGGCCTGTGGGGTGTCAAAATTGCGATCATGAATCACGTGGGACAGATAAAAAGGCTTCGGGGTGTTAATCATGAGATAGTCATGGTGATTCATAGATTGGGTAAAATTATTCGTGAGGCCTTGAAAATGGGGTATCAAATACACGCTTCCCATTAGGGGAATCACGTGGGGCACATAAATAATGTGTCCTGCTAACAGTCATCAGGGTCATGGTTAGTCAGCTTTGATTAAATATACAAGGGATCCTGCTGGGGTGTGTGCGTTATCAAATAAATGTCTCAGTGAGGGGAATAAAGTGGAAAAAATATTTCCGCGAACCATGCATTGTGTTTATTTTTGTTTTGCTTCTACCGCCCGGCTGCGCCGGTGTTATCTCTGTGCCAAGGAAGGCGTGTGTTCCACTCTTTCTTTCTGTGCCGCATGTGTTATCTGTTCTGATAGGGAGAGCATTCTGATCTAACATGAACCGCCCAGAATATTCTTCTTCGATCTACAATGTTCTAGATGTGAATCGACGGTTCGAGAACCAGGCGCGCCAAAAGATAAAAAGCCGGCAGGGCAGAAGACGGCATAATCGACTCGCCGTAGCTCGAATGCGTAGGTCACTTTGTTGACTGCTGCTTCGCCGCCTTTGTATTCTTTGAGATGTTAGGGTAGACAAGTTCGCTCCAATAAACTTGTTTTCCTCGAAGTCAACTGCGTCGTCTGTGGCTTCGTGACATCTGGTGGAGATGCGGGGTACATAAACCCTACGCCCTCGCCAAGCCGACAAGTAAGCCCCACTCGTGCCAGCCGCCGCCAACAAGGTCTTCAGCCGGAGTTTGTACTGATTCCGGATAAAGTGAAAAAAGAAGACGTGACCACCACCATGATCAACGCCGACACCATGACCATCGCTTTCAGTCTTCCTTCGTTCTTCAGCGACCCAGGGAGCCCCCATCATTTCATGGGTCACCTTCGGAGGAAATGAAGACTGGTTGGAGCAAGTCGAACGGGTCAGGCTGTTCAATCGATCAGTTGACGCAGAGACACTGAGGCAAGTGTTCTTCTACCTTTATGACTCAGCACGGATCTTGTTTGAAAACCATGACAGCTCCCTAGCCTAGATTCTTGAAACGATTTCCTAACGCAATTCTTAACGATGTTCACCACGGTTGTGCGAAAAAAGCGGGCCGAAGTCATGCTGCAGACGCAAACACAACACCCTAACGAAAGTGTTGTTGTGTTAGTCGAAGAGATGAGAGGCTCTTCAGGCGTGCTGACACGTTCATGGCGTAAGAAAAGAAGTTACGCTTCCTTATGCGCGGTGTGAAGGAGGAATTGTTTGCTGGACTTGTCCGCAACCCGCCCAAAACCGTTGCCGAATTTGTGACCGAGACCAGCACAATTGAGAAGGCTCTTGAAATGCGTATAAGCAGTATGACCGCAACTTTGTTGGCACGGTCAATGCGAACTACGCCGACAGCATGCCGATTCCGGCAGACAGCCTACGTGCGGCTATCCGCGCAATAGTGATGGAGGAGCTGCGGAAACTTCTCGCCACGCTACCGCAGCCGCAAGACACTTCCCTTACCGATGTGATTAGGGAAGAAGTGCAGCAAGTGCTGCGAACCTCAACGACGTCAGAAGCACCCCGCGAGCCGCAAGTCATGGATTAAGCTGCTGCTGTTCGCCAACCTCGCCCAACTGCGCCCTACCGTCACGAAACTCCGTACCGTCGCCCACTTTCGCCGGCCTCACCACCTTCGGTGCAACGCCCCGCCCCAAGGAAGACCGAGGTTCGGCGAACGCCCGATAATTGATCGCATTGCTACCACTGTGAAGCCGACCACTTCAACCGTCACTGCCCCTACAAGAGGCTCGGTTTGCGAGGCTTCTCCGTCGACGCACCGTGCCCCGCACCAGGCCAGCGCACTACTGAGATCGAAGACGACCGGTCCAACACCAACCCAGGACCAGCCCCATTCAACCGTTTACTGTCGCCCTACCGTTACCAGTCACCAAACCGCCTCCGCACTGCTGACTTTTCACGTGGAAGGTCTCCCAGCCCACGCGGGAGAAACTAAAACCACCAACTTCTGGAAGTAAAGTTGCAGGACCACGGAACATGTAAACCGTCCAACGACACAGCGACTTGCTGAAGACCATGATTCACGAAATGCCCTCAGCCAGACGACCCGATCTAACCTTGACGTGACTTCCGAACACGACGACACAAAACGGCGGGACGCGTACCCGACATGATGGAACCTGGCGCTGAGAATACGACGAAGACGACGACGCATAGTGCCCGACCGTCAACAAGTACAAGCAGAGATACTACGCCACGACGCACCCGCAACTCGAGGAAGGCTGCGTCCGACGTTCAGCGGTCCATCGACGGCTTTGATGTACTCGCTCTCATAGAGACGGGAGCCGACTACTCAGTAATGAGCGGGCCGTTTGCGTCTAAGCTGAAGAAAGTTATGACGAGATGGGACGGTTCGCACATACGCACAGCAGGAGGCCACCTCGTGACGACAAGTGGAACGTGCACATCGCGCGTCACCATAGACGACTACCCTGCGGAGTTCGTAGTTCTGCCTAACTGCTCCCGCGACGTAATTCTTGGATTGGATTTTTTGATGGACAACGGTGCAATATTAGATCTGCAGACCAAGTAAATACCTTTTCCCCGATCACTCTATGACGCCGGAACCGAACCCCGAACGTTGTTCTGCTGTAAGGATTGCCGATGATAATGTCCCCCTGCCACCCCGCGCAAGCTTGATGATCGTCGTCTACTGTGAAGATGCTGCTCCTGACGTCGACGCTATCGTAGCCAGTGATCAAAGGTTGCTTCTCGACCATGGTGTCTCGGTCGCACGAGGCATTGCGCACCTCAAAAAACACCAATCCCATGTTTAGGATACTATTTTCACTGAGGAGTACCAGCATTTAAACAAGGGCGCGGCAATAGAATACCTCGAAGAACCGCAAGAAGCAAGTGATGTGATCATGGTCGCCGCCTTTGAACACACACTCGTAGAAACCGTCAAGATTCTGAATTCCTTCGACGTGAATCCAGCGCTATTGCAAGAACAACGGATCAAATTATAGGCTTTGATGCGTCGCTATACCCAACGTTTTTCGTTGAGCGCAAAACTACGTCAGACACCTCAAGCGAAGCACCGACTAATACCCGAAGATGGAGCCCGACCTACCCGAAAGTCACCGTATCCTGTCTTTTCGCACGACCGCGAAGCCATCCGGAGTCAAGTTGATGTCATGCTCAACGACAACATTATACAGCCATAAAAAAGTTCGTGGGCTGCGCCGGTCGTACCCGAGAAGAAAAAAAAACAGCCAACTGAGGTTCTGCGTTGACTACCGGCGATTTAACAAGATCAAGTACGTGTACCCCTGCCACGAATCGACGACGCCCTCGCCCACCTCTGCCACTAGAAGTACTTCTCATCAATGGATCTGAAGACAGGCTTCTGGCAAATTGAAGTGAACGAGAGAGATCGAGAGAAGACTGCATTCATAACCCTAGACGGCCTATACGAGTTCAAGGTAATGCCGTTTGGGCTATGCACGGCACCAGCAACGTTTCAAAGTGTCATGGACACTGTGCTAGCTGGCCTGAAGTGGCCTACCTGCCTCGTATACCGCGACGACGTTGTGGTATTTGCCCGGACTTTCGACGATTACCTTGCAATGTTGGAGTCTGTACTCGAGGCCATTCGCACGTCGGGGTTAACGCTGAAGCCTTAAAATTGCCGTTTCGAGTACGAGGAGCTCACGTTTCAGGGCCACATCGCCAACGCCACCGGAGTACTACCTGCCCTGGCAAAAAATTTATCTATTGCCAATTTCCCAATGCCGAAAGAAAAGAAGGGCGTGCGAAGATTTTCAGGACTGTGCGCATACTACCGGCGCTTCGTCGCAAACTTCGCACGCATTGCAGAACCTCTCACACGCTTCACGAAAGACAAGAGCTCTTTTAGCTTGGAAAACGACAAAAAAAAGCATTCTGCGAGCTGCAAAAACGCCTGCAAAGCTCGCCTGTGCTCGTTCATTTCGACGAAAACTTCGAGACAGAAATTCACACGGACGCCAGTGATATACGCTTGGGGGCCATCCTCGTCCAAAAACAAAGCGGTTGCGAAAAGGTAATCGCCTATGCCAGCCGTGGTATGTCGAAAGAGGATAAAAACTACTCTGACTCCGAGAAAGAGTGCCTGGGCATTATATGGGCGATTTCAAAATTTCGCCCATACGTATATGGCAGACCATCGTATGTTGTGACAGACCATCACGGGCTGTGCTGGCTCGCTAATTTGAAGGACCCCACTGGCCGTCTTGGGCGGTGGAGCTTGCGGCTGCAGGAGTTTGATGTTACAGTAGTCTTTTACTCCGACAGGAAACACTCCGACGCGACTGCCTGTCACGCGCGCCCTTCGACGCATCACCACAAGACTCTGATGAAGACAGCGCGTTCTTCGGAATCGTGACGGAGAGCGACCTAGCCGCCCAGCAGTGTGCCGACCCCGACTTACGCATCATAATCGACTACCTCGAGGGATGCAATGTCGCCGTTCCTAGGACCTTCAAACGCAACTTAAAAGCATTCAGGCTGAGAAACTCCGTCCTCGTGAAGAAGAATTTCAGCCCCGGAACTAGAACGAATTACCTTCTTGTCATCCCCGCAGACCTCCGTCACAAAAGTTTGGAAGCGTGCCAGGACGACCCGTCTTCTGGACATCATGGCACAGCCCGTACAAATGGAATAATCAAGGCGAAGTACTACTGGCCCCTCCTTGCATCCGACGTCACCCACTACGTCCGGAGCTGCCGTGACTGTCAGCGACGAAAAACGCCACCGACGAGACCCGCCGGACATCTGCAGCCCATCGCCGTCCCGTCAAGACCCTTGCAACATATTGGAATGAACCTTCTGGGCCCGTTCCCTACGTCACGATCCGAGAACAAGTGGATTGTCGTAGCAACAGACTACATGACGCGCTACGCAGAGACCGCCGCTCTTCCAAGGGTGACTGCACAGGAAGTCGCAAAGTTCTTCATAAGGCAAGTTCTGCTGCGACATGGAGCCCCGGAAGTCCTAATCAGGGACCGCGGGATGGCCTTTAATGCGGAGCTGATGCAAGGAATATTACGATACAGCAACACGGGTCACCGAAGAACGACGGCGTACCACCCCCAAACAAACGGACTAACGAAACGTCTGAACAAGGCGTTTGCGGTTACGTTGTCCATGTGCGTTGTCGTTGAACATAAGACCTGGGACTAAGTTCTCCCGTATGTCACGTTTGCGTACAACATGGCTATCCAAGAAACCGGCAGAAACTGTCTACGGAAGCCGGCTGACTACAATGCTTGACGCCATGCTGCTGCACGTAGAAGAGAACGACCTGAACCCCGACGTCCAAGGATGCCTTCAGCGTGCGGAGGAGGCCCGCCATATAGGTCGAGTTCATATAACGGACCAGCAGCTAGTGGATGCCGGCCGCTACGACCTCGGACGCCGATCCTCCGATTACCACCCATGGGATCGAGGGTGGGTTTGGACTCCCATCCGACGACGAGGACTGAGTGAGCTTATGTTAGCATCTGGCCGATGCACTCTGAGAGGGGGGTAAGCCACGAACCATGCATTGTGCTTATTTGTGTTTTCCTTTACCGCCCGGCTGCGCCGGTGTAATCTCTGGGCCAAGATAAGCGCGTGTCCCACACTTTTTTCTGTGCCGCATGTGTTATCTGTTCTAATAGGGAGAGCATTCCGATCTAACGTGAACAGCCCAGAATAATCTTTCTTGGATCTACAATTTTGTAGATGTGAATCCACGGTTCGAGAACCAGGCGCGCCGAAAGATAAAAAGCCTTCAGAGCAGAAGCCGGGGTACTCGACCCGCCGTAACTCGCATGCGTACGTCAGTTTGTTGACTTCTGCTTCGCCGCCTCTGTATTCTTTCAGTTGTTAAGGGAGCACAAGTTCGGTGCAATAAACGTGTTTTCCTCGAAGACAACTTATTCGTCTGTGGCTTCGTGACAATATTGTCACGGGCCTTGGCAGATTGGCAATCCAAGTGTTAAACGATAGCCAACCTCTCCTTCAGGGATATGCGCCACTGCCAAGCTGGTACACAGCCTTGGGAGACGACGACGACGCTGCTTGCCTCGCGGACGTGCGCGCTCTTCTGGGTACATTCCATCTGCTTTGCCCACCGGCTTGTATTTGACTGTACTACATTTTATTACGAGCAGTGCATTCATTGCCACGTCACATCTTGTGGTGAGGTGCGGGGTCCCTCCACCGGCAATCATCCAAACCGAGGTAGAGAAAATACTGAACATGGACGTCATTGAACCTTCTTCGAGTCCGTGGGCATCACCAGTCGTCTTGGTGAAAAATAAAGATGGTTCGTGGCGATTCTGCGTTGACTACCGGCATTTGAATAAAATCACTAAGAAGGACGTTTATTCGCTCCCTCGAATAGAGGATGCCCTCGATTGCCTTCACGGTGCGTCCTATTTCTCGTCAATCGACCTACGATCTGGCTATTTGCAGACTGCTGTTGACGCCATGGATCCCGAAAAGAGCGCTTTCGTTACGCCGGACGGCTTGTACCAATTCAAGGTCATGCCGTTTGGTCTTTGTAATGCACCTGCGACGTTCGAAAGGATGATCGACTCACTTTTGCGCGGTTTCAAGTGGTCGACGTTCATCTGCTACTTGGATGACGTCATCGTGTTTGCCCCAACATTCGAAACACATCTCCAACATCTGTCGGAGATCCTTGCGGTATTCCGCCGTGCCGGGATCCAGCTCAACGCGTCCAAATGCCATTTCGGCGGCCAACAACTTAAGATCCTGGGACATGTAGTGGACGCTGCTGGTGTGCTACCTGACCCTGACAAGGTGCGTGCCGTCAAAGAGTTTCCTGTCCCTCGATCTGCGAAGGACGTTCGCAGCTTTGTTGGCCTATGCTCCTACTTCCGCCGCTTCATCGAGCACTTCGCTGACATAGCCCGCCCGCTCACGGATCTTCTGAAGACCGATACCTCGTTCTCGTGGGGCTCCGCACAAGCCACGGCATTTTCCTCGCTCATTAACCGTCTGACCCGTCGTCCGATTTTGGCCCATTTCGATGATACGGCTCCGACAGAAGTTCGGACTGATGCAAGTGGGCATGGCATAGGCGCTGTCTTAATCCAGACAGGCAGGTGGCTACAGAGTGATAGCGTATGCCAGTCGCCTTTTGAACCCCGCCAAACGCAACTATTCTATCACTGAGCGTGCATGCCTCGCACTTGTATGGGCTGTCAGCAAGTTCCGTCCGTACTTGTACGGCAAAACATTCGCTGTAGTTACGAATCACAATGCGTTATGCTGGCTTTCCACTCTGAAGGACCCCACCGGACGACTTGGTCGTTGGGCATTACGGCTACAGGAATACGACTATTTGGTCATCTATACGTCTGGTCGCAAGAACACGGACGCGGACTGCCTGTCTCGTCACCCTGTTGAGCCCCCTGACCCTCGAGACAATGACAACGACCCCGGCGTATTCGCTCTGTCGGACTTGCTCAACATTGCAGACCATCAGCGCCGTGATCCGTCGCTTTTCAACATCATCCAACGCCTCAGCTCCAGGCCGGCCGACCCTTCTACGCGTAAATTTATGCTTCGTGATGGCATCTTGTTCTGTTGAAACTTTCGCGAGGACGGGCCTGACGAGCTACTTGCACTGCCTCAGCCTCTCCGCTCTGACGTTCTCCGCGAGCTTCACGGCGCGCCCACAGCTGGTCACCTTGGCGTGGCTCGGACTTACGACCGCGTGCGTAGGCACTTTTCCTGGCCGGGCCTATACCGGTCCGTGAGGCGATACGTCACAGCTTGTAATCTATGCCAACGCCGAAAAACACCTCGTTTGCTTCCAGCTGGTACCCTCCCACAAATTGACGTCCCCACAGAACCATTCTTCCGTGTAGGAGTGGACCTTCTCGGCCCTTTCCCCTTGTCCCGCTCGGACAACAAGTGGATTGCTGTCGCCACGGATTATGCTACGCGTTACGCTATCACGCATGCCCTCCCGAACAGCTGTGCCACAGACGTAGCCGACTTCCTCCTACGTGATGTAATCTTGCACGAAGTGGCCCGTCGTCGACTGCTTACGGATCGTGGGCGGTACTTCTTGTCCCAAGTTATTGATGACCTTTTCCGTTCCTGCCGAACGAAGCACAATCTTACAACCGCCTATCATCCAGAAACAAACGGACTTACTGAACGCTTCAACCAGACGCTCACGGATATGGTGGCCATGTACGTGTCCGCCGATCACCGGGACTGGGACGCACCACTACCCTACGTTACGTTGTCTTATAACTCTTCCCGCCTCGACGCTGCCGGCTACTCCCCTTTCTTTCTTCTCTTTGGGCGAGAGCCTGCCTTACCATTGGACACCGTGTTGCCTACCTCGGGGACATTCACAACCGAATACGCCCGAGACGCGGTAGCGCACGCTGATTTGGCCCGACAGGTTGCCCGCGCCAGGATATCGACTGCACAAAGAGCCCAAAAAGACCGCTATGACCAGCACCATCGCGATGTGTACTTCGCCCCTGGCACTCTGGTACTCCTGTGGACCCCATCGCGCGACGTCGGCCTGTCTGAAAAACTGCTTTGTTGTTTCACGGTCCCTTACCGCATCCTACGCACGGTAACTCCCGTGACCAACGAAATCGGACCCCTCACGCCTTCGCCGTCATCTCATTCAACTCCGCAACTTGTGCACGTCTCCCGTCTGAAGCCGTACCACTCCCGCGATCCAGGCTGCCTCTAACCTTGTTCCGTTGTTTGCACCGGGTCGGTGCTCTCGCCGCCGGAGGTTATGTCACGGGCCTTGGCAGATTGGCAATCCAAGTGTTAAGCTATGGCCAACCTCTCCTTCAGGGATATGCGCCACTGCCAAGCTGGTACACAGCCTTGGGAGACGACGACGACGCTGCTTGCCTCGCGGACGTGCGCGCTGTTCTGGGGACATTCGATCTGCTTTGCCCAGCGGCTTGTATTTGACTGTAATACATTTTATTACGAGCAGTGCATTCATTGCCACTTCACAATATGAAAATGCTTTCTGGTTGTAGTTATGAGATAGTCGTGGTGAGTCATAGATTGAGTGAAAATTTGTTGGGTTTGTTGGGCTTGTTGGGTATCAAGTTAAAGGTCTCGATGAAGGAAATCAAATGGAGTAAATAAAAAAATGCGTCCTCCTATTCATCAATGAACGGGTAAAAATCAATTTGATGCCGGTACGGTGTGTAGGGTATCAAGATATTGTCTCCTTAAAGGAAGGTGGATCGGATGCGAAAATCGGAGTTCATGACACTGAATAATGACCCGTTAGATAAAAGTGTTATCGAGCGCCCAATAGATATACTTGTAATCGTTATTTGTTGGCACGCCATCGTGAAAGCGTTGTTGGTTCGACACATTGCAGCACTGAACATCCGACAACAAGCTTGCGTTCGCATGAAGCAGCTTAGGAACTATTGGGCTGATACGCCTTCTACGTATACGCTAGTAAGCGGGTTGGCGCGATCACCGAATGCCTTCGATAGCGCGCGAGATAGTGCAAAGTTCGAAGCATGGCTTGCTACTGTCGTTGAGCGAACGTGTTGGCATTAATTACGCACTCCCAAACATTATACTAAATTGGTTGTAAAACAAGGCAAAGAAATACCCTTTTAACTGCGCAGGTCTAGACCTACATGCTCATAAAAGTAAAATATTTGCGGGCTAATAACACGATTTCCTGCTGCCAAACAGGGACAACTTTTTTGATACACCAAGATTTCACGGCCGTTCGCTTCTTTAAAAGAGCATTAGCATTTTAGCGGCGGGTGGGGACCACAAACAGCTATTTCCTGACCTGACCGGGTCTTCTGCGCAACCGCGAAGCTTTTACTTCGGTTTCGGCTCAACGTTTTTGTATACCCGAGCATAGGTGTCCGGATGACTTTTCTCGGCTTGCCGGAGATGAGATCAACAAAACATACCTCCAAAACAAAAACGTGAGATAGGATTCGAACATGCGGGTGAATAAACAGTACTTGCGGAAGCAGGGTAGAACCGCACGTATTCTGGAAAATTAGCTTGGTTGGAAGTCTTTTCGATTCAACACGGCGAAGAATTCGCGGTGGGACTCAAGTGTCGCGAGAAATTTGTGCAGCGAATAGAGTTCGCACAGGCAGACACTTCTTTGTCGTGGTGCATTTCACACGTTTGTTGCACAAGCCCTTGGCCCTAACGCTGATTGTTTCAGCAAACAATGGCCCAATCACGCTCGGACGAGTAGCTCCTGCACATTGCGAAGTAAAGGCAATTACAGTGACTTTCCCCCAATTATGAAAATAAACCTGAATTGGGGATGAAAGTGGGGGTCTAGCTTGCATGGTTAAGCAGCCTTACAGGCAACCCGCGTCCGGACATAGCGGGGGGTGGCCCGCCACCTTAGCAGGTTGGGGACAGTATTTATTGGCAAGTCTGACAGCTCTCAGACTCTTCCAACGTTCTCTTTCAACGTCTGTTGTACTTGGTGCTGCTGAAGTACTGAATAAATGACACTTTCCGATTTTCGGTGCCGCCTGGACATCTGATATACGCGCGCAACACGGAGAAATAGCGTGGGACTGCGACGTCATCTGCTCGCCCCACAGTCCCCTAGAAATGCTGGCCAGGTGGTGTCTCGATAGTTAGAAAATGGCCGCCCCGCCAAAATTCTAGTCTATACAAGTTATGGAATAGGGGTACAGTGAGAAATGGCTGGCTGCGGATGTTGACGAATCCAGACATTTAAGAATATTCCCCGATTTGAATATAAATCTTGCTCCTTTGGCTGTTCACCAGCGTTGCTTTGATGGCTACACGGACTTTTTTTTTAGACATTTCAATCCCGAAGGTGTCAACCAAGCCACTCTTTTAAGATGGTCAGGTGAGATGCCACACGCAAGATTGATCCTCTGAAGCACCAGATTGGGGTTTTTGAAAAATAAGGGCCTTTTGGTAATTGGTGAAGTAGGACGTTATTTCTACCACACAGCCATCTCCCAAAACAGGTGCAGGAACCAACAATGACGATGGTCAGTTCAGACGAAGACTAAGTGTTCCTTGAAGTGTTTGATTATAGGAATAATGTGGAATTGAAATAAGTGAATTTCAACTCTTCGGACCTTCGTGTTTCCAATATTGCTTTCTTCGAGACTGAACTTGCCATTACTAAGTAGCATGTGTTCGCTTTAGCTACATGCGAATCCCGACACCGAACCAAAAATTGCACACCACGATGAGCTTACGACGCGACTCCGAATTTTTACTTATGAAGTGAGTGCGCATAATGGTCTTACGATGCTGTGATTCCCCGGTTTGAATTTTCTCCCTCAAACCCTTTCCTTTCACACCACAATTCATTTTGTGCTACTATTCTAGCATCTGCGATAAACTTGCGCAGTTTACTCCTAACTGGTATTGATCAGCTGGATGTCCTTTCTCATTATTTTCTCATTATTTATTTTATTAGAGATTTTATTTAAATTTTGTTCGACAAATTATCGACTTTTAAGCCTTTTCAATGATTACAAATTGAACCTAAGTGATATCTGCAATTTTGTGGTAATGCAGGGCGTTACACCATTCTGGCCGGAGGACGATGAGGGGAGCACGAGGCAAAGAATGCTAGGCATTCAAAAAGCAAAGGCATATTTATGAAGGCCTCACGCTTCACAGATTTGCGGGGACACTTAGCTTTGACCCAAGGCGTTTTTTTCAGGATGCACTGCAAGAATGCACGGAACCATAACCCTAAACAGCTTCTGCGTAAATCAACGGAGCAGTGAGCGCACGTCCCCTCGCCCAATCTTGTTTGTTTCGTCACATGGCCCTAGCACATCATTGAATCTGGACTGCCCCTCTCATGAACACGAACACGGAGCCTACATCAAGGGTGTGGTATTCAATATATACCTACAATTGCTTGCAACGAGTGCTCATCATCATCGGCAGCAGGTATAGCTGTATTAAATCTTCAACAAAAATAGTTTCCAGCCTCACAGGAGTTACGGTGTCATGTCGGACAGAATGCAAAAGTTTGAGCAATCAAATTTGCGCCCATAATATTTTTAACACGTGTAAATTTTAAAATTGAATTCTAATGGAATCAGAGTCCATCTGAGCCCCGGTAAATTCCTAGCACGAGAAAGTTGTGAGTCAAATTAAGTTCTGAATTCATTTTCAGTTTTCAGTACATTTTGAGTTATGAGTTGATTTTGAGTTTTAAGTACATTTTAAGTTTTGAGTCCATTTTGAGTTGATTACGTTTTGAGTTCTCAGTACATTTTGCGCTTGAGTACATTTTGAATACTAAGTAAAACTTGAGTATTGAGTACATTTTGAGTTTGAATACATTCTGAGTTTGAGTACATTTTGAGTTTTGAGTACAATTTGAGTACTGAGTACATTTTGAGTACTGAGTACATATTGAGTTTGACTGCATTTTTATTTTGTGTACAGTTTAAGTTTTGTATACATTTTGAGTTTGAGTCCCAGTGAGTTCTGAGTTTTGCGCCCACTGCGAGTTTGAGTTTGAGTGAGCGCACATGTGCGGCTCAGCATTGAGTCTGATTTTGAGTGATTGATGATTCGAAAAAAAAAATGTGAGTTAGTTTGAGGGAGCCGCGCCAATTTTCTGAGGTTGGGTCACCCATGCCAAGAAACATGAGCCCCACACATAACGAGGCTGCACTTTAAGCTAGAGCCAGAGCTTTGAAAATTAGATATGGTGGCAGGACTCACATTCTGTACACACACGCAGCACAATATCAGTCGAAAACTGGTTTTGGGGGAGTAGCGGTTACGGAAAACCGGGTTTCTGTCTTGTGCTGCACGGTACTGAGCAAAAACGTAACAGAGACACAAGAGTCAGCCATCGTTCTGGCGATGACTGAATCAGGAACAAAAATATTCGTGAGCTACTTGAAGTCAGCAATCAGAAACTTCGATCGAGAAAGGCTCTGGAATGTCTCTTGGGCGATCTTCGCAAACGCAATGGCGCCCTTCTAACAGGCACCGCTAGTGTCGGCATGTCCTACTAGGGGTCTCATCAGTAATGAAATGGCACATGCGAACACCCGTGGTCTGACGGTTTGGACGATCACCATCCGCACCGAGGCAGACTCGGTCCCTCCGTACGCGGAGCCCCTCTCGAGGGCAGATGATGGGCTAAGAAATTTCCCCGAAATGGTAAAATACTATAGACTAGTGAGGAAAGTACTACCCCCTGCTCACCCGCACTTTAGTAGGAAAGGGGAGATTACTGCAGAAGGTTGCCGTCGGAGGTATTCGCAAACGTCGTACTGTACAGTAACGGGCACCCCAAGGTATCCGGTTCCAAATCCAAAGAAATCTCAGAGCAGGTCGGATCTTTACCAAGGTCTGGACGTGTCTCTCCTACCAAAAACCTCACAGAAGTGGTGCATCCAAGGAGGCCCTGCTACTCAACCAGGCCTCCGGCAATCACAGAAAAATCATCGGTCTCGTCCTAGAAGCCACCGAATCACAAAGGATTCTGGATGATTGATGGGGGCACAGCCTTTAGTGCTTTTGAGAGGAGTAACTAAAGTTTCTCCTCGACCTCCTTCTCCCAAATAAAGAAAAAATCAAGCGAGTAACTTACGCTATGAAACCGGTACCTGGTAATGCGAAAAAAGTAGTCGATGGCGCGAGGCCATGAGAGGAGCAGGCGTTGTGAAGGCAGCGGGGCTGATGACACTAGTTGTTGAAGGGGTTGCTGTGTTGGACTAGGTGAGCAGGATAACAAGTACAACTGGAGGTCAGTGGATATAAAAGTACCGCCACATCCAAGCAATAGCGGTGACGTGGGGTGCGGGCGTAGTTACGACGGATGTAGGTCTTCTGGCCTTACCTAAGAAAATCCCTGGAAGTTCTGCCGTGGAGATTTCTCTTGTGCACTTATTTCTGTTCATTTTCTCCTTGATCTTTTCCTTAGCCCGGTTACTGCATTGATAGTAACAATGATGATATTCGGGTTCCGTGTTGGCTTGACTGCAGCGACACCTGCTCACACATTTCTCCTTTTTTTTGCTTTGTTTCACGCACCACACCAGAATACCCCTAATTCAAGAAAGTCCCCTAGATGAACAAGCACACACTTTCACAAAGTCCAGAAATCAAAACGTAAACAATTCCACCATCTTTCCGTGGAAAACCATAAGGAGTATGCGAAGCATCATGGGGGTTTTGTGCAGGTTCCGTTGTGTTGCCGTTGTGTGGTTATTTTATCGGAGCGCGAATGGAACGTAGTGTAAACGCGCATGTAGAGACAGAGAAATGTAGAGAAATATAGGGACAGCGAAAATACCGACACCCGCGTTACTAACCGAAAACGCCCTTGTTCTTGTCTTTCTTTATTCCGTGGTCACCCTCCTACCCTGCTGCAAGCCCTCTTCCAATTCTCTGGTTGAGTTGAAAGGCGCGTGGCGCTTCCCGCCACAGCATTCCCGTGGGAAAGTTAACATCCTCCTCTAAAGTTTTCAAATTCGTCGTTTCCGTTGATGTTTAGCTTCGCGTTCCTTCATTGTATCAGTAGCTTCTTGACATAGTTTGAATGAGTGAAGGACATCAGGCGCGTTCATAGCACATGATCCGGTCTCGGTTTGTAGCGCAGTGGGAAGAGCGCCACGTACCTCCCGTTGCAGCCATAGAGTCGTGGGTTTGAAACCGGGTGCCGCCTAAGTACTTCTTTTTATAGTGGACTGCGCTGTCGTCAGACGAAAGGCTCACGGGGCTGAAGAGACGCGCATGCGCCGTGGAGTGCGGACGGCGGACAAAAACAACGAAAGAGGGAGGGAAACAGCCCCTAGCTTGAGATGCTTCGAATATAATAAAGTCAAGTTGCCTACTCAGTGCACTTATATGGCTTGTGCTGCACGAAGAACCTACAGAAACGTTCCCCACCAAATGGCTGACAAGTCTAAAAAAAGTTCTGCCCACTCACAATGAATTCAAGGCGTCAGTCAGGTGTTAGAGTAAAAAAGCTAAGTCCACAGTCCGAGGACTTCTTATGCGAAAAATATGCCACTTTTGTCTGCAAGTCAGACACTACGTATCTTGCTCTTATACTTCCAGCATTGATATTCATCATCTTTTTCCCTCTAAACACGCTTCTGAAGTTTCATCACTTCGAGGATTCGAGCGTTCTTTCGTCATTTGCAGAAGCGCCCGTATGCTGTAAAGAATTGTCCTTTATTCTTCCAGTTTGTCTTTGTATACGGAATGCTTAAATCAAAAGGAAAGATCATGCCACTGGACGTATTCACTTTGTCACAAGTCAAGCTTGCCCGTCTTCTCAAGTGATTAGACACTGTCCCTGTGGAGCTAATCTTCCGTAGCTTTACCTGACTCGCTTTTAGGTGAACGTGCATCCGAAACTTCATCCTAAGACATTTCCTTCTGCAATAATTTACCTTACCAGACTGCACATTCCCACTGCTGGTGGCCGCGGTCAAGTCTTTTCGGCGGTGCTTTCGCCAATGCTTACACGATTGCTTAAACTCTAGTTAAAGTACTGGTTTCATCAGAGCTGTGATAAATTTACTACTGGCGCATTCGCTCGCCACACCTTCCTAGGTTAGTGCGAGAAGCAAGGAAATGGCTTCGCTTGCGGCCCGTCATTCACCCACTATTATCTTTCAGAGTGAACACAAATCACTTGAGCACTTGCTATCCACAATGAATGTTAACCACAAACTGTTCCGATTGAGCTTACTATTACAAGAATACGTCTTCACTGTGAACGACCGAAAGGGAGTGAGAACATAGTCTCTGATTATCTCAGCAGTGCTTAGAAAAAGGTATTCATTGCATTCCTCTCTCCTAAAAGTAGCTTACTCCCCTTTGAAGCTTTGTAGATATAAAGAATCATTTTCCCCTTGACTGTGATTCTTCAAGTACGCATTGTGTTTATGCAGCCCTTCGTGTTGCTGATACACCTACAACACTCGAATCGTTGTTGGTGGAAAGGGGGTGATTTCGGCGGTGTACTGTACCCGTACGGAGTGGTGCGTAGTTGACCATGCGAAGAAAGACAACATATGAAACTCTACGGAGGAAGAGGAAGACGAAAATGGGGTGCACTCGGTTTATTGAATCACGTCAAGCAGGGCGTGGTGCGTGGTGTGCCGGATTTCAGAATTCTGACTGCCAGAACGTCACCTTTTCTCTGTCGAGAGACCATTGAGTGGCTCTATTCGAAATGTTCTGAGATTCCCTGGCCATCCAGTGCATTGTCTTGAGGTGGTTGGCGGCGTAGGCCCGAGCACCGACATGTATCCGGGCCAAGCACCCAAGCCTGTCGGGGGCTGTGTGAGCCAGACAAGCTCACCAGGCCCGCAAATTGTCAAGCAACCACAGTGCAACGTTCACGGGCCACCGGTCACCACTCGCGGTGTAGGGACGAGGTGCCACAGCAAGCAGAAACGCTCCGGTCACCGACATGGGTGCTTAGTGGAACTGACAGACTTTGGACCTAGTGAGATGACATATGCCTTCACTTACCTGTAGGGCCGAAACACTATGTGAGTTTCGCATTACTCAGCACGCTAATAATGCCTTGTGTGTAATTTCTGCTCCTGCTTGGCTTGGTGTGCTTGGCTAAAAGATATGTCCTTGACATTCCGCACACGGTGCTTTCAATCAGTACGAAGGTCTAGAGCGAGGTGCTAGAGAAGCCCTTCTTCACAAGAACTCACTGTATATGAACAGTTCACTTTTCGAAAAAAAACCGTCTGTCGGAACAACAAGACTGTGCCAAGCCAACAGGTGAGCGCTACCATGCCTCGCACGGCACCATTGTCGACGCACCAGCTTGAGGCGGTTCGCTCCCTCGATAAACGGAGGGCATTTTATTTAAAAGATGACACCTACCTGGGAGATCGGTCCGACCAGAGATTTGCCATGATTCTCCTGCAAAAACCACTGTTCTCCAGGGTAGCCGAGCAAATGGCTGCCACGCAGGTGCTTAACCAGTGCATCGTCAACAAGTCCCCGGGATGCCGGCAAGGCACGGGATAGCACAAGTCTCTGACGATTGCTTTAGCAGTAATACTGCTAAAAAACAGATTGCGTTATTTTGTGCATAAATAATATACAAGAGGATAAATAAGTGCATTTGCAGAAGCAAGTTTCATCCCTGACGTATGTTTTTGCCCAGCTATTACGACTGTCTGCATATAAACAAGGTTAATCCAGTCTTGCTAAATCAACAGAGCCTTGTCAGTGATACATTTATTATAAAAAAACTTTTCATTTTTTGTGTTTAGCTGGCCTTGTGAGATGGTTGTGAGAACTCAAGGAGCAGGTAGTATGACCGTTGGGATTTCTTGCACATTCACTATTAGAGCAAGACATTATTTCCAACGTATATATGGATTGAAATAAAATGGATACGCAACCCTGCCGCGATCAATATTGTCAAATTAGCAGAATTGCTGCAATCATAATTGTGTACTGACCGGAACCGTGCTTCCTCAGTTTTACCGGTAGAATCTTCCGCAAGAAATCGGAAACACAAAAGGCGTTCTTGAATTTATTTGCAGATGCCAGCCACACGCTTATGGTGGCGATGCGTATATCTGCACTTTCTCACCACAATGAAGAATCTTTCTCAGTACTACTGATCACCAAGTTTCACATGCCTCCGGTCAAACAGACAAGCCTTGCTTGCTTGGAACTGATTATTTGGGACCTATCATCGTAAGTTCATGCCTACATAAAAATGCGCCCACGTGACCCTTTCAAACATGTACATTTATCGACTTACTCCATGATGTCGCTGCGCTAGATAAGGAACGTTTTGTGGTTGCCAACGTTATCGCCTCGGCACCTCTAACCGCGATCACTCTCGCTTACACCGCTCGCCGGGCGAACGTTTTACTAGCCTAAGGCAGGTGGGGTCGTCGCCGCCTGTGCGACAGTGCTATGGGTGCGGTTTCGGTGGTGCGATGTGCAATGTGCGGGCAGCCGCGAGAATCTACGTTTTCGGAGTCGGAATAAGATCATCACTGAAGTGTCGAAGACGGGCTGGCGTTGTTAGTGGCCGCCTCCATATCTCGCCTAAGCGACGTGAATAAAGAATTATTGCAATCAACCGCTGTATGCAACATTCCTTGGAATTTCGTAGAGAGTGCATCCACAGTCTCAACCGGGGCAAACAATTCGCTCGTTTGAAACCGAATCCCCATAATCCACGCGAAAGCCAATATATGTTGGTTGGAACACTACCCCGAGGAGGACAACTCGGCCGCCATGGTCACGATAGGCGTCACGTCTCAAAACCTATGAGGTAGGGACCTTGCAGAGTGAGCAACAACCCTTGTCAGTAAGAAGTAATTAAGCGAGATGGATAGAGCGAGATGGGCACAAACCGATGCCTGTCAAGTTTCGAATGTCCTGAGTCCAGTAAGACAGATGAAAATGGATGACGGCACTAATTTATATACTCTATGGATACGTCAAAGACGCTTAAGAAGGGTGGCCAATTATACTTTGTTTCAAAATATATTTTTTCAGGCGGTCCAGAATTGATTTCTTGAAATAATTTTGTAGCCGTCTAACGGTACCATTGCAAGTATTACTTTAATGCGCACTAGGTGCAATTCAATTGTTTAGGTTAAAGCGATGAGTATGGAAATCACCCATGTCAGGCTCCCATTTAAAGCCAGGTGAAGTGGAGCTCATTATATGCTCATAATTGTAGACTACAGATATGTATACTACTAAATCTTGTAATTGATAAATCTCAATCGTTGCCAAGAAAGGCTTTTTTGAAGTCTGGTTAATCGATGGGCATCTGCCAGTAACCGGATTCTAGCATTTTAGGCAATACGTTCCTACATTGCCGACAGTAAACTGACGCAATACTCCGATGTAATGGTCACCCGTCCTAGTTCATCTGGCTGAGATATCCATAATTTATACTGAAGTGCTACTGCCCGTCTTTTGTTCCTGACCAATGAGAATGGACTTTTTTTTTCATATTCACCATAAAGACTTGGCGTTAGGGCAAGCCGAAAACAAAGATTACAGATTAGTCAAACAACCTTGCTCGTTATGCGATAAAATTTATACATATTACAAAGCTTACCTTACGCTGCAAAAAATTACCAGTTGACTGTTAAATTAGTGTCACTGACGTAAGCCCGACTATTTCAGCACTAAGGAATTTCCGTTACATTTTTTTCCAGTGGACAGTAGCTGCAAGAAAGCACAGCTTCAAATTACGCTCATCGTGTGGATAGTGCGATAAAAATATCTGAAGTGTAAGAGGCAGCGTAGCATCTTACACTTAGCTCATGAAACGTGGCTAAAAATATAGTAAAATATAGAAATGACACGTACTAGAGATATATATATATTAGGGAGGATATATAAGGATAGATAGATATATTAGATATGAACTATATATATCTATATCTAAAACATGATATATATAGATATATATCTACATATAAAATATGTATATATACGTATATAAAATATCAGCCCCTAGACGTCACAACAGCGAAAACACTCAGCCATTCAACTGCGCGATGACAACTGACCCCGCGCAGCCCAACGGGTGACAGAATGAAGCGATGCCCCAACACTTACATTAAAATGCAGCTAATTGTTTTTTCAACGCGCACGCAAACTTTCGGTTTACTGAAAGTTTTCCGTAAAAAATATTTTTAAAAGATGTGTTTATTTTATTTCCAGGCACATTACCACTGCATTTCGGCTGCTGCTAAAATGGCAAATTGAACGCGAAGACGTGGTGTACTCCGTAATGATTACAGTCGGACAGCGTAAAGTTTTCTTTGCTCATTTTTTACGCTGACTGCTTTTCTTTTACATGCTTGTGGGTGATTTATAAGGTACGCACAATCAGCGTCGTATTATATAAGAACTGTTAGACCGGGGGTACTGCAAGTGCCTGTTATCAGTGGAACGTGAATCCCGACAAGTACACCAGAGCCAGATCAGAGGTACATCTCATCTTCGTCTGCTAAACATACTCCTCCAGGCCGAATCTTCTGTGTGAGTGTGCAATTCCCGAATTGGGTAACAACTAGATCACGACGTTTGAATCGAAAGGCTTTCGACGGAATTGATCACGACGTTTGTTTTCCTATTTCACTAGTGGCTTCCCCACAAAATCTTTTTGTTTGTGCATAATCTGTACTTTCGGGCGCCCATTTATCGTGATCAAAAGATTACGCATGCCTTAAATATAAATAGCCTCTATATGAAATATAAAAATTCCGTGAAGAAACAAACATATTAAACAAACGCGGCCAATGGGTGCTCGAGCCAAATCACAAGTGCAAGGGGACTGAAGAAGAAACTGTCATCATTCAAACTACGCAACCGGTTTAAAAGGGTCAGAGGACTGCATCTACCTATATCGCTGCTCTTTGCACCCCACCACCTTGTTTTCGGCCTGAAAATGTAGGACTATGTCGAACACCATTGATATACTGTGCGTGCCAAACTTCAGCAGCAGACCTACTAAGTACGTATAGAAGTTGGGACCACTGCACAAGCTTTTGTTTAGGAAGCAATGTCCACGTGCGTGCCCCGATGCAATAAACACAACGCACGTGTTCGTAATCGTCTCCGCATTGATGCCTGCGTTGTGAGATTCATAATAGACTCGGCCTTCAGAGTTGCATGTAGGCATCCTCTCTAAAATGACATCACTGGCGTATTTCGAAATGGCCCTGATATTCGAATTGCTGCGGGAGAAGTTTTTTTAAATCTTCAAACAAGCTGAGCCATCATCGTTCAGCGTTCGCAACAATATATATCATTGGTGTTAGATAGGCGGAATACTTCTTTGCACATCGCTATTCACAAATCTGGCAGAGACACTCCATGTAACCCATGGTTCGAGACACCGCCAGTTAAAAGACACTTCTAGCAAGAATAACAGAGTGGCGGCTCAAACGGGAGATTTTTGTAAAACTTCCTGTCCATTCGGTCTCTATCCCACAAACGGCAACGTCGGTTGCACAAAATGTTTCCGTTTCCAGACACCGCTGCATGGTGTACAGTGTAAAGCCTACAAAAATTCCGAAGCACTAAAACACACCCAAACCACTTCAATAAAATAGCGCAAGTGGGCACACTCATACAAAACCGTCCGCAATAGCCTTCATTAAACGGAATCCTATCGACATTCCTTTCTTACAAGCCCTTTGTGTAAACAAAGTCCTCAGCTTCGTGTGCGATGAAGACTCTGATGAAATCGCCGGTTCGCAAGAAAACATGGTCGATTTCTTGTAGCGTCGCACTGATGCCACTGTCTCATGACAAAGGCATTAGGCAAATTCCATGGTATGCTTGGAATTCCGGCGCCGTCAAAGCCAAATGTGGTTTCCAAAAAAATATGCAAATTTGCAAATTTGGAATGTACAAGGGCACAAGTCCCACGGGAGTATTTCCAGATTGGCCTAATTGGTACTACTATCTTTTATTGAGGGCATTTTCAGTTCCTTTATTTATCGCACAATTCTTTGCAAGGAATTTGAAAAATAAAAAGGCACCCTTCATATGATCGCAGATACCCGCCCCAAACTTACTACGGGGCAGCGCAATTGTGCACTTTCGACTCCATTAGGAATCTATTTAAAATTTCTGCTCAGCAAGTCTCAATTTGCTCCTTTCAAGGAGAAACACAGGGCCAGTTTCAAGCTGATGGCTTGTCTCATGGCAGCAAAATTGCATGCCTACGAAAAATGCACTCGCGCGAGGCTTTCCTGCATCTACGTTTTGTGGACTGGCTCTGTGATAGCGCAAACTGGATAAGAGGTGCCAACCGGTGGAAGCAATTTGTGTGAAAGTAATCACCGAATTCTACACGAACACCAAATCAGCCTGACGGCAACCTACACAAGACAAGGAGCCCCGTTCGATACGGTTACAGAGAAGCCAAATGTCTCAATAGGTAATTTAATCAGGCTTATAGTGGCGTGAACACTAGAGGGTAAAATTAATTCAATGACTTAGATGAAATGACAGAGGTAGAAGATGAAGACCTGTGAAGCTACGAATGCTCTTCGTCGGGTGCGGCAGTGTAAAATCAGGATATACTGTTGGAGTATACAGTATGAATATATAAAAGAGTCTTCAGCAGTTTGGAAAATTATATGATTTTAAGTAGGTCGAGAATACATTTATTGAATATATTCGTAGCATCCCGCGGCAGCGTGGCAATTATACGCTATGGGTGAACGTAAATCGGATCAAATGTTAATAGAAAAGCGCAGATACCATAAAAACGCACACCATAGGTTACAACGTAAAACCTTAAAATACGGAGCCCAATATTATCTCACATTAGGAAGTTGTGCCAGGGAGGTCAAATGCTGTAACTATAGATTCATGAAGCCCATCACAAGCCAACAAAATCTTCTTTTGAAGTCATGTAATTGACTAGTATCTTGGAGCAGCCATTATATAAAACGGCGAGCTTTACACTGCACCGACAGACAACGGCATTAACATTGTTTATCGTGCCAAACGAAAGAAGTCTATTGCAGTGATGTTAATCGACACGCATCTGCCAGTGCACAGATTATAGAATTTTGTGCAAGAAAGTTTTACAGTGTGCCCACGGACAACTGCATCAAGATTGTGCGGTAACTGTCAATGCGTAGTCATCCTGTTCAGAAATCAATATTGCACGTTTAAGTGATACGTTCTCTCTCTATTCGTGAACAACAAGATGGACCTTTTATATTATGACTAAAAATTTTCCTTTTAGGCAAGTCGACAATAAAGACATACACATTTTTGAACCAAGGCTGCTCTCTATGTAACAAAAAGTCAGTAGTTAGTTGAAAGCTTACCTTACACTGCACGAAAAAAAATACCAGGTGGTTGTAAAGTCAGTGACGCTGACACTAAGTTCTTCAATCTCACAGCTAACCAATCGGTTTCCAAATTTTCCTCTCTGCAACCGAGTAGCTACAAAGAAATCACTGATTATATTTGTGCACGTTGAGTGTCTTGGCTATAAAATATTCTATGTCAAAGGAGCAGCGTAACACGATGTTCTAATCAGCTTGCGCGTTTGGGGAGTGCTTCACAAAGTATTTAAAACTCGGCCCTTGAGGTCAAAACACCATACAAGGTATGTGTGAATCAACTGCGTGGTGGTGATTGAGAATCAAAAATTAATAGGTGACACGTCGGTGCGATGTCCCAATATTTGCGCTACAATTTACGTGGTTTTTTCTTTCCACTCGAGTGCAAAGATATTTTAACAAAAATGCGTGCGTTTCCAAACTGTTTTACTTTTTAAAAGCTCTTTTTTATCTTCAGGCACATCAATTTTGCTATTAGATCGCTTGTAGAAACCGGAATGTCACCGCGAATTTTTGTCGTACTCGGTAATCACACGTGTCTGACGGCAGTAATTGTTCATTCGTTTAGTTTTCTACGCTGGCCGTTTCCTTTATACGTGTTTGCGCGTGTTTATGAGGCATGGAAAAATTAAGCCTCGTTTCACATAGGAAGCCTTGGATTCTAGGATTGTTCCGGCCGCTAATATGCGGAACGGTGATCGCTACACGCTACCCAGAGTCGTGCTGTGGCATATCGTATTTTAGGCAGCTAAGAAAACTTCTCTCAGGCGCAATATGCCACGAGAGTCTCGATACCGATTACGGTAACCAACTGCACCGAAAACATGATACTCTCCAGGCTTTCGCCGTGATTGACCCCGACGTTTTTTCTTCTCGGCCTGGGGTCCCCACGCGGTGTCTCATTTGCGCATCATTATGTACGCTTTAGAGTGCCCCTCCAATCTTCAGTAAAACAGGATGTTTGTCTTAGAAAAGACTAGCGTCAATATAACTACCAAAAGACAGTAGAGAAAAAAATTCAAATAATAAACTTCGACAATTTTTGCTCGAGCAAAATCAAATGTACATGTTCTCAGGACCAGGAGCTGCCAGCGTTCAAACGTAGCAAAAAGTTTTGAAATAGTCAGAGTGAAAATTTTTTGCTACCCTAAGATGTGGTTTGAAGTGTTAATATGTCGGACAACTCATTTGTTACACATTTTAAGACCACTCATTAAAATACACTTGGTGGACACACTGAGCGGGAGCACTTTGCTAGTTTTCCAAATTTCGCAGTCATTGTAACCGCTCTTTTCTTTCTGCGATACAACCTGCGTAATAGGAAGTACCACCCACAGCAGCTGCATTGTCCATCAAATACTGAACAGTAGTTTGGATTTCTACGTCATTCATTAAAATGATAGCAGGAAAGAGTGAGTTAAAATAACCAAGAGAATACTTGCCCCAGCCAACTCGAGCTACCTAGAGATGACATTCTCCTTCTCATGTTGCGCACTCTAGTGCCGGATCTTGTGAGGGTGGAAGGCGGCAGTTCCTCAGAACCACGAGACGATGAGACACAAATGACAACAAGTCTAATTAAAGAACCAAAACAATGGAAACATTAGGCATCGGAGAGCCGCTACTGCTTCGGTAATATTCTATAAAATAAATCCGTCTTTTATGGCCGAGTCAGGGCAAATTCAAGCATGAAGAAAGTGATGGTTGATTCACCGCGCTCGCATCGGAGCATTGTTCGAGTTTCAGCCAGCAGTAGTGCATTCAAAAGTTTGCCTGAGCTGGGCGACATCGATCATAATTCCTGAAATATAGCAGAATTTAGATTACCACTCACTTTAACTGCTGTCAGTACAGCGTGTTCCATGAACCAGAGCCTTTTATGGTCACTGCTTAATGCTGCCGCTAGCAGTGAACGAATGCGCGTTTTTCTGAACGGGTGTGGATTCAGTTGCAGGTGTATTAGTCGGTACTCCAAACATCAAATGCGGGTCTTCACCTGGGTTATATTATTCACACATGTTGACAACTACGTAGAAAATGAGCATAGGTTTGTTCTTGTCGATGGCCACGGCTGCTCAGGCGTTCATGCGAGCTCCGTATAAGTCTTTTGTAACGGTGAACTTCCTGCTGCTTCCAGCCGAAGATAACAGAGCCATGTTCAGGAATGGCTCTCCGTTCCCGTCAATCATTAAGCCAAAATATGTAAAGAACACGCCAGTGTTGCGCCATCCACGCCACCAAAAGGCAATACAGACTTTTCAGGCTACTCTAAGAGCACCATCTGAGCCTTTTTAATACATCAGCCGGCGACATCAAGGATCTATCTAATGTGTCCGCGCTCTCTAATAATTACGCTGATTCCTGGAACCGAGGCTGCCTTTCATCCAAATGGGGCAAGTCTGAAGGACTTCGTTACCTTCAATGAGATTGTTCGCGCGTTGTGTATCGAGCTCCTGCAAACCGACCGCTACATCAAACCTAATTTGGGCCACTGGACACGGAATAACAGTTCCTTGTAACCGCAGACTATACCAAAAATACTAAGGAAGCTCGCACTTTTGCGTGAGACCAGAACGTGGCGAAGCTGTACGCAACCTTCCCGGCCATCAGAAAGGTTCCCCACCATCACGACAGGCAGGCTGGCGGGCTGGCAGGTAGGCGGATAGGCACGCAGGTAGGCAGATAGGTGATCAGGCACGCAGGCAGGCCAATAGGCATGCAGGTAGGCAGGCAGGAATGCAGGCAGGCAGGTAGATGGGCAGGAAAGTAGGTAGGTAGGCGAATAGGTGGGCAGGCAAGTAGGTAGGTGCGTAGGTAGGTATGTATGTAAGTATGTATGTAGGTAGGTAGGTAGGTAGTTTGTGGGTAGGTGAGTTGGTAGGTGGGTGGGTAGGTAGGTAGGTAGGTGGGTAGGTAGGTTGGTAGGTATGTAGGTAGTTTTGTGGGTAGGTGAGTGAGTAGGTGGGTAGATAGGTAGGTGGGTGGTGTAGAGACGAGAGACACAGTGGCTGTCGGAACACGCAGGTATAATGCTGGAAAACGAGATTTTAGCATACTTGTACGTGTTAGGAATACACTGTTGCAATTTCTGGTTGCCATATCTTCGACGATCTGAGGGTTGTGAGTATTGTATACAATATTGACAAAGTATTTTCAAACTCATCCGCTAGTTTTGTTTCATAGGTTGTTTTACCATTTACCATTAGCTCCCTGCTTCACGTGAATGCCTTTTCCCTGCCAAGTAGGGAGCTTAGTTTTCGCCATAAAACGTGCGTTCGTTCCAGTGGTTCCTCGCTAAAAATGTTTAAATGGTAGTTTCGTTTAGCCTGTCTAAGACAGTTCGTTACAATATTTCGAAAGCCTCAAATGGCACAAAATCAGTGGGGTTTCTGGTTTTAAGAAGACGCCCGTTAAGAGAATCTTTTTCTCTTATAATCCCCAAGAATTGGGACGTAATCCATGGAATTCTTGATTTTCTGGCGCGCAAACGTTTGCGTGGGTAGTGTTTCTTATAGCCTGATGTAAATTGCGTCAGAAAGGCTTAGTAGGCAATATTCCTGATCATTTGCTGCATATACGTCCTAACAGCTTATCCTAGCTATTTCGCTACTAAAAAGGTCTAAAGTAACTGCATTCACATCTTCGAATGTTGGGCAGAGGGTTAGACCAGGCTGTTTATTTTCAGTAGAGTCTGGCATTAAAACATACGCAAATGGTCTCTGATAATAATGCCAATAGTACCAGATGAAACATTGGGGTCATCAACATTTGTAATGAAAACATCAATCAGCGATGCAGAATCGGTTGACTGCGAGTAGGCGCAGTGACAGTTTGTACAAATGCATTCGATGTTAATATTGTTGCAAATTCACGCTGTGTTGACGTCGAACGTAAAAAATGATATTTATATTACCACTCCAAACCAGTTTAAGACACGTTTGGTTTATCCACCAGAAAAACGCATCGATAAATGATAGGAAGGTAGATATGTTCCCCCTGGAAGGTGGATACAAAACAGGAAAAGCAAGTTTTCCTCCAAGCCTAGTCAGAATCTCAAATTCAGTAGTATACCTAGTGAAATCGTCCATTACTTTGCAGCTAAAATCTTTTTTTGCTGTAAGTAATACGGCTCCCCCTCGTTTATTCTCGCGTCGTTAGGTAGTGAGTATTGTATCCGGTCATGTGACCTATATCATGTGTTTGCTGGTAGCACGTTTCACTCAGCTTGACGACATCGAAATTGAAGTAAATCTCAGATGTAGAGCATGCAGGCTATCAGCTTTATTGCAAGCTGACTATTTACGTCAAAAAAAGCGTTTTTTGGTTTAAGCTAAATATACAGTGGTAACATCACTAGTACTCCGCTGAGAGTAAGCCTAGTTGACCTACCTAACGAATCGATGCAAGCATGCTTACACATGCGGCTATTGAACTTTTTCTAGGTCCGGCTAGCCGGTTATGCGCTGTGTACGAGATGTGTCTGTCTTTCGGGCAAAGATTTTGCCGTCGTTTGTCCAGGCGTACTTGCAGTTTTGCTGCTTCCTTCTCGGGACAGCCTCTCCAAGCAGGTTTTTCGGAGGAGGACACCAATGCTGGTTGATGAACACCGGTGCGGGTTCAGAGAAACCGAAACTAGACGTGCAGACCTGTTCCTTATGTGCCTTCTAAATAGCAGCGTCACGCTTTGCACCTCAATGAAAATGCACAACCACGTTAGTGCAACCTTGTTCTCTCCTTGGTACACGAAGGCACACATCGGCGTAAGTTTCAGAGATCCATTCATCGATAGCATATCCGAGCATCTTGCGCATAGCTGGAAGATTTTCCCTGTCCACGGCTGGGAGTTTTTTTATCTCAATGTCCCTACTGCGCCAGTACTTTCCAAGGCTAGTCTTACGTAGGTTGTCAGAGGACATCACAACTTCGTCCAGCCTTCTGCATTCTACCTCCAGATGAAAGTTCTCTTTTTTAACGCTGTGTTCTCTTTCTGAATTTTCGCGGAGCGCTTAGCCATTGCGACAAACTGAGTGCTGAAGAAGTCAATAGAATTGTTTATTTCTTTGAATTTTCTTCCGAGTTTTTTTCTCCATTTCTGTCCACATATCTGTCATTTCCTGCCACAAGTCCTTCAAGAACTTCCCAATTTCACGGGGCATCTCGTATTGCGACATAATACAACCACAGTATGGTAGCAGAGGAAAAAATGCAATACGCCTGGTGAAAAAAAACAAGACACACTCTCATTTCCTTGCGCAAGTTCTTCACAAACTGCGCAATTTTATGGGCCATCTCGCATTGCGACATAATCCACCAACAGTTTGGCAGCTGCGGAAAAAAAAGCAAAATGCCCGGCGGAAAAAAAGAACACATAAACCTGTGATTTAAAAGCGTAGTGGTTAGGGCAGTACGATGCGGTGGCCGGTGCTGCCTAATGAGGCATGAATGATCGCTGCAGGTGCTATTACGGTGGGGGTCCCGTCGGTGATCAATGCGGAGACTCTTCTCCGCAGGCGTCTCCGCGCTGGTAACGTCATGATGTCGATATGGTTCTCCCCACGTGGCGAAGCACTTCCCAGCAAACATGCCAAGCAAGCGGCTGCGTTGGGTTCTGAGGGGCGACGAGGCAAAGCTGTCCGGCGAAGCAAACGCCAAAGCCCAGCAGAACCGGAGAGCAGGATCTGTGTTTTAAAAGCGTGGCGATTAGTGAAGTGCGCTGCGGTGGCCGCTGCTGCCTCGTTTCGCTGGACAATTGCAATCTCTGGGCGGTTGTATTCTCCTTCTCTAATTGGGGTATTTATTCTTCGTAGAACTGTATCTGACGCTTGAGGGTGGTAGTCAGCAGCACTCTGACTATACAGGGGGAGAAGGGGACCTTTTGTCAAACCCAAGAGCGAGTTTTGAACGTCTACAACCTGTCATGAGTGGGCAACTGGTGGGAAACCCTCTTACGCTAGTTTGGCATCAAGGCTGCCAGAACAAGACCCTCGGTAGGATGTCACAGGATGATATAGTTAGAAAAGGAGGGGCTCATTGAGGAAATAAAGACTGATAGGTCGGACATCTACAACGCCAAAGGAGCTGCAAGGGTGTTGTTAGGGTATTTTTTAAGTACGGTTAGAAAGAAAAAATAGAAAACCACGCGCCCAGAGTTGTGACCAAATCCATGCCTTTCGATTTGATTTTGAATCCCTTAACTATCGGCTATCTCACAGAATGTGGTCTTATAATTTTTTCGTTTCTATTGATATTTACAAGAACTGTATCTGATGCTTGAGGGTGGTATCGAGCGCCATTCTGACTGCACAGGGAGAAGGAGACCTGTTTCCAACCATCAGAACATGACTCCAACACCTTCAACCTCTCATGAGTGGGCAACTGGCGAGAAACCCTCTTAGCTGCCTTGGCATCAAGTCTGCCAGAACCGAGATCCTCGCTAGGCTCTCGCCGAATATTATAATTTCAAAATGAGGGGCTCGTTGAGGAAATAAGGAAGTTAGGTCGACAGTCTCCAATGCCAAAGGAAGCAGAGGGGTGTTGCTTGGGTGTTTTAAAATGGTTAGTGAAGTAACATTTTTTTAAATGTTATGTAACATAGACAAAAAGAAAGGAAAACGCGCGCCAAAAGTTGGGGCCGAACCCCCACCGTGGAGATTGACCTCAATTGCCTTACAAAATAAGCTATCTGGCCGACTGTGTTCTCCTTCCCTACAATTGCATCTGACGCTTCAGGCTGGTAGCCAGCGCGACTCTGATTACACGGGTAACGGGTGACCTTCTTTTCAACCCCGGAGTGTGATTCTAACATCCCGAACCGTTCATGAGCGGGCTACGGACGGAAACCCTCTAATACCATCTTGGCATCAAGGCGGCCATAACTGAGACCCTCGATAGCTTTTCGAAGAACAATATGGTTAGGAAATGAGGGCTTTTTGAGGAAATACAGAAAGGAAGGTCACAGTTTAGCACGCCAAAGAAGGTCTAGGGGTCTTAGCATCTTTTATACTGGGATAAGTGAAGGTAATATTAATAACTATACGTAATAAAGAAAAAAAGCTAAACACGCGCCCAGAGTGGGGACGGAACCCACGCCTTTTGATATGACCTCAAATGGCTTACCAAGTCGGATATCTCGGCGTGTGTGTTCTTTTTCACTTTCTATTGTATATACATTTATTAGAAGTGTATCTGATGCCTAAGGGCGGCAACCAGCGCCACTCTGAGGGCACGGGGATCAGAAGACGTTTTTTGAAATCTCGGGGAGTGACTGGAACGTCCACAACCTGTCATGAGCGGGCAACTGGCGGGAAACCCTCTCGTGCTACCTTTGCATCAATTCTGCTAGGATCGAGACCGTCCCTAGGCTTTCGCAGAATATTATACTTAGGAAAAGAGGGGTTCGTTGAGAAAATATAGGCAGATAGGTCGGCCGTTTACAATGCCAGAGAAGGCATAAGGTACTAGCATCTTTTTTTTACGGCGGTTAGTGAACTTAATATTTTAACCTTACGTAAGCAATAAAGAATGAAGGAAAGCAACAAAGAAAGAAAAAGACGCGCCGCTGTGTGCTGATCGAAACCACCATTTTCTATTTGATCTCGAATTCAAAAACAATTCGGCTTTTCGGGCGACTGTGTTCTCCTTTACTTTCTAGGGTATATACAATTACTAAAACTGTACCGGACGCTTGACAGTAGTATCCAGCACCACTCTGAGTTCATGGGGAGAAGGGGACCGTATGTTCCACCCCCAGGTTGTTGTGACTTGAATGACTACTGCGAGTCATAAGTGGGCAACTCAGGGGATATCCTCTTATGCTACCTTGGCATCAAGGCTAGCAGAACCGAAACCCACGCAAGGCTTTCAAAGAATAAAAGTGTTAGGAAATGACTGGCTTGTTGAGAAAATACATAAACCTAGGTAGGCAGGTAAATGCCTAAGCAGGCTTAGGGGTGTTAGAGTCTTGTTTTACTACGGGTATTAAAGTTTATAATTTCATAATATACCTAGAAAGGGAGGTAAATGCCTAAGAAGAACGTGAGCCCAGGCTTTTGGGGAACGAACCAGAGTCGCCTCTCTATTTTACTACGGTGTAGTATTAAAGTGTCTATACTTTTCTGCTATTACAACACGGGTGGAATGGGAGAAACCTTTTTAACTGAGCCCATTTTGGGGAACGAACCACGTGACCTAAATGTCTATGTTGGTGTATGAATTGGAAACTGGCGGAAAACCATATTATGCTACCTTACAACACGGGTGGAATGGGACCTTTTTAACTGCCGGGGCGTGAGAAAAATATAGTTAGACAAATGATGACCTGGTTGAGATAAATTGGAAACTGGCGGAAAACCATATTATGCGGCAGTTGCAATGCCACAGGATGTCTGCCGGAAGAGTGTTGCTCAGTGGTATTTTTACTTACTGTTTATAGAAGTTAAATATAGTTAGATGTAAACCTACATAACCTGGTTGAGATAAATAAAAAGGAGAGAAACGTGCACTTCGGCAGTCTGCAGTGCCACAGGAGACTGAACTCACGCCTTTCGATATTGACCTCGAATGCCTTATCTCCCGCACGGGGCACCTTGAGCAATCTTGGTGACGGTACTGGAGATACCGCGGACCCCAAGACCCCATACTCACGCTGTATCCTACCGTGGCTAGGAGTTTTAAGGTGAAGGGTAGAAACCACAAACGGTGGCTGTCGGAGCCGTGGTCAAGCTCCGGCGGATGGGCTCCCTGTCTGTTTACCAGGCAGGGAGCTCCGGGACCTCTCTCGGCATCAGGGTAAACCGAGCGAAGGAAGTACCCCCGTTCCCTGCTGTTTTTCCATGCTGCATGGTTCTTTCAAAATTTTCTAAACCCACTTTCAAAATTTTCTAAACCCCCCAAAAGGGGCCGCACCGAAGCGAACTTCCCCCATTGCCTGCCCTATCGTTTGAAATACCTGACAACTTTCCCCGGTTCTTGATCATTGCATCCGAAGACAATACAAAGCCAGTGACATCTACATCCGTTTTCTTAATAGCTAAGTGCATTGAACGTGTTGTGGGAAAACACTACAAAGCCAAGAAACTGACCTCTGGAGAGATCCTTGTAGAAGTAAACAACCCGGCACAATCAAAAAAGCTTCTTGAACAAACCCTCATTGGCGACCTGAAAGTCAAAGTCACTCCCCACCGAACGCTAAATACATCCCAAGGTGTGATATCCGAATCTGATCTCTGCAATGAAACTGACTCTGACACCCTCGAGAGCCTGCGCGACCAGGGCGTCATTGCAGTAAGGAGGATCACTATGCGTCGAGAAAATCAGGAAATCAAAACCAAACATGTTGTCCTTCACCTTTGACCGCAGTACCTTACCCGAATTTGTGAATGCAGGCTTTCTTCGATGTACCGTCCGACCATATATCCCCAACCCGCGTCGGTGCTTTAAGTGCCAACGTTATGGGCACAGTACTAACAACTGCCGTGGGCGTTTAACGTGTGCAAAGTGCTCAGAGCACGACCACCCCAAAGAGAATTGCAACAGCACTTTGATTAAGTGTCCGAACTGCAGTGGCCCGCACACAGCGTTACTCAAGGACGTGTGAAACATTCAAACTTGAGAAGAAAATACTCAATCTTAAAGTCAGCGAGAACATCTCTTACCTAGAAGCGCGGAAAAGGCTCAGCGCCTTTGCTTCTGCGAAGTATGCCGACGCAGCTCGCCGGGGGCGGAGCGGCGTCTTGTCACTGCGGCCACCCAGTACTGCGAAGCAGACTTGGTGCCGCCCCAGCAGCCCCCAAGGTGCTGCCTAAGGCAGCCCAACCAGCTGACACAACACCTGTGGCACCCGCAAGTGTTGCGTCGGCCACGAACGCCAGGAGTGACGGCTCTGCCGTTGGTCCCCTTCTTCCGGCTACCAGACCTCAGGTGGCCATGGATGTAGATGTGGCGGGTCCTTCGACCGCCTCTGCGTCCAACACGCAACAAACGATGGTGGGAGGAAATCCTTCCACCACTTCGAACATATTCCGTGTCGGAGGCCGCAAGGACTCCATCTCGTCGCTGTCCCAGCACTCAGACGAGGACATGGACATGACACCGTCTCGGCCAGCACCAAAGGCGGTGAAAGAACAGCGCTCCATGGCGGGGCGGGGAAAAAAGCCAGCAGCCCCCCGTGTCACTGGCCCAGATCATACCTGAGTGTGGTAGGTGATACATCCATCCCTAGTCTTCACCAGCCAAAATCTTCTTTAAACATTTATGGTAGCACAAATAGTTACGCAGTGGAACTGTAGAGGATTAATTAAAAACCTAGATGATATATATGAAATCCTACACAAAACTCAAACAACGGTCCTGTGTTTACAAGAGACTCACTTGAACTCTAAGCATACCAACTTCCTAAACCAATACTCAGTATTTAGAAAAGACAGAGACAGCTGCTCGCACTGCTCTGGTGGCGTGGCAATAGTTATACAAAAAGCTGTCCCTTGTCAATCTATTCATTTGCGCACCGGCCTAGAAGCGGTTGCTGTTCGGGCAATTATCTTCAATAAGTTAACAACAATTTGCTCACTGTACATTCCCCCTGAATATCGTCTGTCCAGTTACGAATTTGAGTCCCTTATAGATCAACTGCCAGAACCGTTTTTACTAGTTGGTGACCTTAATGCGCACAGCCCACTATGGGGATCGGAACGCACAGATTCCCGGGGCCGGTTGATAGAAAACTTTCTCTTGTCATCCGGAGCTTGTCTCTTTAACAAAAAGCAGCCGACATACTACAATATAGCACACCACACATATTCACACATTGATCTTGCTATAGGCTCCCCCGTTCTTTTTCCATCCATCGAATGGGAAGTGGGTACGAATCTTACGGGAGCGACCACTTCCCAGTCACCCTCAGATATTTAGAAAAATGCCCCTACAGTTACACTTCACATGAAAAGTTTAAAGAAGCTGGTGCCGACTGGGCAACGTTTAAAGAGATGTCGAAACTTACTTACACATCAATAACACACTTAGGTATTGATGAAGCGTGCTTCTTTATCACAGCACATATACTTGATGCTGCTAGCGTTTCTATTCCCCAGACCTCCGGTACCACACCTAATCTTCAGAGGCCCTGGTGGAATGACGATTGCAAGAAGGCCAGAAATGCTCAGAATAAGGCCTGGGGGGTCCTCCGCAGGTATCCTACTACAGAAAACCTAATTTCCTTCAAGCGCGCAAAAGCCATGGGACGGCGAATCCGACGTCAGGCAAAAACAGATAGTTGGAGGTCTTTTCTATCATCAATAAATTCCTATACAGATGCGCGCAAAGTTTGGAACAGGATACGGAAACTGCAGGGGCAGAAAACATATGTCACACCTCTTGTCAGCACCACTGGCGATACACTTGAAGACCAAGCAAACACCCTGGGACAACACTTTGAACATATTTCCAGCTCCTCCCACTACACTGAGACATTCCTGCGATACAAAGAATCTATTGAAAGAAAGCGTATTCGTGACCACAAGAAATCTAATGATGGGTATAACTCTCCTTTTTCGCTGCAGGAACTTATGGTAGCCCTCAACACATGCCGTGCTTCGGCGCCAGGAGCTGATAAAATAACATACACAATGATTCAGCACCTGCACATAGATACCCTCAATACTCTTCTCTTCTTGTACAACAAGATATGGTGTGCTGGGTACTTTCCTCATGCTTGGAAAGAGGCAATTGTGTTGGCTATATTGAAAGAGGGGAAAGATGCCTCTTCTGTGACAAGCTATCGCCCTATTGCTTTGACAAGCTGCTTGAGCAAGCTCTTTGAAAAGATGATCAATAGACGGCTTATCTATTTCTTGGAATATCATGGTGTCCTTGATAGCTGCCAGGCAGGCTTTCGCTTGGGCAGGTCAACAACTGACAATCTTATAGCTGTTGAATCTTATGTTAAAGAAGCTTTTGCCCATAAGCAACACTGTATATCTGTATTTTTTGACATCGAAAAGGCCTATGACACCACTTGGCGGTATGGCATCCTGCATGACCTTAAATCTTTCGGCATTTGTGGAAACATGTTAAACACACTGGAAAGCTACTTATCAGATAGAACATTCCGGGTACGAGTTGGTGCAGCATTATCCAGGACGTATACACAAGAAAATGGCGTTCCCCAGGGTGGAGTACTTAGCTGCACACTTTTCATTGTAAAAATGAATACGTTAGGGAGAGCACTGCCACCCACCATATTTTATTCAATCTATGTAGACGATGTTCACATCAGCTTCAGGTCATGCAACTCCTCTATCTGTGAACGGCAGATCCAAGTTGCTGTGAACAGACTAGCCAAGTGGGCAGACAAAAATGGTTTTATCCTAAATCCGCAGAAAAGCACTTGTGTTCTCTTTTCCAGGAAGCGTGGGATCATCTGCAACCAACCATACAACTTAAGGGAGTTGACATACCCGTAAAAAGAGAACACAAGTTTCTTGGAGTAGTTTTAGATGATAAACTTACATTCATCCCACACATTAAACAACTTAAAATGAAATGCATGAAGACTATGAACATCTTAAAAGTCCTTTCCCGCCAGTCATACGGTGCAGATACAACATGCCTTTTACGTGTTTTTAACAGCCTTGTCAGGTTCCGTATAGACTATGGAAGTGTAGTGTATGGGTCTGCCTCAAAAACAGCTCTAAAAATGCTGGACGCAGTGCTGCACTTGGGGCTCCGCCTGGCGTCCGGGGCTTTCCGGACGAGTCCTATTGAAAGCCTCTATGCAGAAACGGATCAGTGGTGCTTAGAGCACCAGCGTACATACATGGCACTTTTGTACTGCGTAAGGGCAACATCCTTAAATAGTCATCCGCTAAATGCTATTCTTGAAAACAAAGCGTCCGAAACGCTGTTTTTGAGCTGTCCGTCGCTTCCTCTGCCTTTCGCTATCCGAGTGAAGGTGGATGCGGAGGAACTTGGGGTTATTTTATCAGAATCTTACAAAGCTGACTTCGTTGAGTTCATGCCGCCTTGGCAACTGCGCCCTGTCACCTGTGACATGTCGTTCAAGGAAATTTACAAAAAACATTCACCCGCAGAACTCATCCGACAACACTTCCTGCACTTGCAAAACAAATTCCCATACACTGCCTTTTACACAGATGCCTCCAAAACTGCCACTGCTGTGGCATGTGCTGCACACGGTCCCAACTTTGCCAGCACAAGGACACTAAACAGAAACACAAGTATATTTACGGCTGAGGCACATGCTATATTAATTACGCTAGAACACATAATACAAACAAAGACACAACAATCCATTATATACACAGACTCATTGAGTGTTGTGACAGCATTGCATTATGAAAAACCAAGTAGGAACATTGTGCTGAACAGGTTAGTTAAAGAGATAATAGGCAGCCTACGCTTTAAAACAGGTCATAGTCGTGTGTTGGGTGCCTGGACACAGTGGCATTCCTGTAATGAACTCGCAGACCAGAGCGCCGCTGCGGCAGCACTTCGCTGCAGCGTCGACGTTCAGCAGCTTCCCTATCTTGACTGGAAACCATTCATTCGAAAGGCAATCCGACAACGCTGGCAGCGACACTGGGACACTCAGACAGATAACAAACTCCACACTATAAAACCCCAATTAGGCAGCTACTACACAGAAAAACACAACAGAACAACGGAAGTATACATTGTGCAGATTACAGCAATAGGCAACACGCGCTACTCACTCGAACGTTCTGCAGGAAAAAGCACCGCCACAATGCGCTCAGGTAGCGGCCCTCGCCTATCCGTCATACCATGTCTTAGAGTGAGTGTGGGTACTTCCACAGGGCAAGGAAAAAGCACTTCCGGGAACTCTACACTCACATGATTCCTCTTCATCCCTCGATGTTTTTAGCTGATCAACCCTTAATTCCAAGTAAACGCCTTTTTGCTTACCTGGGAGACATTGGCTTTTTAACCGCATATCATACCACGTGTAACCTCGGGGCCCCTCAGAGTGGGAGGACGCTATGAGTGTCTATTTATTTTTTACATTCTTACCCTGCCATTCCCATTTCCCCAATTTTATTGTTGTTTTAAAGAGGGGCTGTATACACCCCCCACTAACCTCTTTTTAAATCGTCACATTTACAGCACCATTTTATTAAAACATCATTCAAAATGATCAACCATTGCTTGGCGCTCTTTGGCCATCGTGCCCTTGCGCCATAAAACAAACAGATACAGGATACTGGATTGTGTTTGACGCAATCACTCCGTAGAACACGCTGCCAAAGGCTCGAAGAAGTTGTAAATGACACCTTGGAGGCCGGTTCGAATCTGTATTCCGACATCGCAGCCTTGCTTCTGCGATTTCATCAATACAAGTTTGGTATGACTTCTGATGTTGAAAAGGCCTTTTTACAGATAAGACTACGGGAGCCAGACCGCGACTCCCTACGTTTTTTTGGTTTGAGAGTTGCCCTCAACTTGGTCAACATTTACTCCCCCAAACAGGCGTGGAAAATGTCCGGAGTCCCCTTCCGAGTAACGTAAAGCCCCTTCCTGTAATTGCAACACTTCAGCATCACTTCAAGAGCCATATCGACTCTTATCCGCGCAACAGTGACTTTCTTCTCAAGTACATGTACATGGATGACCGGTCATCGGTGCACATAC
>CM023454.1:86485704-86845704 GCA_013339765.2 Haemaphysalis longicornis
AAGGCTCTCAGGGTGATCCGTTAGTATTAAATCAAGGATATTGGCGCACGTATGAGTTACGCGAGTTGGTTCAGTTACAAGTTGGGTTAAGTTAACGTTTAGGCACACATCAAGAAAGTCGTGCGCTTCGGGTTCTTCTGACGTCAAAGTAATTTGGTTTATCCAGTCAATGAGAGGATGATTGAAATCCCCAAAAAGTAGAATGCGGGCGTTAGGGTATGCAGTAGTTAGATCATTTACCATGTCGTTATGTTTAGGAGCAAAATCGGGAGTGCTGTGGGGAGGTCTATAGCAGGCACCAATTAAAACAGTTTCAGGAGTGGTGTGGCAAAGAAGCCATATAATTTCGAGGTCAGTCTGAATGTTATTGCAGTACAGAAATATCTTTGCTGATTGCAATAGCCACGCCTCCGCCTCGCCTATCTATACGGTCCTTGCGAAAAACTGCAAAATTTGGAAGGTGTGCTAGAACTTCATGGTCGCTGATGTCAGGGTATAGCCACGTTTCTGATAAAACTAATATGTTACTGCTCGACGAGGAAACAAGATTAGAAATGACGGTCTCGCTTTGGTAGAAAAACTGCGTATATTAGTAAAGATAACTGAGAGGGAAAGTAGTGGGCGTGGGGTGGATCTGGGGCCATGACGCACGTGTGGATTGAGAGGAACTAGCTATAGTAATTCTTTAACCGTTTGTGTCGATTCGTCAAATATGAAGCGTTTTTTGCCCATGCGTAGGGTTTTAAAGGTCAACATAATTGGACAGGACTGGGACCTTGCGAAAGCGATAAGATGCCTGCGAGCGATTCGAACTGTGGCGGAAAAGTCTTCGCCAACGCTGTAATCGGTATCTTTGAGTTTGCGGCCGTTTGAAAGAATCTTGTCCTTTGTTTTATGAGTATTAAACTTTACAATTATCGGCCTTTCCTTGTCTACAGCGTGACGGCCAAGACGATGCGCTCTATCTATGGCCTTTGGGGTCAATATTCAGCTCCATGTGATTAGCACAAAGAGCAATTACTAGTTTTTTCTGGTTCAGTAAACGTTCGGAAGGGTTAGTGTCGGGAATGCCATAGAATATTAAATTGTTCCTGCGGGAGCGATTTTCAGAGTCGTCCACTCGGGCTGATAGCTGTCTATATGGGGGACATCTGAAGTGTGGTAGCCTTTAAGCTGTCCATTTCAACTTTAAGAGATGAAAGGGACTTGAAGTGGCTCTCAAGATCTGTTATCCGTTTACTTAAGTCTGTTATTACTTTATCAGTGGATTGCAGCTGATCTTTCAACTCCTTTAGTTCGGTGAGAACGGTGGATTGACCAGCGGATAATTTTTTAATTCGGTGGCAACTTCTTCAATGGTACCAGGGCCGGGGTTGGTTACAACGTCACCGGCTTGGAGCAAGAAGGAATAAATAACACTCGCGCATTCAGCGGCAATGGCAATGCAACACTGTGGGCTCGGTGACTGTATCAAAAAGTAATTACTAGATTTTTTAGCGAACAGACTGTGTGAATTACTGACCTGCATGGCAAAGGCGAACGGATTAGTGAACTGCGCTGCCGCGCAGTCACCGAGCCCACAGAGGGCAGACGGACAGGGATGGTCTTTTATAGGAGAGGCGGCGGCTGATGTCGGTGGCGATGCTGGTTTCCATGATGAATCCAGGTATCCGGGAGGGCAGGAGAGGAGGGGGGGTGGCGCTTCCGTACACGCCGAAGCGTGAGCGAAGTGGCGTGACCAATTGCCTGCGCTGATCCTGCAATTGTGCGTCGCTGGGATCGGTGAGGCTGCAGGTTGGGGCAGCACGAGTCCAGGATGATTGGGGCAGCATGATTGGGGCAGCATGAGTTATTGAGGGGCTGTTTCTCGCACCCTCCCCCGCACGGGGCACCTTGATTATTCATGGTGATGGTGAGCAGCGACACCGCGGACCCCGAGCTCTCATGCATCAGCCGTGGCCAACAGTGGCGAGGTGTTTAAAGTTGAAGGGTAAAAGCCGTAAAGGGTGGCCGTCGGAGCCTTGGTCAAGCTCCGGCCGATGGGCTCCCTGCCTGTCTACCAGGCAGGGAGATCCGGGATCTCTTACTACCCGGGTAAGGTCAAAGAAGAAAGTACCCCAGTCTCCCGGCTTTTATACTATGCCCTATGGAATTTACCATCCCCCCCAAACGTGATCGGTCCCAGGAAAGGGGCCGCACCGAAGTATCTTTTCCTTCATTGCCATCTTTAACATTTCCTGAACCGGATAATTTTTCTCGATTTCTTGTGATAAATCGCTCAATCCAACCTAACCTCTTGTATCGCAGTCAGTCTTCTTGATCGCAAAATATCTTGAAGCCATCTTAGGGAAATCATATAGGTGCAAAAAACAAAGGTCCTGGTGAGCTACTAATCGAGGTAAATGACAAACAGCAGTCCACGAATCTTCTAGCTCAGACTACATTGGCTCATCTAGACATCAGGGTCACACCCCATCGGAGCCTCAACAGCTCGCAAGGTGTGATATTCAAGACAGATCTGTTGAACGAAACGGATGCGGATCTCCTTGCCGGATTCAAGGATCAGGGCGTCACTGCCGTGAGACGCATCACTATCCGCAGAGACTACAAGGAGATTCCCACCAAGCACATTATCTTGACTTTTGACCGCGCAGTTCTTCCAGAACACATAAATGCAGGTTTAATTCATTGCTTCATCCGTCCCTACATCCCGAACCCGCGGCGCTGTTTTAAGTGCCAGCGGTTTGGGCACGTTAAAAAATTTGGCCGTGGCCAAATGACGTGTGCAAAATGCGCGTCGCATGACCATTCGTGTGACAACTGTCCATCCGACACCCTCTCTTGTGTGAACTGTGGGGGGGGGGCGCATGCAGCCTGCTCCCGCAAGTGCCAAAAATTTCAAACTGAAACAAAGATAATCAACATAAAGGTAACTGAGAACATCACCTTCCCAGAGGCGCGGAAGAGGTTCGTCTCTTTCCCCCTGGGGAGGTACGCCGATCCAGCTCGCCGTGGGGTGGAGCGGCGTCTGGTTTCCACAGCTATCCAGTTCAACGAGTCTGACCTGGTCACTCCCCGGCCCCTCCCTGGGTTGCCTCAGGCAGCCCAACCCGCCACCACAACCGCTTTCTGAGGCACCAGCGGTTGTGGTGCAAACCACTTCTGTTGGGACTGGTGCCGCTCCCGCTGCTTCCTCCCCGTCATCCAGTGCGTTGGAGGGTGTCGAGGGGATGGACAGTGGGGGCCCTGCATCGGCTCCCACCGTCACCACACCGCCCGTGCCACTTCTGGTGTACCCGACGCCCGCGGCCGTGGTGGCTCAAACGAAGGGCTCCCGAAGGGGAGCCAAGTCCGGGGGGCCCTGTTCGACGGGCACTCTCAGGACATCTGATGACCAAATAGACGTCGACGCCGTTTCCTGCCTGCAACGCAGCGCAAGGAGCGGCCTCCGACGGCCAAGCCAGTAGAAAAGGCCTAAAAACCCTAATCCAGGAGTAACAGCCCCGAAAGACGACACATAAACACACACAAACGCACACACCCCAGTCATTCTTAAATTTAAATAATGGGAATAGAAAACAAAAACCAATGGAACTGCAGAGGCATCCTTCAAAATCTTGACGATGTGTATGAAATTCTGCATGCCAGTCAGCCAAGTATCATGTGTCACCAGAAAACCCACCTCAATTGAAAAAACAAATTTCTTAAATTGGCACATGCTATTTAGAAAGTACAGGGTTGGCTGCACCCACTCTTCAGGAGGTGTGGCCATTATCGCCCGGAAATCATTAGCATGCCACCCTCTCTCTTTAAACACTGTCCTCGAGGCTGTAGCGATCCGTACAATAATATTTAATACGTTGATAACTGTCTGCTCCATTTACATCTCTCCTGATTTTGCACTTCTGATCTCTGATTTCGAGGAACTGGGTGACCAGCTGCCCAAACCATACATACTAACAAGCGACCCTAATGCGCACCACTCTCTTTGGGGCTCCTCCAGAACAGATGCCCGAGGTCGCCTGATAGAGAAGTTTCTTACATCCTCCGGAGCATGCCTTTTCAGCAAACAACAGCCTACATACCATCACTTAGGACATAATACATACTCGCATCTTGACTTGGGTATTCGTTCCGCAGTTCTCTTTCCATGTCTTGAGTAGGGTGTGGGCACAGACCCATATGGTAGTTACCATTTCCCCCACTTCATTAACGTATATAGGTATAGGCCCCGAGCAGTTCAATCTTCCCATAAAAAGTTTAATGAATCTGTAGCGGCAATCCACAGTGCCAGCGGCAGCAGCGTGACGCAGGCCCACAGGCGCGCTGACCCGCCGGAGGGCTCGCGCGCCTCTGGCATCAGGTGATAGTGACCCCACGGCGTTCGCAATAAACCGGCTTGCTACGTGGTCTGGTCGTCTCTGTTTCAACGCATCCGTGGCATGCGCTCTACAGTTGGTGACCCGGACGTGATATCCCTCCCAGCGAAGTTGTAGAGCCATGTCCAGCGACGACCAGACCACGTAGCAAGCCGGTTTATTGCGAACGCCGTGGGGTCTCTATCAACTAATGCCAGGGCGCGCGAGCCCTCCGGCGGGTGAGCTGCCTCGTATGACCCCAATTCCGACGCTACAAGCGGAGGCCCAGCTGAACACCCTCAAAGAGCTTGTTGAACAGCGGAGGAAGGCACGTCACCTGAAAATTCCAACAATTCCCGTTGCTGCGGCATTGGCCCACTACTTCGATTCCAAGTCACCGGTTATATTACGAAAATCACCTGACCTTCCCCCTTGGAGCCGAAGCCAATCCACAGACAACCGGCCACTGACCCGGATACGCCGTTTTCATAATCAGCCCCTGGAGCCCAACCCTTTTCCCTCGGAGTCGGATGGCACAGCCAAGGCAATGCAAGTGTACGTCGACGCAGGCATTGCCCCAAAATCTCCTACACACCAGCCTTGTGTGCCCCACTCATACAGAACTGCAGCAGACCTGCTCATACCTCACCGAGGCACCTCTTCCCTCAATCATGGCAGAACTTCTGGCCATCCGGGATGGGTTATCCTCATTAGAGCCTCGATTACGCATAAACCCGCCGTCGTGCCTTCACCTGTACACAGACTCCACACAGGCAGTCCGGGAACTCCGACGCGTCGCCAAGTCGCTCGACTTGACCCTGCGATGTGCATCGCATTGTGAACTCTTTTCCGTGTCCCGTGCGAGTTCTGTGGGAATAGACGTTCAACACCGGCCCACACTGACGCTGACGCGGCCTGCCATCCCGGAGGGTAACTGGGCCGCTACCCCTGCTCCAGTTGTCGCAGAGTGACACCCTCATCATTCACAAGGAGTCTCTCCGGCGCTCCACGCGTGCCCTTCTTCCCCGCGTGGGTCGGACCTTCCTGGCGGTTTAACCCGCCGCGAGGAGGTGGCGCTTCCGAGAATCCGCGTGGGCGCAGCTTTGACCCCGGCGATAAAGGCCTCATGGAGGACGCAAGTTCCCCCAGAAACATGCCCCTTCTGTAAAACCCCTGCCACTGAAGCGACCCTGGACCACCTCCTTGGTTTCATGCTCGGGCCTCCAGGCAGCACGAGTTCGGCACATGAGGGCCCTTGGGTACCACCCAGGACGACCACCTGACCTTCGCCGCTGGACGCACGGTCCCCAATACCGGCCCCTCCTCGACTTCATTGTGGAGACGGGACTGCTGGACTACATCTAGTTTATGCCAAAGGGCGTACTTGCGTAATTAAAAAAAAAGAGCGCGCCCATGGGCCTGCGTCACGCTGCTGCCGCTGGCACTGTGGCTTGCCACTACAGGGTTTGCGTCATGAGTCACGGGCTGAGTCCAGTCGGGTGGTGACGTGACGGTGGGGAACGCCACTCTCCTCGCTCACCCAAATCCAGGACGTCCACTCGCGCTGATGACGGACGCCTGGAGTTCTGCTGTGGGCGCTGTCCTCCAACAGCACGTAAATGGCACGTGGCAGCCCATGGCCTTCTTCTCAAAACGTCTAACCCCACCGCAGACCCGGTACAGTGTCTACGGGCGTGAACGTTTGGCAATATATCTGGCTGTGCGTCACTTCCGACATCTTCTTGAGGGTCGTCAGTTCACCATCTTCACTGACCACAAACCCTTGACGTACGCCATCAGCCAGCCCGACACCCATTACACGCCACGAGAAGTGCGGCAGCTTGGCTACCTCTCCGAGTACACGACAGATATCAAGCATGTCAGTGGCGTTGACAACACAGCTGCGGAAGTTCTAAGCCGCGTGGACGACATTGCCTCCACTTCGCCGCTTTTAATTGCACCCGACCTCCACCGGCTGGCTGCTGACCAAGCAGACGACACGGAGCTACTGCGTCTTCGCACATCCCCAACTGCGCTCCAGCCGAAGACGTGATACTCGACGGACACCAAATCGTTTGCGACTTGTCGACCGGAAAGCCACGACCATTCGTACCCAAAACCTGCCGTCGCGAGCTCTTCGATGCCCTGCACAACATGGCCCATCATGGGATTCGAGCCACGCGAAATTTCATCGCGGCTCGTTTTGTCTGGCCTCGAATGAACGCTGATGTTCGCGACTGGGTCCGCGCGTGTGAACCATGCAACGCGCAAAAGGTTCACCGGTGTCCAGTTTCGCCGGCAAAGACGTTCCTACAACCTGATGAGCGCTTCGCCGTCGTGCACATTGAACTCGTCGGTCCCTTGCCCCCTTGCCAAGGCTACCGCTACCTACTGACTTGTGTGGACCGATTCACACGCTGGCCTGAAGCCACACCACTACCCGACATCCCCGAACCCACGGTAGCGTCAGCATTCGTGTCGACGTGGGTAGCGTGCTTCGGATGCCCATCATCCATCGTCACCGACCGCGGACGGCAGTTCGAGTCTGCTTTGTTCGCCGAGCTCCTTCACCTCCTCGGCACGACTCGTTTGCGCACGGCAGCGTACTGGTCACAAACAAATGGACTCATCGAACGCTTTCACCGCCAACTTAAGGCCGCGCTCACAGCACACGACTGCCCAACACAGTGGGTCCAGCGCGTGCCGCTCACACTTCTGGACATAAGCACCGCCTTCAAAACTGACCTGACGTGTTCTTCGCCTGAACTCGTTTTTGGAACCTAGCTTCGACTACCAGCCGACCTGTTCGAGGTACCGTCTCAAGCATCTTCCGCCGCGGACTACGTGAAATCGCTGAGATTGATCTTTGCTGACCTTCGACCGCAGCCTACTGGGGAACGAAAACCCAGAGGACTTTATGTGCTTCCGGACATTGAACAGGAAACACATGTGTTTGTGCGGTACGGACCCGTGCGCCGCCCATCGCAACGACACTACGTTGGACCTTTCCCTGTAGTAGAGCGACTCTCATAAACTTATGTCATCGACATCAATGGCTCTCAGGACAACATAGCCATAGAGGGCCTGAAGCCGTAATACGTCACCGCCGCCGACATCAACCCTACGAGATCTCCCACTGTGGCTGCACACCACCGTGACCATCATGTACGTTGGGGCGATCAGAGCGTCACACCAGCTCCTCTCTTGGGGGGGAGCCCTGTAGCGGCAAGCCACAGTGCCAGCGGCAGCAGCGTGACGCAGGGCCACGGGTGCGCTCACCCGCCGGAGGGCTCGCGTGCCCCTGGCATCAGTAGATAGAGACCCCACGGCGTTCGCAATAAACCGGCTTGCTACGTGGTCTTGTCGTCTCTGTTTCAACGCCTCCGTGGCGTGCGCTCTACAAATCTCAAGCAAACTGGAGCACATTCATACAAACATTTCAACTACACCACACATCCATAAAACACCTACACGTGGAGGAAGCCGCCCAACTCGTCACGGCGCACATCCTCAACGCTGCCGAAAAGTCTATTCCGCAGGCCTCCAGTGGGTCCCGAACCCCAAGGAGGCCCTGGTGAAACGAGGACTGCAGGCGGGCGCGAGAGGCCCAGAACAAGGCGTTGGGTGTCCTTCGCCGGTACCCCCACTTCAGATAACCTCATTTCTTTTAAGCGGGCAAAGGCTTTTGGAAGCGACTGCGCCGTGAGGCTAAAAGGAATAGTTCGCGCACCTTCTTCACTTCCATCAACCCATACACTGATACACACAAAGTCTGGACAAGAATACGAACACTTAAAGGACAACAGACACACAGCCTGCCCCTGGTTAGTACAACAGAGGACACACTGTAAGACCAGCCCAACGCACTTGCACAACACTTGGAACACGTGTCCAGTTCAGCACACTACACAAACTTTCTTGAAACACAAAACATCTGTAGAAAAGAAGTCCCTGCGTGATAACAACAAGTCGCACACTTCTTACAATTCTTTTTTTTCCATTCATGAGCTGAAGGTTACTCTGAGCACATGTAAGCCTTCAGCTTCAGGTGCAGACAAAATCACATACTCCATGATACAACACCTAAACCCAGACACTCTTGAAACACTCCTACATCTATACAACAACATATGGCTTTCGGGGCACATTCCTCGCTCATGGAGAGAGGCCATAGTAGTGGCTTTCCTGAAGGAAGGAAAGGACCCTTCCTCTCCCGCTATCTATCGGCCCATCGCCCTCACAAGCTGCCTGTGCAAGCTCCTCGAGAAGATGATAAATAGAAGACTCGTGTACTTTCTTGAGTACAATGGTCTTCTCGAGAGCTGCCAGGCAGGCTTCATGGCGGGGCTATCCACCAACGACCAACTCGTCGCGCTCGAGTGTTATATAAAGGATGCTGTCCTCCACAAACAATATTGTATGACAGTATTCTTTGAACTGGAAAAAGCGTACGATACCGCGTGGTGGTATTGCATCCTAAGCGACCTCAAGTCCTTCGGCATAACAAGTTACATGATGAACACACTTGCCAGCTACTTGTCTCAAAGAACCTTTCGTGTGCGAGTTGGAACTGCCCTCTCTAGGGTTCATTTGCAAGAAAATGAACTGCCGCAAAGTGGAGTTTTAGGTTGCGCCCTTTTTATTGTGAAAGTGAATTTTCTTAGGAAGGCGCTGCCACCGTCGATTTCCTGCTCAATTTAAGTAGACGACGTTGAATTTTCCTTTAAATCCTGTAACTTGTCTGTCTTTAAGCGCCAGGTCCAGCTTTATGTTAACAAGCTAGCTGGCTGTGCAGATAGCAATGGTTTTAAAGTTATTCCCGGAAAGTGCACTTAGGTTTTGTTTTCCAAGAGGCGTGGCATCCAGCCGGATCCAGACAAAAAGGAACAGACATTTCTAGGTATAATCTTCGAAGAGAAGCTCACATTTATTCCACACATAAAACAACTAAACATAAATATTTAAAGACAATGACTATCCTGAAGGTTCTCTCGCACATTTCTTTTCGCGCTGACAAACAAATTCTTTTACGTGTTTTTACCAGCTTTATAGGTTCACGATTGGACTATGGTAGCATTATTTATGGGTCACCATGTAAAACATCCTTCAAAATGCTGGACCCACTGCTCCATCTCGGGATCCTCCTGACGTGTGGCGCCTTCCGCACTAGCATGGTCGAAAGCCTCTATGTGGAGTGCAACAAATGGAACCTACAACGTCAGCGAGCATACACAGATCGCCTTTATGCCTTTAAAATTTCATTCATGCCACACCATTTTCTTAAATCAGTTTTTCATAGTACATCCATGACTGAACTCCTTTTAAATCGACCATCGTTCTCAGCGCCCTTCTCTTACACAGTTAGAGAAGAAGTGTCAGAGCTTACTGTCTCCTTTTTAGATACAATCAAAGTTCACTAACAGATTTTATACCACCATGGCATCTCCGCCGTGTATCATGCGACACATCTTTCACAAATGCAGATAAAAATCGAGCTTCCACATGTGCAATTCTGCAGCATTTCTCGTATTTGCAGCAGAAGTACCAATGTTCGGAATTTTATACGGACGCTTCTAGAACTGCCACCTCTGTGTCCTGCGCGGCGCATGGGCCCGGCCTTATTGTCCCGAGAACTCTTAACAGTAATACAAGTATCTTTACGGCAGAGGCATATGGTGAACTTCTTGTTGTTAATCATATACTTCAAAGCCACATCCAACAATCTATTATCTATACAGATTCCCTTAGTGTTGTGCGGGCATTGTCCTCAACAAAGTCTTCAAAAAGTCGCGATGTAAATCTTACCATCAAAGGTCGGTGTATGTCCACTAATTTCAACTCATCCTTTGCTGGGTCCTTGACCACTGTGGTATCGCCGGGAATGAAGCAGTGGATCGAATGTCTGCTGCTGCTAAACTCTTGAATACAGTAGACATAACCACATTACCCTACACCGACGTGCAACCACACATCAGACAACTTCGAAAAACATGGCAAACACACTGGAGCGAACAAACAGACAAGTTACACGCAATAAAACCACTCCTAGGATGATACACCACCGACACACGTAATAGATACACTGAAGTCGCCTTGACTAGAATACGGATAGGACACACACATGCAACGCACTCGCACCTGCTCACTGGATCTCCAAGACCTCTGTGCAGCAGATGCGCAGAGGCCCTATCTATGATCCACATCCTCATACAATATAAGGCACTCGACATTATACGACGCAAACACTTCCCACAACTACATACACGACATATTCCACCACACCCGTCATACTTTTTAGGAGATGATGCCATGTTCTCTGTTCAACGCACCTTTAGGTTCCTATCTGAAGTTCATTTCTTACAACTCATCTCATACCACCCATAATTTTACCCCTGGTCTTATGCACCAGCCACCCTATTTATCTTTTAACCACTCACGTTCTTCATCCTGGCCGTATACACCAGCCGTGCTCGTAGTCATTAACTGATTTTATGTTTTCCCTCCTCATTAAATAACTTTGTATTTGGCGCTCTTTGCCCATGTTGCCCTTGCGCCATTAAACTTAAACCATCGTCATCATCATCATGCTCGCATCCTCGCCGAATATTTCTTTTCTCGCAGGGTTTTGTGTTGGAATTGGTGTTGGAAACTGTCGTCGCAACAAAGCGAATATACTTTACTACCGCTGAGCGCCGCGATGGAGGCATTAGGAAGTACCTTGTGCATGTGCCCTAGTACTTCGTGTACATAATTGGCCGGCGTGCTGCGGCTGTGAACTGGTCGGCTTTTCTGAAGCGCAAAATTTTGAGTGCCCGTAATCGTTAGAAAGGTATCACAAATTTTCACGGACTTGCTTCTTAGGATAGTAAAACGGTTCGGATGGGTGAGTTGCGTGTTGTGGACGCCGTAGCTTATTTTCGAGGATTTTGCGTACTAAACCTATCAGAATTTGTCATTACTTGTTAGGGCAGCACTCTGTTACCATTCTCGCTTCACGCGGAGTTGGCGTCACACATCCTTCCACGGAAGTTATGGTGCGTGCCTTGAGGCATGTGATTTGCTGCTGTCTGGGTGTTTCACACACCTCAAACTTTCACCGCTACTGTTTTATTGCAAACTTCACCCAAAATGTTCGCGTTTTGTTATGTTGCGTGAATATTGCATTGACTCATTTAGGCCGATATGCGTACCTTTCGCAACGTGCAGCAAAAGAAGTAAGCTCGCCTTAGCATCAACTAAAATAGTACTTGTCATGGTGACTCGCCGACTGCAAGACCCCGCTTAGTTCCCTGTCTCCCTCTGAAGTTTGCGTATCCGTTTGTGCAGATACACAAGAATTGTACGGTATATCTGACTCCTCATTCTCCTTTCAGAATCGCGGAGTTCGAAAGTTGCTGTTTTGTGAATTTTGTGAAATATATATTTTATATCTTCAGATCGCGAAAGGTAAGGTAGACGCTGTTCGCGCTGCTCTGTTCTCATCTACGGTCATTTACCATTACGCCTGTGAATTTGCCCAGCCAAGTCTAAATTGGGACCTGGGCTCCCGCTTTTTGCTTTTTTCAATCTTTCCGTTCACGGTCGCCAACAAGCTAACTAAGAAGGCGAAATTGTTTGTGATGCGTTATTTTTGTATTTACGTTGTGGTCAGCCCGAAAACTGCAGTTCCCGTCATGGTTGCTGCGTTGAATTGCTGAAAAGGGCTTCACAGTGTGGTGTTCCTTATATTTTTCTGCCCCGCATGTCGATCGTCGTCCGCGTGCCGATGGCGACCCGAATGGCAGAGGGGTACTGTGATCGTGTGTGGTGTTGAAATTACTACGCATTCTCGGCAGTCGGATAGCGCAATTTGTGAGTCGGTGAGTGAGTGAATGAGTGCGCGCTTGCGTGCCTGCGTGTGCGTTTCACGTGAGTGCATCTGCGTGGGGGCGTGCGCGCGTGCGCGCGTACGTGCGAGTTCGTAAGTGTGTGCGTACGTATGCGTGTTCATGGGGGTTGGTGTGTGTGCGTGCATGTGCGTTTGTGTGCGTGCTTCCGCGCGTGCGTGTGCGTACGTGAGTGTGTGTGTCCGGTGAATTATTGTCCCCGTTATTGTTATTTCGTACAAACGCGCGACGTGAACGTGTCTCGGTGCCCAGTCCGGGCGCATGACCGTGACGTTTAGGATCAAGCTGCCGTTTTGCTCTGTGGCCGGCTGGTGTTGTTTAGAAAGGGGGATAAATGGAAGGAGCGCGCCGCGCATGTCGTCTCCATGAGGTTGCCGGCGCTTAAGTCTGACGGCGTCGATTTTGCGCGACCACGCTGTGCCGCCTCCACCCCTTCGCCTTGTCTGTGCCAAGCGCTCAAGGACACGCGCTCCAGTAGCCTTCCTCCACCTTGCTTGCTGTTTTCAATCTTTTCGTGGCGGTTTTTTGCTGGACACGCTCGCTGTGCGCCCTTTCCTCCTGCGAATAATTTTGAAATAAACCGTTTCGATGGTCGTCTTGAATGAATTGACCACGCAATGGACCGCGCAGAATGAATTGACCGAGCTGGTAATATTTGCGGACGCTAGCCGGTATTTTGACACATGGCAACAGTTTTCTAAGCTTTTCTTCCGAGCTGGGCGATCTCTTTTATGTGTCAAAATATTCAGTGTTTTTTTTTCTTTTGTAGAGACTGAGCGAAATACCATTGACAATAATAAAAGTTATGGTGAATGGCTTCAGGCGAATGTGCGAGAAGTTGTTCGTTTCGTTGGCGTCCAGCGAGGATTACCGCTTTGAAAGTGACATATCAGGACATGTGCTATAATAATAACCGAATACATACATAGGAAAACGGGAGACCCCATTCGTGAGAAAGTTAAATTTTAGATCACATCAGTAAGTATTTTATGCCCGAAAATATCTGTACTGCGGACCGCGAAAACGACGACTGCCGATCATAAGAAAATGGACTCATTAGTACCTGTAAAAAATCACAACCTACTTAAACGTCCACACATTCAAAGAACAGAAAGATCAAATCACGGCCTATTAATGACCACGCGAGATAGGACTTGACTGTAGCGGAAGAACTACCGAAGGAAGACGGACCATGGCTGTACGTTAGCGGGGATGATAAATGTACTAGCACGGTCTACACGATGATGATTCTGATGAATGGCGCATACCCAGCAGGAGATATAACATCCTGCCGCGCCCGAAATAATCGATGGGTGCAAAATAAATCCGCAACTCTAACTGTTTTTTTCCGTAAGGTAAATCTTTGCCACGTGGTCGGGAAATGCTGTCCCCTTTGCCGTCTCCACCGGTGCTTGCGCCCTCTCGCAGATCTCACGACAGCCAATGGCCGCCATTGTAATGCGGATTGAAACCAGATGGTAGGTCCAGCTGCCTCAGGAGGTTGCAGTACTTCAGCCGTGCAGCAATTGTGGCGAAGTCGATGTCTTGCATGTCATATTATTTTGATGAAACGGTAGCTGCTGCGCAGGGAGTCTAGTGGTATTCTCATGCCTGCTTTGTGCTTGTCTTCCGTATGTTTTTCCGGTACTGATGAGATGGTTTTCCTGCTTTCTGTCAGCTCAATGCACGGCTTGGATGATTCTCCACCGGGCCTTGCTGCCTTCTTGCAAAGGGCAGACGTGACGCGCCAGGGTTTCTTGGCTTTTCCAACTATGCTGAGATGGAACACCTCAGATTCATGCCCAGGTGCAACCTGTAGCAAGACTTCGTTGGTTACAGTTCGGCGGCTTTTCATTACTTCAAGTAAGGGTTTGCTCTTTACTTTTTCTGAAAGGAAGATCCACTCGATCTCACGCGCTGGAGCTCTGTCTTCTCTTTCGCTAAAATGTGCTTCTATGTTAAAAATTCGCAGACGTTTGCGGGCAAATTGGCTTCCATTGTATTCTCTTTATCTGGTGTCGGAAAATAGCGCTTCCCTAGCGTCGCTCGCCGCGTTAAACCAAATGGGTTCCTGCATCGGCATCCTGGAGCTTTCTACTCTGGCGCAATGCTTTCCTCACGCTATCCCAACTCGATGTTCCCCCCGTCGTCGTGTGAACAACAGTGTGCACTCTCCCTTTGTTTTCTCGGCGTGAAGAACGTGGACGACCGCGTATGTGTCTGCTCCAACATGGACGACCATGTATCTGTCAGCTCCATCTCGAACATGCTCCTGTGCTCGCACGTAGTCCTCTCAAAAGTGCTCCCAAGCCTCTGCTGTTCACGCGGCTCAAACTTACCTGTGGGGACCTGAAACATTGGCAAGGTAACCTTCGATGTCGATGTAAGAAATCGCAGTTGAGAGGGGTCGCTACGATGCGTTGCCGCCCGATCGCCGTTGAACAAAGAAGTCGACGGGCGAGGGCAAATTGGGGCACCTGATCTACCGCTGGTAGTGGCTCTCATGCGGGATGTCTTTGGGACCTTCAAGGCATTGCGGAGCAGGTTGAGGGGGCGGAATATATCTCCTCGGTACGCCAAGGCCTAGAAGTATTCGCGCTCGACTTCCTCATGGTCAAGAAGATCAATAATTTTATGGTCTATCTCGTACATAGTGGCATCTTTGCTCTCAAGAAGAAAATGGTCGCTTGCAAGTCGTGCGGAGATGTAGACGGGGCTTCCAGAAGTTCATTCGCTGCCTTGAGCAGTCTTGCAGTAGCTACGCGAAAGATGCGTTGCTGCCGGCGCAGTTTATCCATCGCAGGCATTTGGTCGGTCGTCGGTAAGTGGTCAGAGCCAGCCATGGTGACCCCCGGCTGAGGGCGGGGCTGAACAGTGTAAAAAACAGTCCAAAGAGCGGGGTTCTGCGAACCTCAAGCCGAAGCCGACGTCGGTGGTCTCCTTCGTCAGGTGTAGTCATCCTGCCGGGTTTAACGGCACCAAAATGTGTAGCGGAAGAACGGCGGAAGGAAGACCTGGGCCATGGCTGCCTGTTAGCGGGGCCGATAACTTTACTCGCACGGTCTACACGATGATGATTTTGATAAATGGCGCTTACCCAGCGGGAAATTAACAGTGACAGATAGGCCCAGATGCATCTTTTGTTGACCAAATATTTACACAACCCATTTGAGCTGCTAAATAGGCTAGATAAATGCAGTCTGACTTACCCAGTTTTTATATGTGTAATATCTTTATTCCTGAGGGCTACACAATTTCATTGAACGGAGGGCATTTCAGAGAAGAGGGGTGAAAAAGTATGCAAAACATGAGCACACACACATAGATATACACAAAAAAGTAGAACGGAACGCAAAGATATTGCCCTGAAAACTCGCCAAGTTTTTTTACTTATTCATTTATTGGCAGTGTCCCTAAACGCCCTCGTGAAAGCGTAATATACATAATGGGGTGACATGCGAGACAACGCACAAGTTACGCTGACAGCCTAATGCAGAACGATAACAAACATATTGGGACAGCTAAGCACTAGTGGCGCAAAGGCTGGAAAAACTGCGAAGCTTGTGGCCCATCTAGCTTTTTCTGGATTCGGCTAAGTGTATGCGTGGTTATGAAGACTCGGCCAAGTTTTTTGCGTGGTTATGCATCGAGATATGTTGAAGAGCAATAAACCCTTGGTAACTAATGTACCTAGCATACACGTGAGCTCGTAACTCCCGATCTTCTGCAACTCACTCACGTGTAACTGCCCCTTCACCAGCGCCATATTCGGGACTGGACCAAAGTCGTCGCCTCCGTTTTCAAGAAGCTGCGCAAGCGGCTTTCGCACCGCGCTTCCCCTCCTTCGATACTGACACCCCTATTCTGCCGCCCCATATCTCCCTTCGTTGGAGACTAGGCTTTTTCCACCTCACGTGGATTTCCGAAGTTGCCGCTAAAAGTTTTCTATGACTAGCACGCGCGGACAGTATTCTGCAAGGTCGAGCGGTGTCGGTGGGAACGATAACGTTATTGCTCAGGGATGTTTTTGTGCACACGTTCGCCAGCTCAACCATCAGCCTAAACAGCAATCGGTGTCGCAAAATTCAAATGCCTTTTCTTTAAACGACAGAAACGGCGGAACCGCGAAGCTTTTGAAGCATGGACTTTGATCGCTGCGGTGAAGACCGTTTTCACTTCACTAACGATTACCATCATCATAGCCAATTAGTCATCGTAGGTGAGGGGGGGGGGGGGTTGAGCGTGAGCTCAAGTGATTGCGAGTTGTGAGAGCGGAGTGGTAAGCCTGAACGTGAGTACGAGTGGTGCGGACTAGTGGCAAGCGTGCGTGCGAGTGAGTACGGATGGTTAGGGAGGATTGGCGAGTTCGAGTGCGTGTGAGTGCGTTAGGATAAATATATTTTTTGAGTGCGAGTGAGTGGCATTCATTTTTGCAGAGCTATAGATCTGGTTGAATTTGCGGCAACAAAAGAGAAATAAAACCACATCTTTCAATGTGTACACATACTTCAGTGCACGAGAAAAAAATTACAGCTGTACGGGAAGCGCACATTGAAAACCAGTGTGTGCAGTATCATGAACACTCTGTTTCCACAGATATGAATCCAACAACACTTAGGTACAGCTGAATTCTACTACTTGTTTTAAAAACGCCGTTATAAGGTGTGTAACTGCTTGAACCGTTGTTCGCTGGGATATCCTGGGTTTCGGCACCTCGAGAAGAATCTCTGGTTCACCAGTTCTGGTATACGGCATCGATTGAGACCGAGCTTTTGCATCCGTTGAGAGCGAGCGTGGAATTTAATGCACACTTCACCACAACAGCTGGTGAAAACGATTATAAAGGCCTTTAAAGTTACATACCATGCGGAACTTACTCCTGTACAATTTCTAATTATATTAAAACAATATTAAAAATATTTCATCGCAAGTACTGCTTAAGGTGCAACTAACTGGGCCGCCTCGAGTAGAAAGAAGAAGTTGAGAAAGACGCATCTTTAAAAGTGCAGAACGCCGCTGCCTCTGCTGAGCGCTTCCTGCAGTTGTGACCACAATGCAGCATTTTATAGTGGCAGCTATTCCACGCGCATTCTTTGCTGCCGCAGCTGCGCGAATTTAAAAAGCAGCTTAAAATCAAATGTGCTTCTATGCCAGCAGGGTCTGAAGAGGCACCCTGTTGATGCCAATGTGTCGAGTAGAGGGGCATGAGCACCTCGATCGAATGCCTTTTCTAAGCCTTTCGCTAACATAGCACCCAGTAGGACTGACCCGGAAATTTTGTGCGCATGCTTATTAGGGCGGAAGAGGGTGTCTTGGTTCCAGAGGTGGACTAGGAAGCCAGTCTGTGTGGCAGAAAACGGAGCGCGATGTTTCAAATGCCACTTGGGACGAGTTAGAGCCGTACGCTCGAGTAACTTCCCGACACACGAGGTTAGTTAAATGGGCTTTATGTTGGGTAACGTATGCAGCTTAAGACATTTACAAAGAAGAAAAATTTTAGCCTTTCCAAGCTTGTCGAATACAGCCGGTTTCCCACATGTTGTTTAAGACGCAGATCTTGAATACCCTGATTTGGGAAGTTTTAGAGGAGCTTGTATTAGATGCCATTTTCACCCGGTGCCGTATCTAGACGTAGACGTCCTAGTCGATTCAGTAGCTATAAAATCCCTGTAAAAGGTTACTTTTATGGTTTATCTTGGGCGACATAAACGCACTACGTGCGATGTCCAAGTAACTATTGAGAATAAATCAATAAACAATAGTTGCGAGTTAGCACCGTGTCGTTTCTGTTTTTTGTACTTTCGTCCCTGTTGCGTAAGCGCTTCCATCATCAAGAGAAACAGCTACCGTGTAGCCCAATTGTCCACTCTACTCAAATTGGGCCCTTCTCGCCATCATCCCCACCGGATGACACTGGTGTAGGCCTCTCGCCATGCCTAGTTCGACGGCTAATTGGGAGTCCGCGCGCTTTTCCGAGATGCGTCCATGGGTCCGTCCATATTGCAGCCGAAAGTGTACCACCCTGGCACTCAAAAAATATCAGATCATCAGGAGCGCCAACAGTATCTCTGCGCGCTACTTGTCAGAAGGCAGTGTTTCCCAGTCCCTATCCTTACCCTCTCGTGTGAAGCCGCATCTGTGTCTGGAAAGCGCAAACCTCCTGTCGTCTCACTCCACCCCGCATCCACGAAATACATGAAGTCCTCTCGCACCCCACTTTTATCCACATCCAACTGCTCTTTCTACCCATCGCTACAACACGTTTACTGGGAATGTCCTACAACACACCTATCGTAGCGCCCCCGTTCCCGCACCCGCATCCCTTCCTTGGAGGACTGGCTCAAACAGGGCATTGGCGTGGTCCCTGAAGTGTAACTCCTGGAGGCTTCCTGCCTTCGTATGAGTCAAGAACTCTGTGCATTCTACGCACCGGCCATCTCGTAATGATGAAACTGTGGCACGGCGGCCCACACTATATCTCCTTTGATAAAAAAAATTATCTCTGTTCTCTCCGTCCTCCGCTGTTTGAATTCAGACAGAGTAAAGATTTTAGCCACCCACCACTTGGTATTCTAACATCACGGAAACATGCGTAAATGAAAGCACCGCCTCATGTGCCAACCCCTCTCAGAGAGCACCACACAGCTTACTGATAACTACACCGATTGGCTCTGTTCGAAAAGAACGCATTACCTTTTTTCGGCCATTTGCAGATCTCATTTTGGTATTTGCGTTTCTGGTGTCCCATCACAAGCCAAAGCCCATTCACTTCATAGTGAGTGCCTTTCCATCCCTCACGAACACATTCTTACTCAGCCCGGAAGCTGTCCTGGCATTTCAACCTCAACAACACCATCCACTACAAAACCTCCAGACACCCAATCACTCTTTCACAAATACATTGTCGCTTTTGTCCGCAAGTATGAATTTGTGTTTGGTGATGTATCTCCTCCGCAGTAGCTCGGACACGTCCTTACCACCTTGTTCACCTTCTGGTGTTCAACCCTCGCTCCTGGATTTCTGCATTAGTTTCGATAAAGCACGAGACGCAACGATGAGGATGAAGGCGTGCAATGAGCAAAGTCCACTTAATTTACAGTTTCGTACGGCTGGTTCTATATTGTTCGCAGAATAGAGAGGCGAGTCGCGGTACACGAGGGATTCTTGAAAGATAGCACTGGAGAACAACAAAAGTGATGCTACTACGAGGCCGCGGTAATAACCGTTTATTCTGGCTTTGATTTTTAACATCCTCACCGCCACGCAATATACAGTGGTAGATGGTGAATTGAAACAGGTTTCGTCTTTCACCTCTCTCCGCTCCCTTTGATGCACCCTTTAGAAAAATTCAGCTTTCATTATGCAGTGCATTGTGCAAATCAATATACTGTCAGGAGTACCGGCATTGCGGTGGTTCACACTTTTGGTTCCATCGATGCTTCCAGCGCCTGTGGGACACCTTATCTGAGGAATCCGACCACCATAGGAGGTTCGTGTTAATCGTCGTTTCTCCTGCATCACTACATAGCAATTTTTGCAGCAGTGAATGTGGAATGCGCGCCCTACAGCGTGAGTGGTTGAAACAATGTAGTACCGGTTGGATTGTGCTGTGAAGATAACTATCCTTGGTATAGGGCCCTCATTACCTTCTTTTTTCGATCAGTGTCTGCTTGCCAGGTGCTTTGGTTCAACCTTGTTGCGTGTACTTGCGTACGCACATCCACAAAACCCTTTGCGTCACCGTTATTTGGTCTTTGCGTGAACGTACGGGCTCTCAAATCTTCACGTTTCCTATTGGCGAGGACAATCACATTGGCACCCGCGCTACCGTGATGGCCACATAAACATCAGGATGAATGAATGGGTCTGAGGGTTTGTCGCCGTACTGATGCCTAGGATTGAGTTCGTTCTTCAAGTTATTTTATTGTAGGTCTGCCAGAGGTTGTTCTTTGCGTATGGAGCAACTTTTCTCCTCATAAAAAACATGCTACTGAGACAGCTCCTCCACTGTTTCTACTGCGTTATTGTAGGTCCGATGAAGTTTGGGAATGTTTATCGTTGGTGCTGGTGCCTTGCGAGATGGTTTATTAAATTATATTTATAAAAGCTGCTTGTTTGCTTCACCGGTGGCTTCTGATCAGGTTTATTCGAGGCAGTCAATAAATCCGTTTTTCGTGAGAATGTTACTGTTCTGCAATGCGGAATCGTTGATGTGCATGCTATTGTTCTGTTTTTACAGGGATATTTGTACGAAGTCGTTGGTAAAACAATTTTGCAATAGAGGTAGGAATCATTGAATTCTATGTTTATTCAACTAGATACAAGGGTCGAGTTGATAGGCTGTTGATAGTGTTCTCTTGAGTGATCAAAATTATCGGTCTTGATCTCGCAGTCAACATTTTTTCTAATATTTTTTTTTCGAAGTAGGTTTTTCTAAAGGGAAATGAGCTTACCGACTGATGAAGGGCAGCCTTCATTGTGAGATTTCATGTCGTCGATGAACATAGTCCCGAACATGGATTCCGCCTTTAAAAAGAATCTCCATGCGAATGCTTGTCCCGCAAGAGTCACGGTTTGTCCCGCAAGAGTCACGGTTGGTGCAAAGTCGAACCCATAGCTCTTCACTGGTTCTTGCAAGGCAGATGAGGAATAGGCTTTGTCACTAAGGCAGATGAGGAATAGGCTTTGTCGTTGGAAGAGGCGTACGTGGGATGAAATACTGAGCTCTTGTGCACTCAACTAGTTCTTTGGTCGTCACTTCTGTCTGAAGTGAGGGGTTAGTTGGAGAAGTCCAGTCCCATTATCATTCGAGTCGCTCACTCAATGGTTGAATTGACTTGGGTGATGAGTTTTTCAAATCTGTACACGATTATTGTGCTCAGGAAAACCATCTTATTTGAGACAAGGAAGCAAATGCGGGTTTAAAGAGCACATTTATTGCGACATTGGACCGGCTAGGGTGCTTTCATTGAAGAAGATGATGATAGCATTAGGCCGCTGCCGTGGGCACCTGTTGTTCACTTATTGTTTCAACAGTTGCGAAGTGGCTAACAGAATACGGTTCTGTAATGTCCTAAATTGTTTTAGCCAAGTATCATTCTGGAAGTGCGCGCTGGAGCAAACACAGGGTTTTACGTGCTGATTGATGAGACAGTCGCGGCTTGATAATAAAAGCATGCCAGTTTTGTGGCTACCGTCTTGCATACAAATTTTTTAACTGTTTGAATACAAAGCTTCAATTTCGTAGTCTCAACTCATCAAATGACCAGAAGGCGGGCCCAAATTCTGGCACACCGCTTTCTATAACACATTTTTCAATCCGAGTCGTAATGGTCGACAGAAACATGAAGCACGAGACGGGTATATTTTGACGCAAGCGAACAGGTCTGGCGTCATCACGGCTGCAAGTGCCGCTGGCCTTCTAAGCATAACTGATGGCATCGTTAACGTGCCTCAGTATGTTAAAAGATAACTGCGGACGATGTCACTTTCTTTCCCCTCTCAAGGTACGTCATCGCGGTACTGGCATGATAGGGGCCGTGTTCTCTTGCAGCCATGCAAAACGGCAGAGAGTTAGTGTGATCTCGTAGGCGCGATGTCTCCAAGAGCATGCTTTTCAGCGATCAATTATCCTCTTCCTTGCTACAAAGAGGTGAGAAGTCTTTTATTACCCTTAAGACATGCTCCCAGCAAGCCCTCCTTTTATGACACTGAGGGGATTTTGTTCCAGTCGGTTCATGCATTTAGAGGGACTCCTAATGGGGCCCTTGCCAGAAAGAAGATGGTCCTAAAGGTAATTGTTTTATCAAAAATAGAGAAAAGAATGCTCAAAGAATTTACAAGATAGTTTTGGCAGACCACTAATTTATTACTAATTAAAATTCGAGTACATCCAATGTAGTAGTTAAACTTCACAGAAAGTTGATCGGTCGGCCTACGCTCGATGATAGAAGCGATTATTCGATGAGACGACGACTCGCTGGCTTGTTGGCCGACGGCACATGGCCGACGACGGTCTACTCCAAGTAACCTCAAATTGAATACTATGTACACTTTTTTTACATTACGTATTTACCACTCATGGCTCGTGATCGCAAACAAGACGACGGGGAAGGTTCGTGTCGAGCGCGAGCTCGCCGCTCTACACCCGCTGTGTCTCCTTTGTTCTCTGTTCTATCCCAAAACATCAAACCCCTCCACACAAGGGACGTGAGAACTTGAGAGTAAGGATGGCTCATTATTAGCCCACACTAGCCCACTGATTGTCCACCATAAAAAAACAAAGCTAGGTGGGTTCAAAATAGTCACTTCACCTACCTCTTTGTCATACAGAAACCCAAAGGCATTCCGCAAAACACAAATATAATAGAAATGAAAACCAACCAACAAAAAAAAAGACTCAACTCCGGGGATTGGTTCTCGGGCAACACGTCTTAAGTAATATCATACTGTGCATGCCTATGTTCGTTTTCGGCGCTGCCAGAATTCCTTTCCTTGGTGAACACGTGGAGCTCCTAAAAAGCCTAATCGCCTATCTATTGACAAAAGCAGCCGCTGCGTCGCCAGCTTCAGACGCGTGACGAACGGAAACTTCGCCGAGTAACTTTGAGCAGTGCCATGGTTATACACTGAACGTCCGGTGACCTCTTCTTATCCTTGACGCAAGTTTAAACCCTTTTCCTGACCTTCAGCTCCCGTACGCTTTGGGGATTCCCGTAAGGAATTCCTTTTTTGAAAGCTTGCATCGCTTTCAGCTATTATTCAAACCGACTCGTTTGTATGCGTCGTCTCCGGGCCCGCTCGCAGGGTGGACACCAAAGCACGACGAATAACAAAACCCTCCGCGGTTTCTCCCTAAGCTCCTAACGCAAACTCAGCTCGGCCAGCGCGAGAAACAAACACAATACAGAGAAACACGCTACCGCAGCGAAATATAACTAAATGCAGGGCAGTTTTAATTAATAGTACAGGGGCCCGAACTTGACGCCAACCCACCAAGAATGTTGTCCGTACACTAGCAGTAGATACAATATAAATTCTGGCTGTGGGTGACAAAAATTCAATACACGAGACAACAAAAAATCACTCGTAGCAATCGCTACATATTGCACTACGTGCAACATTCGCAGGCGCACTGTAGCATTAACGCTACTCAGGAACACAACGTGAACTCATAATTGTCCCAAACGACACTTGTAACACAGAAAAAGAAATATAACACCCAACTCATTTTGCTCACGAAAGAAGGTGTGCCTTTCGCTAACTCAGACACTATACGAAAAAACTCAACCACAGAATGTAACCTTCAACATGTCCCAGAGAAAACTCATTACCAAAAAATCACCAGCAAACTACCAACCAGCCTCCTAAAGGGTGACAGCTTTAAACAAGTTGACATACTAAAGCCACAACGCTTTATACGAAAACACACCTAAGAACGTTTTTCTCTCCACACTTATAGGGAACTAACCCCACGAAGGGTGTACACACTGGGAAATACCACTGAAGTAATATTGCAAACTACAGTACTGCTACAAACGCATGCAGGATGATTCTTTCGTTCTAACAAGACAAAACGTTACTCAAATGCTCCAAAAAGTCAGAAATACGGCTACTTCTGTAGCAATAACAACATGTTAAAAAAAGTTCGTTTAGTCTCTTTGCTCACTCGCGGACAAATGTTGCTTCATAATACACAACAGAAACTCAAGAGAGTTCATCCCTGCAGTGGTAAACACTCTGTGCGCTTGCCGCGTACTCAATGCTAACTTCGGTTTCTGCAGGAAGCATCCACTGTCTTACGCACAATACCACAGGGGTGGGGCCGCGCTTGTACATTCCATGGCCCACTATGACCATATGCCAACGAGCGCAAATAACGGAAGCCACTAGTCTTCGCACCCGAAGGTAAGTTCTACTGTGCTGTACTAGCAGCTCTACTTCTCAAGAAGACAGCGTTAAAACCGTCAAGCTTCGCTAGTCGCGTATCACACGCCTGACGACAGCTGAACGCAACCAACACGTGCACAAAAAATAACAACAAAGGAAATATTGACAGTACCAGTAAATCTACAATAATCCTCACCTCAGCGATCCTAACACACACTATGCAAAACACGCTCACAGCTAAGTGTGTGCTATACAACATGAACCCTTCCAGTCTCTCAATGCACACTACTTAGCCAAAGGCGCCTTTCCACTGCGGCACACACCGACCGTCGCGAGGAAGTTGATTCGGTTTCATGCACCACCAGCTGATTATAAACAAACCCTGGTGTAGCTCTTTGTGTACTGAGCTCCCGGTAGAAAAAGAACAACCGGCGGTAACGCGTACGACGTTGTCGCACCTGCGCCGCCACACCTGCCGCCGCTGTCCTCGTTCTGGGGCCCCTCACAATTGTCCTACACAGAAGATGCAGCAGGCCGCCTGGACATTCATACTTTACGCACGCAAGCTCAACTACTAGGTGCACTGTTTTGCGGCCCTGGCACGACCCCTGCGCCACTTCTGCTCCTCCGAGACGGCACTGCTTTCTACAGCTTCTCTCGATCTCTAAACCCGCTCATTGACAAGAGTCTCTTCGTGGTCAGCCGCTGACTCTATGTCGCCGCATGAGGCGGTGCTACTCAAAACACTTCCTTGTGCCGCCTCTGCAACAGATACACTAAGCGGCTTCTCAACAAGTGGAGTGGCTTCTGCCACCTCCTCCGCTTTCTCACGTTCATTGTCCCGAGGCGCTCGAAACACCCATGACGGAACGAATACTGTGCAAACCCTAACAGGCCTTCCGGCATTCTCTCCAAGTCGATTTGCTCTACGAAGCTTCGCTTTCTCATACGGGATCTCGGCTTTTCGTAGAGCTACTTGAGCGCTAAGGTCCTGATCCGTCCATTTGTTAAGCGTGCTGAGCAGTTTTGAGAGCAAAGTCAGCTCACAGCTCCTCGACCTCTAGCACAGTGGCACTACCCTTCGGGTCGGTGCCCCGACGTCGCTCTAGCACAGTGCCCATGATGAATCCGGAGAAAACAAATCAGGGCCCACCTGTTCTCACTCCGGGTCCGGCCGATTGCGGTGTCACCGATGCGCTGCTCTCGTACGTCTACCGCTGCTGGGTCCGGGTGCTGCCTCAGAAAGTGTAGCTCTCCCCCGGTCCCGTCGTCGCCTCGCTGCTCTGGAGCGTTTGTTGTCTGGGGCCTCTCGCCAAGATGTTGCCCCAGCCTCCGCACTGCAGCTCGGTCTCTTGAACTATCGCTGACGCCGGCTGCTGCCGTCGAGATTACGGCTCTCTCTCCCGTGGTCCAAGCTCCTCCTCACCACTGCAGCCTGGAGCTTCTGTTCCCTGGGCCTCTGGCCACAAATGTCACCCCGGACTCTGGCCTCGTGTCGTCGCTGCAGCCTAGTGTGTCGGCCCCTGAAGCGTCTCACCAGGATGCCGTTTCAGCCTTGGAGTAGCCTTCCCGTCGTCCGCCGAAAGCCTTGTCGACCGATCCTGGTCACGGCACCAGTTAAAGTTCATAGAAGGTTGGTCGTTTTGCCGACGCTCGATGATAGAAGCGATGATCCGATGAAACGATGACTCGCTGGCTTGTTTGCCGACGGCACATATCCGACGACGGCCTACTCCAAGTAAACGCAAAATGTACAATATATGCACTTTATTTACATTACCTATTTACAACTCATGGTTTTTGATCGCAAACAAGTGGTCAGGCAAGGCTCGCGTCTAGCGGGAGCTCGTCGCTTCACACCCGCTGTCTCTGCTCTGTTCTCTGTTCCATCCCAAAACATCAAACACCTCGGTTTTACCAACAAAAACCCGCCCACACAATGGACTTCGCAACTTGAGAGTAAGGATTGCTCATTATTAGCCCACACAAGCCCACTGATTGGCCACCGTGACAAACAAAGCTAGGGGGGTTAAAATAGTCACATGACCTACCTCTATCACACAGAAACCCAAAGGTATTCCACAAAACACAAATACAACAGAAATGAAACCAACCAAAAAAAACAGACTCAACTCCGGTAATTGGTTCTCGCGCTACACGTCTTAAAGCATTATACCGTGCATGCCTTTGTTCGTGCTCCGCGCTGTCAGATTTTCTTTCCTTTGTTAACGCGTGGAGCTCCTAAAAAGCCTGGTCGCCCATCTATTGACTAATGCAGCGGCTGCGTCGCCAGCTTCAGACGCGTGACGAACACAAACTTCGCCCATAACTTTAAGCAGTTCCACGGTCATACGCTGAACGTCTGGTGACCTCTTCCTATCCTTGACGCAAGGTGCAACCCCTTTTGACTCACCTGCAGCTCCCGTCCGCTTCGGGGATTCTCGTAAGGAAGTCCTTCGAAAGCTTACGGGCCGCTGTCTAAATGACAGGTTGCGGGAGCATGATTATAATGTTAGGCGTGGTTTGGAGCCAGCATTGTCGTTCGTGTGAAAAGGCAGGTTGTAGGCCACTGTTTGATGAGTGTATTGTTGTTAGCCGCCATGGTCATGCACTTACCCGAGAGATTATTCAGGCAGCGGTGATAATAAGTGAAGGAAATAAGTGCGTAAATGGCCAGTTCATTCCGTTGTCAAAAATGAGATCACTTACATGGGCAACCAATTGTGAACTTTCCTTTAGATGATTGTGGAGCGATGTCTGCGTTAGCGGAATTTGATGTGTTTTGTTCACGTGGCTATTTTGCAGCTGCGGTATCTGCCATACCTCTGTGATAGAATGTGTTTTTATGTGTGCGTTCCTTTCCTTAAATTCAGTTGGAAGTCAGCGCTTGTTTATCGTCTTCGTCTTGTCCGTGGTCCTTTTTCGCGCTGTGTTGCTAATAGATTACCAATTAGCCGAAACCCTCACGCTTTTAGGTAAACACAATACAGGGAAGCAAGCTACCCCAGCGAAATATATCAAATGGCCGTGCGATTTTCAATAATAAGTGGAAAGCCCAAACTTAAAAGAACCAAATTTCTGATTTAAACAAATCCTGCACCCCGGACAAGATAGTTTTGTAAAACCTGCTCAAAAGAACGGTCACTGTAACAAAACAATTTCGTAAAATTGAGGATTCCGGTGTGAACATGCATTGTTAGGTAGAAGAGAAGTTGACTCTATTCGCCACCACATACTTATTTCTACAAGGCGTTTGTTCCAGGGTACGCCATGGGATTCTAACTGAACCCTTTTTAATTACAAGCTTAGCTTTTTTTAACATGAAAGTGTTTTTTTTCCCGGGTACACCAAGATGTGAAGACGATCACATTCGTCACAGAAATGACGTAACCAGACAAAAGTTTCTTTGAAGCTGCTACGCCTGAATTCCAGCGAAAAACTCTGCCTCAGCCACTGGAGGTAAACAGCGGTCTGGCCACTGCGCCACGATTTCAAGGATGAGTAGGTCTCCAAATACGCCTGATATCTTGCCCACTATTTTTTCCTTCAGATACCGCCTAGGAGATGCCGCCGTCTTGGAGAAGTGAAGCGAAGTATTTCATTATGGCACTAATAAGCACCTACAATTTTGCGCATCGATGCCAGCGTCTGCATGTACGCGGGACGCAGTTGAATTGAGGCATCCTCCCTCTACTGCTTTCGGTTTCGGTGTAGGTGTCCTTTCGTTCACTCGACTTTCAAGGGGCTGTGGTTTTAGTATGATTTACGCAATGTTTCGGCGCTCGCAATCCAGTGCCTAACGTTGATACTTCTAAGGTTACCATACCGATGTACTATAAACAGCAATAAATAGAAAGTTCTTATCGATGCACAATAAATTCACCTACGGAGGCACATTTCACTTTCATGTTTTACCAATTCCTATAAAAAGCGCATCGACCACATTTTTTATTAAATCCGCCCTAATTAGAGCCCCATTATTTGAATACAAAATTTATGCAGGATTTAAACAGGGTCCCTGATTATTTTATAGGCACCCGAAATGAATTTGTTGTTCTCATTTGTCCATGTTTGAATAATAGATTATGCTGACCATATTACCACATCAGTTACTGGGGATACTAATATTTTATTAAAGAAATTCTCCCTAAAGATATTTACTTCTCGTTGTAAGAGCACCTTAATTTCAATAAATCAACTTTTTTGTAATTGAAGCAAAAACTCAGCGCAAAAGACACAATGGCCGCTTTGAAGACTTCCGTCCATGGCGAAGAAGACATTCCAGTTCCAGAGTGCATGAAAATATTTGTAGTAGATGTTTGCCCATTTTTATTTCCAATTTAAACAGATTATAATTTGCATTAACTGCGTGCAAAACTCGGCGGGTAGTCAAGACTTTTTGACTACCAAACTTGACAAGAGTATGTGAAACGTAGTGCACTAATGATACCTACGCGGCTATGTTTTCATAAAGTCCCGAAACCTCAAAAAGAGTGTTAAAAATTACTGGATAAATAATTTGTGCGAACTGTTTTATTTCAGTTCAAAAAGGTAAGAGTAACAGAAAAACTGTACCTACATATGTCACGCATGAGCTTTTTAGCCTATGCCAGGACTTTTCAGTGTGAAATGCTGCAGATATTATAGTGCGCGGTTTGATGTGTTTGCTGTTGAATATCCCAGTCCTTTTGGAGAGAGGTAACGAGAATAAACAAAAAAAATCTTTCCTTCAGTACCCGCAACGATACACTAGTAAACACCGATTATTCACACTTCATATTTGGAATCCCCTACAACATTCCAACGATATTGCCTGCGGCGCAAAACAACTCGCATATAGTTTTACCTGTTTACAATCCTAAAATAACATTTTAGTACGTTTTATGGGCGTTAAAACTATAACAAAAAACGGCGTAAACTCCGCCGAGGACCCTAAACAGAAAAAAACCTACTGACCTAAAAGTGCTTCCTAATTTATGAATTCAATAATACATATTCGTGACACCAATTATGCGAACATCAGGCGATACCTTTCGAGACACTTGGCCCAATAGGCGAACATATTTAACAATCATACAAACAGAAAAATTGTTCTGCAAGCTGATAAAATTTCTATCAACTGTTCTCACAACAAAGCAATGAGTGCGAAATGTGGTCAAAAGTGTAAAGCCGTAATTTGCAACAATTTTTCCCAACCAACCGTTAGGGACCCCATTCGGCACATTCACGTGCATGTGAAAGTTTTCAACCGGAAAACAAAAACATTAGCCGTCAGGTGACTCAGCATTTTCCTTAACATCGACGCAGAAGAGGTCCAGTGAGAGGTTCATAGAGCTTCGGATGAAGACGTGGACGTTGCACCGTACTTGCCTCCAGCGGAGCGGCAGGAACTGGGTGAATGGTTAAGCTCTACACTAAAAACAATGAAACCTTCTTAAAATCTCAGCTCCAGGGGACAATGCATAAACCCACACTGCAGCAAAAAACCACTGTACGTTTCGATAAATTTATTCTATCTTTGAAGGGAAAAGGAACTGTGAAACATAGCATATATATGGGTGATAATAAAAACTTCACGATGCATTTGAGGCATTGCATACCATAATTAAAAGCGTCATGTCTCCACGGATAATTGACCTAAAAACAAAAAAAACAACCCCTGAATTCCTCAGTAAAAATTGCTTTTAGAATGAACTGGGAAGGTTATCAGTGGCCATCACCAGTCAAAAAACAAAATATTTACAATTTTGTTAACCTCAGTCTGCAATGCTCTTGCTAAAAAATATTATTTTCTAGGTTATTGCAATACGCTCAATTTACGTTCCAGTCTAATATTACTTGACAAGCACATATATTGCATCAGCTGTGTGATTCTTTTATTTTTGCAGGGAACATATTTCAAAATCCACTGTGGTGTCTCCCAGCACAAATTACCGTCATCGCCTGATTCAAGAGTTCATACATCTTTGGAGCATGCATGTTTAACTACAAATAACTTACCCAGAATATTATAGGACACAACGCACACACATTTACCTGGCGATTCTAGAGAATTGTTTTGTGCATCTCTTGAGAAGGTTGATATGACACAAATCTCTAAGGTAAAAGCAATTCTTAACAAAATAGATAAAGACCCAAACAGCTCTGTTTCCTCTAAAAATATTGAAGGTAGAGCAAACTGTAATATATATTTCCGGCACAACAATACATTCCCAAAATGCTGATCAGCGTTCGGATGACCCAACACCTCAAACCTTGTCCTATTCTATTTTGAAGGCACGAACATGCCACTCGGTCCACAGTAGCCAGGGGCAAGGTGTAGTACTTCGGCTTTAAGGGAGACGGACGCCTGTATAGCATCTTAGCCTGGTGGCCATCGGGATACGACGGAGAAAAGACTGTTGAAAAAGGACCGCAAAACCAACCGTTTACGTAGGGAACCCCTGAAGTTGCACAGCCAAATCGTGTTGTTACAGCAGTGGAGAGCCATCTCCTTTGCGTTTTTGAGCCTCTTCATAGAGCCATTGTATCTGTTGGACCCTAAAGTCGACATTCACCCCCATATGCTCAAGAACATTGCCTACTTGTTTCATGTGCTCAAGTACTGGCTGATGCATTCCATGCAACGAGTGCTGTTCAGCCTCAAGTGCTGGAATTCTCGCTCTCTGATTTTGCCCGTCTTCCTTTTCATCTACCCTCTTGTTTTCTAAGTGTGGAGGACTACTTTCGCGATATGTTTCCGGGTCCTGTTCGGGTTTAATGACTAGATGCGTTTTATTCTCATGAAGTTGTTTGCGGAATTCCGCATTTACCTGTTGTAGAATGATGTTTGTTCTGTAGGAGCAATAATCATTTCTGCATTAGCATTCAGCGAGACAATCTCCACCCAACCCTGCTTTGAACAAGACGACTTTGGCTTTACGTGCGTGCCGGACCCAGTGTCCTGGGGTTCTTTGTGTTGGGGCCCCAATTTCTCAGACAATGGCAGTCGAGGGAAGGACCCCGAAAACCATCTGGAATGGCTGCAATTCACGAATTTACTCGACGAAACAACCTTCAAAACCGTCATTCCTACTTCACCGTTGATTTTCCGCGTCGGCCTTAAAACGTTCTTTTTGCTTCCTTGCTTCCTCTTCCAGCTTCATTCTCCACTGTCGGTTCTTGACAGTGTACCGCGTTCGAAAACTGACTTTCAGCGCTTGTCGCCAGTTACGCGATCCCTGCAACACAGTCGGCACCTCGGCACATACGCGTGTTTATTCGTCGGGGATGACTCATCGCAGCCTCTGTACTGTTCTGTTAGCACGCGTTGGGACGATGTCCCGGCTGACCACATTTGTAACACACTCTATATCTCTTCTTGTAGAGAAAATACTTCATCGGCGCCCCGAAACAGATCATCTATCCCGGGACATAGTCGCCAGCAAAAGTGATGATCACCCATTTTCAGTTGCCTGTCCTCCGCACACCAAGAATGGAAGACTCAGCGAGTGTGAGAACGCCAATTCCAATTTTTTCGCAGACAGCCTCAGATCGAGTCCATTTACTACTTTCTTTCCACATCTTAAACGGGGTAGCCATATGGGAGACCTTGTACTCCTTGCCGTCGATCTTCATGACCTTCAACGCCAACAATTTCTTGGCATCATCCACTTTTAGCGTGCTGTATGTTAGTGTTTCCTCATTATCTTTCCCGAAGGTCCTGTCGTCCCCTTGACCTTTTAGCCAAAAACTGAACGCTGCCATCCTTTTTGCTCTCCCAACTACTGCCACAGTGAGCTTGGTGAGGGTCAGTCCTCCTTCAATAGGCCTGATAATAACGTTTTGATGAGCGCTTGTAAGGCGCAGCAGGTGCTGCGCCATAGACCGCCCCGCGAGCTATCTTCTATCCGCTTTCAGCGAGAGTCTTCCGCTGACGCCATAGTTGTTGCTATCAGAGCTGGCCAATGCCATCTTGCCTGCCTGCCCATCCCTTTTGCTACAGGTTGTCGTCTTTCCGGCACCACCCTGTGTGGCCGTTTTTGCTGCTGCTGAAGCTCCGTGACACATTTCGCACCTGCGTAACCCAGTCCGAGCTTTTAAATTCAGCCTGATCAGCATCTGTACCATTTTCGCTCACTTTCATCATCTTGGTGCTCTATATCCTTCGGCCGCAGTGCCGGCTGCCTCGGCGCTAGTGCGAAAACAAAACAGTCACATTTAGCAGGCATGCACCATTATGTATGCGATAATTCAAGAGACTGTGCAAGAAACAGAAACGCTTATTTTGATAAGCAGAAGTATCAAACTTTCTGAGAAATTGGCAGGCATACAAATCAACCGGCACAAAGTACAAAGTTGCAGGGAAAGAGACTCAGAAATACATTTTCGTTACAACGCCTTCTTCCGTGCCAATGCAGCTATTCAGTGCGGTCTGTAGCTCATGTAAACATCTTGGAAACTAATACGGCTTCGAAAGCAAGACTCAACAATACTAGGAAGGCACTTAGGGAGAAATACAGCACTCAATCACCAGACAAGGATCTTGCCAACCTGGTGTAGTATACAGGCCGCCACCTCCCATAACTAACAAACACCGCTCTCGGCCCTTATTGCCCTACAGCTGTAGAGCACCTGTTAGAGGGACACTGAAGTGAATTTGTCAAGATCCCGTTTTTGCTTGCACTGTGTAGACTGGCTCAAATTAACACACTATTCATCGTTTATCAGGTTGACAAATCGGCAATTATTTTACAAAGCGCGAAAGAAGAAAAACTACTATACGCGGTTTGCGGCGGCCGAACCAACTAAAGGCTGTGACTTCAGGAGGGGGGGCACCGTGATTGGACGATGCCCAAGGTTAGCAATCAAAAGTTTCTGTTTTGGTTCTGTAAAACAACATGCTTGACATCTGATGGCGTTGTTGGATGGGCATTCTCGATTCTCAATTATCCCCGTACCGCGCTTCTGCCATGTTGTCGGCTGTCAAATGTCTAAGATAACCTCCCAGGGCGGCTTGGAACCGTAGAAATCACTAGACGAGGCCTACGCAGTGGATGAACGCCCTCCGCGTCACCGCAGACTCTCAAATGCTATGTGCTTTTCCCGCATATTCGGAGCTTGCCTCACTCATGTCTGTTCGTAAAAAGCTAGTTCGCACCAGGCCAATGGTGTGCTGATTCAGGCCTGGGCCCACCGCCCGCAAGCAGTCGGTGCTTGTGGCAACAGCACGCCAACGAGAACTCGCTAGCGCGTCATTGTCAGTATGCGCGCGTTCTGCGATCTCGCTCGTGGAGCAGTGAACGTTACGGCCCAAAAAATGGTGAACTCAGTTCAGAAAACATCGGCCGCACACGAAAAAATCAACTTACAAAAAAAAACGTACCCTCGGGGATTCGAACTTGCGACTTTCAAAACAAATTCCAGCGCCTCAGACCGCTAGGCCACGAGCCGGCGCTGGCCGGATTGTATATATAAGGTTTATAATGTATGACCAGTTTAGACTTTTATTTATTTTAAGCATTTTAAGTACTTTATGTGACTATTTGTTGTATATCACTCCTGCAGTAAGTGTCCCCAAAACTTCCACAATATCTCACGTCTAGAAATTGCATTTCTTTGACGGAAAAGCGTTCGCAGATGTGCGGTCGTGCTGCTGACCGCTGTGCTTGTTTACCCAGCGCAAAAAGTGCGTCCTCCTTTGCGCTGTACGGTAAAAGTTTCAGGTGATTTTATTTTCTTAGTACCTATATTGACTTCGCTGACTCTTCTCCCGCCTTCAATTGGCCTTAGATTTTCCTACTAGCGTAAAGTCAGCGAAGCGTCGCATGTGCACTTGTGCAGCGCTTGTGTGGAGCGACCCGGACACTGAGTTTGACACAGTGCACAAACTAACAAAGTAAGGAAAGGCACATTCTTTCATTCACAAAGGTGTTGTGGCTTAGTTTCAATTGAGCGAGCGAATAGCGACGACCCGCCGGCGGCCGGCGGACGAAACGCTGGGCCGACTGACTCGATCGGTAGGTCGGCTGGTCGGCGAACCGTGTAGTAGCGCAGCCATTTTCCAGCTCATCTACTGCTGACGTCACACGAAAACGCCACAGAAAATGGGCGAGCGTAAAGAGAGGAGGACAGCATTTTCGAATTGATTTTTCTAGTAAATAAATTCGCGTAAACGCGGCCAGAGTGGTCAAAACAATGCCTACGGACTCCGAACTACAATTTGCGCTAGTAATCCCGCAATGTTTACAAAATCACTTCAGTGTCCCTTTAAAGGCCGTGGTCAGTACAGCGATAGGGCAGGCGGTTCTAAGAATCTCTGGGCCCGGACAGGCCGCCATTGAAACTTCCCCCAGGTAACGTTCAGGCCTGGGCGCTCGAGCGCGGGAAGCTTAGCTGTAATAGTAGAGGAGCTCTGGAACATTAAGAGGGATATTATGTGGTTAGCGAAGTTAGGGCAAGAGAAGGCTCCATGGAGCTAAATAGCGGAAACATTCTTTCCGACAGCAGACACAAAGCTAACAAACAACTGCTGGGATTTTTTGTCCACAAAAATAGCACAAATGTAGAGCAGTGTTTCCGCACTAGCAAGAGACTTGCGGCCGTTGCGAGCAAGCAAAACAAGCGATCCAGGGTAAAGATCACACACCCTGTGTGCCAACTACCAGCGATGATGATGAAGCCGTAGACAGCTTCTACGACGATGTCGAATCAACAGTTAAGAATGCAAGAATGCAGTTCAATATTATGAGGGGGGCGTATAAAAGAAAGGTCCGTAGGAACCGAATTGGAGAAATGACAGTGGGATATGTGGGAATAGACAGTCTCAACAATCAATGATATACATTGGGGATATTTGTGGAGAGAAATAATGTGAGGATGATGAACACATTCGTTCAAAAACGAAAGAATAGGCAGCGCACATATAAAGTACCCAATGGTAGAACGAACAACAAAATTGACCTAATTTTATTTGGCATCCCGGGTATCATGTAAAACGTAGAGGTGCTAACTGATATTCAGAGCAGCGATAATACTATGGTTAGGTGCAAGCTAAGGCTGAGTCCCAGTAGACAAAGAAACAAACTCAGAAAAACTAAGTTAACCCCGCCTAGAGTCAGGCAAAGCGAGATCGCAGGAGTCTAAAATAACTGTTCAAAATCACTTCTCGCTTCCGAACGACCAGAACGAGGTAAGTGAACACACGCTAAATGACAACGTAACATCGGCACTCACTGAAGCAGCAGTAGCTGCGGGAGAGGCAACATGCTAAGAAGAAAGTAGGTAGTTAACTAAGAAATCGAATCAACAGTTTTCAAAACATAAGAACATGAACGGGTCAAGTGCGAAGGGTCGGAATATATTTGTCAGGCTCTCCAAACTGATTAAAAGAAGCAAAATAAACGATTTTCCCTCATATAACATGGCAGTGATCAAGCAAATGGTTAAAATGCGGGGAAGCTTAAATACAACTAAGACAAAGCTGCGATCAGCGAAACAGGAAGTTGGCACTCACAGAAGAGCGGGTTAACACACACAGAACAGCGGATTAACACAACTTGTACGACATAACAAATGGCCCACGGTAAACGCAAACCATCCGGACATGGAGTGCTTAACCAGTAATGTGGCCTAAAAAATACTTATAGCAAAAAGCGTACTCCGTAGGCATGGCCTAAAGACGTGGACGAACCTCCATGGTGCTACCGTTGCCTTTCCGAGTAGTAAAAAAGAGGGTTTCGAACGACTTTTGTGAGATGGCCATTTGTGAGATGAAGTGCGGTACCTCGTATACTTCCACGTCCACAATAAACTCCCCATATAGGATAATCATCTCAAGTGGGCGGTCGCCTTATTAGTCTTGTGTTCTTTCCGATAATCAGCACTTCAACTGTGGCCCAAAGATAACTAAAACGAGTAAGCAGGATTCGACGGTTACATGCAGCTACAGAACCGATTCCGTATGGATACACGTATAGATACAAATGCGATCGCAGGCAGACAGGGCGGCCGTGTCGTTTAGGTCTGTTTCTTTCGTTGATATGTGTTGTCAAAATGGGCTGCTAACAGAGAGACCGTGCTCGCCGTTGCAACAATTTTAAGGTTCATGTGCTCCGCTTGCTTCCGCACATACGAACGATTTAAATTCCCGTGCCAGCGCGCCAACGCACATGCCTCCAGCGACTCAACTTGCCCTGGCGGCACGACTTGCTGCCCGGATGTAACCCACCTCCGTCCTATCAACACTATCAACGCCGGGCTGCCGCTGACTCGGTGCCGGCGGGGAATCAAGCCTCGTCTATGCCAATCGTTGTTTTCTTCTTTGAGAGGAACGGGTAAAGACAATTGGTGGAAACATTTTCATGTGCCCCTGTCACATGAGGAAGGGTGTCATCGTTCTTGTCGCCGTATTTGGATATGGCGACAGCTGTGGACAGCTCGCTGGATAGTTGTCTCACATCCGTCGATATGTTTGTCAAATGTTTTGAATAAGGTTAACTGCGAAGTCCCCAAGTCGCACAAAGCACAAAGCACATGCCGCACAAAGGCAGAGAAAAAACCGCGCACTGTCGTTTTCTTTTACTTGTTTGTGGGTTTTGGGGTATGTATCCGCATTCCTTTCTAGGACGGTATGTAACAGGGCATTCCAGATAAAATCGTTTGTCGCGAGCTGGTCGTGTCAAAGCAACCTGAGGATTACTTTGTGCTGGCGACAATCAGCGCAGTCACACGGAAGCGGGAAGCACGGTAGAGGGATGGGAGAAGAGAATGCTTATATTTAAAAGAAAGCGTATTGCATCACCCCAAAATAAACGCAACCGGCCAGCGTTTCTCCGCACTTCTGGATAGAGCCGCAAACGGATATGTAAAAGATGCTATGAGCATATCGAACAATTAAATGCATATTGTGTGTTCCACGACGGTAACTGGTTCGAACCCGAAAGGTTTTTATTCCCCATGGGTTGACAATAAACGGTCGGTATACAATCGGGGCCTACAAGTCGCAAGCTAAGACCAAGATCCCAAAACAAAAATTCATGCCCTGATGGAAGAGAACCGCGTTTGCTTTAGCATGGCTCGTCTTCCGGGCGTAAACAGGGAACTAATTTTAAGAAGGGCAATGCACACACTTTTTTGTCGTAATACTATAGGTCATAATCAAGAGTAACATCACGCACAAAAATTACTTGAATCATCTCACACTCAATTTTGACACTCAGTTTGCAGTTTGACGGGTGCTCCTACAATCACATTAACATTGACTAAGGCAGGTGTGTGTGCCGTTTGGTGCCACGAACGAGGTTTACGTTAGCTAAACACGTGGTAGTAATGGTTGGTGCTACAAATTACCTTAAGCAACAATAATGCTTGTCATCACCGTGACACAGAATATTAAGGTATCGGATTCCGGATGACTGTATCTCAGTCACCGATTTTATTACTACTGTAAAAAAAGAAAGCCAGTTAGGACTTTCCTGTATGACGAACTGTGTTATGACACATGACCATAGCATACGTTATGACATATGACCATATGGTCGTATGGCATATGACCAGCAGTAACAAATTAGCTTTGGATGTAATCTATGAAGGGAAGGGTTATCGGTATCTGGAAGTATAATGGAAAATGCGTGTCTGTCCAGAATGAATTCCATATTTGCTGACACGATTTTCTTTACTGATCCGTGTACATATTACAGGGTTGAATTAATGAAGATCTTAAAGAGCAAGAAACGATGTGCTGTACAAGACAAAGCTGAAGTTGGAAAGCAAGTTGGCCCCAACAGCAGAAGTGAGTATTGCCACGGCTAATTACCTTCACTTTTTAGATGCGAAGCAGCCTAAGGTCGCGCCTCTTCCGCCGTTGTGCGGCGTCCACACTCCCACTGCTCATTCGCATCCCCGGCCTCCCGCTCTCCTTCCTTTGTCTCATCTCCTCTTCTCTCCGACGCTGCTCTCCTCTCCGGCATTCCTGCTCTCCTTCCGAAGCTCCTCTCCTCTCTGGAATTGCGCAAACAATGGGAACACCTGCGACTCCGTGTGCCACAATGCGGAGCAGCTTAGGGTTAGAGGTGGAGACGGTAGCCGCTGCATACTCCGCTAGGGGCGCCACTGTAGCTCCGCAGTATAAATGACGCGCCCAGTAAGTGAAAACCTTTGTAATTACCATGGAAACCAAACGGTAAATATAACGGTAGCTACGAACCTCAACTTAACGGAAACAACGAACTGAAAAAAGTAATGGGAACTTGAGTCCACCCCATGGCTGCTTCGCGTACTACTTGGTGTTCCCCTACGGGAAGATGGTGAAGTTTTTTTTTCTATGAAAGTGGTCCACCATGGTAGGGTAGAGGCAGTGCAAGGGCTTGAATCTTTACGTGTGCGGCTCTTCACTTGAATAGATGCAAGCTGGAACCTTAAACCATAAACAGCAGTGAACAAAATCGTCCAATACTTAAGTGTTTCTGAGTAGAAACAGAATAACTTGCACGTGTTTTGAAACAATCCATGCAACCTCGAGACTGATAATGCACGTTTTGTCTCACGCAAGCCTGCGAGGACCTGGCCAGACCAAAATTGACATGAATCACTCTATAATTTCCTGGCATACTTGCCACGCTGCACAATTTTTGCATGCAAATGTCGAACAAATTCGTGGAAAGTATTTTTGCAGGTACTTTCATGGGACTTGCATTTGGCTTCCTTTTTTTTCTTGCTTAATTGAAAGTTTTATAAGATGTCTTGGAACTTCGTCACTTTACCCCTTCTAGGGTATCTTGATATCACTTGCGATAACCACATGGTTTAGTCAGGGCGTGAAGTGAGAACGACATAGGAAAATATAGATGGTTTTTGTGGTGGGACGTATACTGCGCTTGAGTATGTGAGTATATTGTTTTAGCGCAGCCATTTGTAAATGCTGCTTGTTAAAGAGTTGTCAAAATAATTGAGGTGCGGGAAGTGAGGAAAACAAGTGGCGGGGTACTGAAAGTCTGGAAGAGTGTTTTTTTTTAATACATTGCACACAGGCATGCATATGACTCGTGTGAGTGCGTGTGGAAACGCACGTGCGCGGTGTGTCCATGCGCGCGTACATATATACATACATAATGGAATACTTCCGTTGCTTTCTTGTCATGCTAAAATGTTCATAACCAGTGCTATTAGAAGAATTGATTGAATATGATATTTAACCGGCCAACACATTCAGGTAATGCGGCAGGCCGTAGAGTAAGGCTTCGGGTTAATTTTGAAGATCTTGGGATTCTTATTGTGAACCGAGTTCTAGAACACAAGAGCTTTCTCGCTTTCTGCCTTCGTCAGAAAAGTGGCTGCAGCGTTTCTCTTAAAAAACTAGTCAATGATTTTTAAAGAGTGAAAAATATTGTATATTTGGAGTGCCTTGAGCAAGTATATATGATGGGAATGTTCCCATTGCCTTGTATCTTTACGTTCTTATTAAAAAATGTTTTTTCGGACGCAATTGTCATTTTTTGAACGACAAATAAAAAGGTAGGTATATTCAGTGTTCTGTGGAACAGACTTAACAGTAATAAAATTACAGTAAATAAATTGCAGTAATTAAATTACTTTTTGCTGTAATGAGTAATGCAATAAATTACTTTTGAGCGTTTGTTTTTTATTATTGTAATAAATTACTTCAGCCCAGTAATGTCATGGAAATTACTCATTACTTTCTAAACTACCTTTGACTACGATATAGCCACTCCGCTTATCTTACGGCATAAAAAGTTGACCAAGTAGACTTCTAATGCCCAGAGCGTCTCTGGGCATTAGAAATCGCTGGGAATTGGAACTCTATCAAAGTGAAGGAAACAACGCTTCGATGAGAGCTCTGCCTGCTTTCTCGCGCCTCTTTGTTTCTTTTTATGCGTTCCGGGAATGCTGTGGCTACAGTCAGTTTGGTTAAAGAAATATGCACAGATAGTGTTTACGGCTTCGGTAAACAGGTCGCTGCTGTAAGCCCGCTGCTGGGAAGATCAGGATGACGGGCCTGTTCAGTTGTCAAGCGATGAAGTCGAGAGTTCGAGGAGCAGCGGCATCGCTTATCTTACTGTTTTTAAGGGTACCCGAAAATGAAAACGTTCTTTATTATGTTCAACACAACCCTGCCGTCATCCGCGCCAGTGGAGCGTGTTTTTAGCAGGGCAAAGGCACTCTGTCGTACAAGTGATGACATCTTTGCGATGCCCGCTTCGAATCGCAACTCCTTCTAAGATGGAACAATGATATATACCCTATCAATGTATAGCCCTGTAAATAAACTGTACATAAGTTGGGGTAGAAACAAATATTTTTGAGATTGCAGTATATATGTATATAAGTGTAAATAAAGTGTATATAAGTTGGTAGTGTATCAGTGATGCATTTTTGTTGAAGTAATTTAAAGGTAACTTCATTACCTTTGAAAAGTATTAGTAATATAATTTCATTACTTTCTGCCACCTGTTTTTTTGTAATGTAATTCAATTATATTTATTAAGGTCAAGTAAAGTAATCAGTAATGTGATTTAAATCCTTTCAGAAGTAATCTTGCCATCTCTGTTGCAAGTATAATGGCATCTTTGTATTGCAAAGCGTATAAAAATTGAATATGGTATAACCATTTTTGTCCAGTCAGAGTAAAAAATAGTTTAGATAAAAAACTCGTTGGTATAATTTCAATTAAACATCCTTATAAAATGTCGGTAAGCGATATGGGTAAGCAGTAACATCAGAATTTACAAATTAGCATGGTAAAGGGACCTAGAAGTGACTAGTAGACATTGTGCGGAATGGAGTGTGACTTTTCTAAACCGTGCTTTGGCGACTGTAGTTTAATTATTGCTAATTTTTTAGAATAAAAATCATTTCAAAAGTATTTTTCCTTTTTTTCATCTTCCTTGCTGAGGTTTGGCGTTTTCTGTGATGCGTAAAGTTTTCCAAGACTATCTCAGCATTGGTGTTAAATTTGGCCGACAAAACCGGTTGTCTACTCCATTCACTGTTATACCATTGGAAAGTAATCGTGAAACGAAAACTGTTCCTAGGCATGATTTGTGCTGTGGAGACTGGCTGTTTTGTAGGTATGCAGAAGTTGACAAGCTTATTATAGTCCGTGAAGTAAAGTAACACTACACAGGCCACAAGCAGTTCGTATTTTGGGTAAAGTAACTTTGCTTATTTTACTTCAGTAGTTGTTGTCAACTGGCGCGATGACAAATAATCAAAGGTCACTCTTGCGGATGAGAAGTTTTACTATAGTGCATTTAAAATCAAACAAGACATTCTGCGTAAAGCATAAAACCATGGTACAAGAAGCTTTTCTGACACAGGTTGTGTGTGATTTTGCTCAGCAACCTTGATTGTGGCACCGCCGAGTTCCGCCCTGGCGCACACACCAGTGCCCGGATGTGGCCCATGGTCAGCATCACACATGTGACAGGGCACAAACCGCTTGCTAATCGGTTGAATCGGCCGACTGTTGGCCTTATATCAACACACCCCTATGATTTCGCTCAGTACAACAAAGATAAGACAGGAAGCTCTGAAAGTGTTGGCTAACCGCCTTACAGTTGGCCTTCACTGACGCGGGGAGTGTTCAGCCACTGCTTACATCTTGGCTCGTCTTTTGGCACTGTATGGTACAATACTTGCTTGCGTTGATTGCGCTGACAGGGGCTAACAATTTTACCCGGCCCACTTTGGCGCTGACAACGTGCCAGGGGTATGGCAGGAAAATTCTCAAAGAACCCAGTCTATGAAACCAAGGATGATAACACAAGCTAAGCATGTTGTTGCAGAGAACCAAAACCACAATTGTGGTTTGGTTGCCACATTTGGTGCATATGCATGTGGAAAATATCCCGGAAATTCTTCAAAAAGACTTCCTTGACACAAGTGCAAGTGGGTGCACGTGAACCTTAAAGATGTGCGCATCGTCCACTCAGATTGCAAGAAATTTGAGTGTCCTTTAGGTGACTGCTGTAATGGTTGTGCCCGCCACAGACATCGCGTAAAGCTTTGTCTCATTTCTGGCTTCATAAATAAAATACTGCAGTAGTGACGGAAGACACTGAAGAGTATGTTCAAGCTAGTTCATGCCTTACTTACAGAAACAGAACTTTGATACTTCGGCGTCCCTTAAGCCTGTTTTTCAAAAATATGACAAAGCAATGCGTGATATAAAGTCCACAAGAACTTCAGAGAACGGTAGGATGTCAAGTGCCATGAGGGTATGTTAGGCATCTTTTGACTGATGTAAGGACTGGCTTAAAAAAACAAATGTAATCCCATGCACGCAAAAGTACGTGGTTTTAAATACCAGTCCCGCCCACGCACAAAATTGATATTGTGCCTAATTAGTGCCTTAAGAACCGAATGAAATATTTTGGGTGGGTTGTGCTCCATGCCGAGGACGAAAGGCGCTAAATGTGTTGCGCATGTGGTGGTGATAATGACCAAAAAAGAAATATTCTCTCTTATTTAGAAGGTTTTAACATAAAAACCGCATCTTGAAAGTGTTAAAAACGTTTTTTTTTTCAAGGAACACATTATGAGAAATAGTGTTTTCTAAAAAATCTTCTCGAAGCCCACAGTTTTCACTTTTACTTGTTTACGGTACTTCTCATTCTCCGTGAAGGCCAAAGGCATGCCAAAATACACTGCAGTCTGATCGGGGTTACTGATCTGTCCCACTCTTAACAGCTGCTTCTTGACAGCAAAGGCTTGGAATTCGACTAGCTTCTCCTCATTGCCAGGGGCTAGGTTTTGCCCCACAGATGTTGGCCGTCACATGCTAAACCCGCCCTGCTACATAAAACGAGTGGTCCTGCACCTGCTGGCCGTCAGCTGATTACATGCGACGCCTCGAATTTTTTAAAATCTCCCTTCCCTTCACCTGTAATATCCGCATCGCAACAGGCATTCCACCTTCCCTTGCTGCCGGATAACGTCGGAAACATCCTGCTCGACCCTGCGGTCTTGTTTTTTCCATGGTCTTGTGGAGGCCATTCGCATGGCAGTGCATTTGAAAAGTTCGTTCCACAGCTGCCATCAGCTCACATTCTTCTCATTCATCCTGAAGTCGCGCTGTGCTTTGAGGTTTTATGTTCTCTTTGCCTCCTAGACTACCTTCCGCTTAAAAACCACAGTGTAAGGGCACCGTTTTGTGGACTGCGTTGTACTCCGAACACAGGTGTTTCTCAAAGTCATTCGGCAGTGCACACAAGTTACCACAAAATATTGACAGCTGTTTCCACGACGTTTGGATAGGCGAAGTGAAGCATGTAAACCTGGAACCTGCAAGCCGGGAGTTGTGAGATCGCGTTGAATGTCAGAAAATACAGAAAAAACGCAACCTTGCATCTAACACGGTGGCTGAGGTTGCTATGCAACCTCTAAAAACTGTACTGTCCGACATTCTAGTGAATACGGTTGTATTTGTCCACGGTATTGCACATTAGTTTAGGAACATTTGTGTCAGAGGAACATTACACTCTGCTGGTGTGCAATTCATGAGGCTTTTTTTCTTATGTGTGTTTAGTTTCGTACCTCTACACGTTTTTACCTCTTTAGAAATTGCAAATTTCACGCATTTTTCCGCCATTCCAGCCCACACAAATATTTTGCCAGTTTATGGTGCTGCGAAAAAAACGTCGCAGTAGAACGCCATAGAGAGTGTGGCGGGCGATTTTCGCTGTTGTATTTGCCATTATTAGATGCTCTGCAAGGTAACATCAGGTGGAGCCTCAGAGCGAGCCGTACAATTGTGTACGGTGTTGTGCACTGAAACTGTAAACCTATCGATGTGTTTCGAAATAATATATGCCTCAGGAACTCTTCTCATTCACGTTGTATGGAGTGAAAAAGACCAGTGGACAAAGTCGACGATAAAGATTTTTCTGAGATTGAAAGGTTGTTTTTATTATGGGACGTGGAGCTAAAATAAAGCAGCGGAACAAGCTTCGTTGGCTTATTACTCTGACAAAGATGTGTTGCTGATGCTGGTAGTTGTATGCCCAACTGATTGCGTGTTACCTGGCCATTGGCACACAATCATCCTCTCAATGTATTTGCAATAGTATCTCAACCAAGTGAACGAGTGACAGATTTGCAAAACAATTCACCATGCTTTCATGAATTCTTACAAAATTAAATACCGTGGTTGCTAAGTTACTGCAAAATCATTGGCAGCATTTTAGCAAATGAATCTGCATGGATATGTTATGTCAGTGAACGCTCTTGTCTACTAGAAAGTTATCCTACTCCTTCTCCGGTTCCTCGAGGTTTTAAAAAATATTCGGGCTGCGACCGTCCATCTAATGTGCCATTCAATATTCAGTGGGCAGATAGGCACCCATAACACCAAAAGCAGAGAAACACAAAAAGTTTGTGTGGGAGAGTCAAGTTAGCAAGTTGGGTTGTTTGTTTAGAGCCAGGCATACATTACATTCGGCGATGAAATTGCAAGCTGAGCTTGCTAGAGCGACTGATTATGAATGCACCCCTTATGCACCACAATGGCAAAGAAAAAACATTTTATTGCTCTAGAAAAGAAAATGCCATTCAGTGAAAGCTGGTTCGAATCTTTTTTTAATTTGGAATAACAGCTAATCTAAATTGGTGTCTAATTCCCAATGCTACACTGTGTATTTCGGGGGGGGAAACTCCCCGTAATTCGAGCGGGAAAAACAATCAGTTCGAAGTACAGCCCCAGGCATTCACCAGTCCTTGGATATATAAATATACAATGGCCCATATTGAATACAATGCGTATTAAACAAAACCAAATTTACTAAATACCCAATAGTATGAGTCACAAGCACAAGGAGGTTTGCACTTGGTGTACAGTTCACTTGCCTGGCTCGCCAGTGCTCTAAAGCATGCCGTAACAAGTTTTGATTTCCACAGCTGGCGCGGCCGTTGTTCGGCGCAAGCTGTTCAAGGTTTCTGTACTGCCTGATCGTTGGGAGTGCGCTAAGCTACAGTTGCAGAAAACGCTGAAAAAGGCGGAACTCTCATTCCTAGTTCCCGCTTCCGATTTCGAACTGCACTTCGTTGAAATTTACTGTCTTCTACTGTATTTCATTATTATCGTCAGCCTGTTTTCGCCTACTGCAGGAAGCGGCCTTTCCCAAAGACCTCGAAGCCCGTATTTCTAGTTACTGTATTTATTTCATTGTAAAGCGATCACGAATATAAGGTGTGGGTTCAGTTATGCGAGTAAAAAATATCGCCACATATACGTACTGAGCTTCGAATACGAGGCGGAGTATAACTGTGAGACTAGAAATTTTGGAGAAAAACCCTCTCCTGATATTCGAATAAATACGGAAAGTATTGCAGCACTGTGGCATTCTTGATTCTGCCAAAAACGTTATAGCAAAGTTGGTCTAAGCTTCGGTTACTACACCAAATTTTTGAGGTTATTTTAGGTTGCTTTAACCAAGGTGTCTCTCTTGTGTTTCATTTGTGTTACTTCAAATTGTGAGCAGATATTCAGGTAAACTCTTTTTGGGTCAGACGGATTATTCGGTTTTCATTCATTTTCAGTACGAAAGTTTCCCTCGCACCTTGCTGAAGTTTGTCCAATGTTGCTGTTGGAGTGGAGGCATGTGGCCAACATTTCGTTCTTGCGCCCATACTCGTTACAGGGCTGTGGGGTTTTTCGCGCAGTGTTTGGAGAGATAATGTGAAATATCCCAGGACAACCCGCCGGTTTCTGATTTTTTAGCATGGTTTAGGACTTGGAAATACCGAGCCATGTGGGAAGATCGTAGATCTAATCAGTTTTTGTCACATCACTCAGGTAGTTGTTTTTTATGGTGGTGAAGTGATTGTGTATATATTAACAAAATCTCACTATTGGTTACGCTTTGTTTTAATCTACTACCTTATATGGTTTTGTGTGAAAGTATAATGTTTCAAGTTTGTATTTGCTTATTACGCCAGAATAAAGTTGTGTTAAGAGTGTCACAAAAATCTTTGTTGCTGTTCTAACATGTATTTATTAATCCTAATTTATCCTAGAGTTTCCCGACTAAATGTGGTCCTGTACGGTGGCTTCTGGAACATTTACGAGAAGAGAGTCGAGGATCATCTTCCTGAGTTCTGGGAACCCTTCGAGATGGGTCCACTCTCACAGCGTTTGTAGCCTGGCTTGAGGAGTAATGGGAGCATATGGGCGGTTTCCCTGGTTCTTCAAGGCAGGGCAGCTCCATAGCAGAAGGTGAAGGTCAGTGACTTCTCGCTGTCAGGTGATTCGCAGAGTTTGCAGGTGCCGTCGCCAGGGTGTAGACGAAAGCGTGCCACGATGGGTGGTGTTACTGCAGTGTTCGTCCGACTGCGTCGGAGTGTGACCGTTTCCCCCCGGTTGTAACCGGATGGGATAGGGTCGTCCTCTTCGGGTAGATGAAGTCGAAGCGCTGCTCGTCTCTCAGCATGTGCTTTAGCGATAGCTTCCTCGCAGTCACATTCTTGGTCATTGACTTCCTCTTACAACTTGTCAAGCTGCCGCTCCAAAATGAGGGTTTCAACGCTTTCATAGCGGGGAAGACGTTCGTTGGTCACGACCGAGGTTTCTGGCAATTATGGGGGTTGGAAAGCACATCCCGTGCGGTCTTGTGTGCCTCCTCGTTGCCCGCTATCCCGTTATGGCCTGAGACCCAGCGAACTGCAATTGTGCGACCGACTTGCCGAAGGTCTCTTGCCGACCGTCCGACTGCACGTAGTATTTTTCCCGCATTCTATCACGGTTTCTTTGGAGTCCGTATAGAGCAGAAAAGTGGTTGGTGCATCGGTGGTGCTTGTGGCAGCAATTCTGCGCTCTTCTTCCATCACTAGTAGTAAGGCCCTCAGTTCCGCTGCATTCACAGATAGGGTACTACGGAGAGCGGCGTCAGTGTAGATCCTGAGCACCCCTTCGTAATCTTCGCTAGGCTGAAGCTCTGTGTTTTGTGGCTGTGCTTGTATTTTTGGGCATGGACCACCCAGGCAGCACAGAAAACGTTTCCAACCTTTGGCTTATTTTTGGCCGATGCTCTGGCCTGTTTGTCCATTGGCAAAGCTTGGACTGCAAGAGAACTTATGTTCTTTGCATGCATTTGGTCACGGAATACTGTTGTCCTGTTCGGCCAGCTTAGGTTGTTTACACCAAAAGGCAAGCCTTTGGCCACAGAGAACATGTTCCTTCATTGTCACCATAATCCGACGACAAACAGCACGCGTTCGGCCACGTCATTACTTGTTCCCTTTTCCCTTTTTACTTGTTCCCTTTGAGGTCGGAAGACGAACTGCAACATCTGGCCAAGGGGGCCGCGTTGTCTGTTTGGCCAGTCTAGGTCCACAGATGAACGGCAAGCATCTGCTACGTAGTACACGCTTTCTTCTTGCCCACCATACGTCCGATGACGAACAAAGAGCGTCTGGCCACACAGTTCTCGTTGCTCATTTGGCCAGCGGAAGGCGGAACACGAACGGAAACAGTCTGGACACAAATTACTTCTTTCCTGTTTGGCGAACAAACGTACGAAGACGAAGAAAAAGCATGTGGCCGCGGTCTACTCGTTTTCTCTACGGCCATTCATGTAGAAAAGATCTCTGGACAAAGAATCCCACGTGTGTACGTGACGGCCTCTAAAAGGAGGGGTCACGGTGGGCGGGAAAAACAATGGTGTGGGGGAACGAGCTACTTGTCTGCGGAGAATCTATGGAATGGAGTAGCATGGATGTAGCTCCGCGAGTGCGTGGCGGTGGGAGTGAGCTCTACCGCAAACCTACCTTTCTGTGACTCAGCTAATGATGGCCATTATAGGCAGAAAAATCTCTCCTTTAGTTTATAAGCTCTGATAAAGCAGGTACGGCTTCTGACTTGACACTTGTTTTAACTGAAATAATATGGTGTGGGATGCTAAATTCAACTTCAAACATGTTTTTCGCGCCGAAGCTGGCTTTAACGAAAAGGCACACCTAAATGCTACATTTACACCACACGAGGATATTAGGTTAAAGGCATTCTTAAAAAAACGAAAAAAAAAACAGCAGCTGTTGCAATATATCCAACTAGCATTCGTGTTGTGTTTGGAAGTACCTCGCCACTTTGGTTACTTTATGCATGATATCTATGAATAAAAGCAAAAACAGGCAATGAGCATGTAGACAAGTCATTTATTTTCTTTTGCCCAGCGTACCAAGCACATGCATATGCTCCTAGCATACAGCTAAGTGCCCGAGATACACGTGGCGCTACTGATTCATGTCAGCCTTTCATTTCAGACATGTGAGGGATAATGAATAATATTAAATTTGCATCATAATAGCAACTGAGCTTTTAGCCGCGCTATGCATGACTGCAAACTTCCCTGTACCACAATTTCTTGTGACCCAGTTGCATTACCAAAAACACGATGTTTCGGCATTGGTGAGTGGAACATTCTTCAATGTTCATTTCAGTTATATTTCCATCAGAATTCAGTACCTGGACAAAAAAAAACCTTTCGAGGATTCGAAATATCTATTTTACGTTAGCTACAGGCCAAGCTGAGATTTTACGCTGTAATGTATATTTATGTGAAACGCGAATGGTCTGAAACGACGGGAGTTATCAAACAAAATGGTTGGAACCACGGAAGTAGCGAAGCCCTATATTTCTGACACCGAGGGCATAAGAACTCTGCTGACATGCACAGAGGATAAGAATCGTTACGAGGTTGCACGCAGGTTGTTGAATCCAAGCTATACATACGACGATTGTGACTACCTTAATAGTACGAAATCACGTGGTGGGCCCGTCCTGAATTTAGAAAAAATGTATTCTGTGGGTGTGATGAAACGCGTATACGTGTTATACCATGGAGATTTAAAGTAATGTTACGCGGTGTTTCCTTCTAACGTCACACCATGATTTCAATTATCGGTTTAATACTCTTGTTTATGCCGTTACCAACAAACATATTCTCATCTCACCTAGGCAACGTGTGTATCACAGCTTTTTTTCAGTGTAGCGAATCTAGCGCCTTTGATCGATTTCTTCCTGAGTTTGACTGCTGCCATTTTTACGCAGCCGAGGTGATTAATCTCTCTCCAAAATTATTATTACGAGAGAATTGCGAATAAGTACTTCCGTACAATTTCCTTGTGAGGCTATCAGTTGGCCAAGTACTTCAGTAGTATATTCGATATCGTCAGTGACAAGCCATCTATAAAGTGACCGACACACCAATGGAGGTTACTGGTGGCACTGCTGTAGGAAGATACGGCATTAGGTGGCGTCTTGCCTAAACACAAAAATGTTTGGCCCCACGCCTCCGTCACCCCCATCCGGTTTCTCCCACGTGCACTCTACACTTGCACCGATCGCTTTTTTTTACCAACATTTCTGGCCTAGCGGAACTTTGTGGTTACTAAAACGCTTTCAGCTACTCCTATGAACTTTTGCTCACTCGAAAGATAGAAAAAACAAGCATCGGTTCTGTGCGTTACTATATGCTTGTTTAAAAGCTTAGTGGAGGAAGTGAAAGAGTACTGTCACCCGCCACGATGGGTCGGTGGCTAAGGTGCGGCGCTGCTGAGCACGAGTTCCCGTGTTCTATTCCCAGCCGTGGCGGCAGCTTTTCTGATGGTGGCGAAAAGAAAAAAATGCCCATGTGTACGAGATTTCAGCGCACGTTAAAGATCCCCAGGTGGTCGAAATTATTCCAGAGCCCTCCACTACGGCGCGCCTAATCGCCTGCGTTGCGTTCGCGCGTTAAATCCTATAATAAATTATTTGAAAGTCTACTGTCGGCTGAAACGTCGGGCTAAATGTAACTTAGGGAAGAATAGGGGTAGGAGAGGGGGAGGATAACGGCCTTAAGCGAAAAGTAATACGTTTGAAATACCTACGAGTATGCTTGAAGTGCCCTTCAAATATGCTTTGTATTTGTACATGTATTTCAAGTGCAAAAATTGCATTTTCGCAATTTTTTAGTAAATATTAAAAATACATTATTAAAAATGCGGAAGTACTTTTTTTTTAAGTACCCTTTTTAAGTACCCTTCAAATAGATTAAGAATGTGCTGAACCTGCCGAATGTGTGCCTAAGGCATTCAGAATATATTGGACATGTATTTCTACCCGCCATACGATCACGGTGTAAATAAATGCACTGTAAATGTAAAAATACGCTTGTCTTACTACATTTATAGCAGCCCTCTTAATATACTCTAAAAGTGTGCTGAAGCATAGAAATATACTTCGAATATATTCGAAATAAAATTTCCCCGCATTTCCCCGGGGTGAAGAATGTGAAAGTGTGAATGCAGGAGTTGAATTTGCGCGGTTCGGTAATGTTCGCGAAAGAGAGATCACACACACACAACTACAAAGAAAGAAAGATGCATTTATTCACAGACACCTATTTGTGTTCTCGTTGTACTTGATTGCTAGAGCGGATCTCAGCTTTGAAATTTCGTGTCAGTACTCCTTTAGGCGGGTGCATTAGCCCTTCTCACGCCCGATTCCTCGCCAATCCCCCACGTGGGTATGTGCCATGCACAGACACCTATTTGTGTTGTCGTTGTACTTGATTGCTAGAGCGGATCTCAGCTTTGAAATTTCGTGTCAGTACTCCTTTAAGCGGGTGCATTAGCCCTTCTCACGCCCGAATCCTGGCCAATCCCCCACGTGGGTGTGTGCCATGTCAGCGGCCAGGCAGCGCGCGCCCATCTCCCCCCGTTGCGAAGGAAGACGAGGAGATTCCTGGCCAATCCCCCACGTGGGTATGTGCCATGTCAGCGGCCAGGCAGCGCGCGCCCATCTCCCCCCTTTGCCAAGGAAGACGAGGAGCGTGCGCAACCGCAGCTGTTGCTATGTGGACGGACGGCGGTCACTGGAATTCAGGGTCGCTTATAAAGTGCATTCGCACTTAATATTTCAAATGCATCTTACGTTTGTTGGACAAACATGTCAGAGATATACTCTCAATGCAGAAAAAATATTTCTTGAAAATGCATTTTAAACATATTAAAAAAGCTTTGCCGAAATACGCTTCGAGTACACTACCAGGGCTGCTTCAGTTACTGCATCGTAGGATTCACGTAACGCCTATCTTAAGTGCCGGATAACATACATCTAAAATGAATAAACGTACTGAGAATTTCTCCTCGATGTTTCCTTATAATAAAACAAACTGAGGGAGATACTTTCACTTACAGCACTGTCGAAAGCAGGCATACATATAAGCTCTCCGTATTAGAGAGGAACTCGGGGTACAAATATGTAAGCGGAGGTGTACCAACGCAATCGCCAAAGCAAAAACATCTAATTCAACGAATATATAGATGTGTGAAAACATTTGCACTTTGCCAGCGTTGTTACCACGGTATCGCTATGGACGCTTTGAAAATTTTCTTTTTCTGAAAAATATTGGCCTTAGATGGACAACGCTGGCTATGCTTGCGAGGGCGAGCAGTTCGGCGCCTCTCACTGACGCTCACTGCCTCCTCCTGTGTGCCCGGTACCTGCAGTAAGCGGCGCACCCCTCCTTCACGTTTTATCTGCCCTCGCTGCGTTTCTTTTGCCTGTCTTGTGGTGTTACAAGTTGTCGGACTCCCCAATGCGCGGTCGTCGTGCGGACGCAGTCTCTGCTTGGATGTCGCGTTGCAGCGGCGTTTTCATCAGGATTGCCGTCTAGCCAAGGTAAGCACGATTTACCAGCTATTTGCGCGCACTGTGTCGCCCAACAATTAGTCTATGATGTTTGCCTTGCAATGAAAGAGTGTTAACGCCTTTTATGAAATCCGCACGTGGTTGTTAAGCTTGCCTCCTCCGCGAGCATGATTTTCTACCGTAACTACTCCGTGCAAGGGAATATATTCACAAATCAACGACAGCAAGAAGACGTACAAAAAACGAATTTTAGTGCTTTCGTTTTTGCGCCTAATTTTTAGCTCGGGTCCTGCTGAGTGGCCGGGGGACTGTTGGTACAAGTTTCCTTGTAGATTGAGTTGTTCCGTTCTGAGGTTATTGAGCACTAACACCTGCTGTAAACAAGTAATAGTCACGAATGTTTTAGCACAGCCGGTTCACAGAAAGTCCGCCGTTCATGTTTACGTGCTTGACAAATTTGCGAAGTGTATCCATGCTGAGCATGAGGTTGCGGGTTCGATTGCCAGCCGCGGCGGCTGCTTTTCTGATAGAGGCGAAAAGCAAAAACGACCGTGTGTACGAGATTTTGACGCACTTTAAAGACCCCGAGGTGGTCGAAATCAATCCGGAGCCTTTCACTACGGCGCGCCTCATCCCCTGTGTAGCGCCGGCGCGTTAAACCCTACAGAGTGTGAGAGGGAAAGAGGTTCCCCGCCTGCACTACATAAGTATCGCACCCTACATACAATCAAATCAGTGTATTCAGAGACGCAGCTTTTTTTTCTGTTCGCAGCAGCCGCTCACAGCTGTGCATGTTCACAGCAGTCGCCGTACAGGGAAGGAGCCCAGTTTGTGGCATACACGCATCCGACTAATGTGCATGCCCGGGCCATACTACGAGAAGCCGAGTAGCCTTCGCGATTTTTGTCTGTCACATGTCGCCATTTTGTCAACTAAAGCTATGAAAAAGTTTATGCCGTCTGTTTGGAAGTTACCAAATGTGTTAAAAGCCACCCACGTATTCTACGATGCAACTGGCTGTAGCGACACTAGGTGCGTCCTGCCAAGGGACTTAAAATGATTTGTCCATCTAAGACAAACTGTATGAGAGTCACCGCTAAGTTACAATCGGTTTCCATTCCTTTGGCCTCCCAGAACCAAGAACCACCAAAGGAAGGACGGAGAAGGAAGGGGGGCTGCGAGGGGGGCAACCAGTTCCCGGCAGGAGACCTGTCGGTTCCCAAAAAAAGGCCCCAGGTCGGGTTCGTCTCTTCTTGTGGTTTGATCACTCCCCCAAAATTCGTGGAACTTCAGGGTCTTCCACCCTTCCTTATTTGTGTTTCCTAGCAACTTTTCCTCTCCTTGCTGTATTCATTTTTCACTGCATTCACGAACACGTGCGCGCGTTCCGAGGGGCCCTTAGGTTGCTCGTGGTCAAGTATTATTTTAAAAATGTGCCCATAGGCACCGGAAAACAGCAAGTCTTGAGGGGGTGCGTGTGGGCTGCTTGGCAGTTTTGTGTGTTCAGCAGCCGAAATTGCTCATTTGCGTATAAAGGATGTACTTAAACGAGTTTCTTTTAACTATCTCGAGTATTTATGAAGCCACTAATTTTTACTTGATGGTCCCTGACGCTAACCGGTATTTATCCGTTTTTTTGTATATTAGCGACGCGAGCATTTACATATATTTTCTGCGTTGCTCTCTAATGAAAAGAATACGTAGTTTATGTACAGCAAAAAGTCTAAAATTACCGGTGATGTATGGCGGACAGCAAGAAAATTACATATGTGTGTAAGCAAAAATAACCCTTTTCTTGTTTTGCTAGTTTTAATCGCTTGGGTTATGTGCCTACCATATCAGAGCTTGTAATTTTTAGAACAGCTGGAAAGTTTCTTTTTTCGAAACAAACGTACTTTGCCGTTCTTTGAAGGCATTGTTAAGTGCTTAAGCCAATCTAATTACATTTATGTAAGCTTTCTACTACAATCCTGCCCATGCATTTTTAGACAGAAAACAAGCACTAAATAAAAATACAGAGCGAGGAGTGGACGGGACAAGCGTAACTTTTAACAAAATTTTTATTGCAGAACCAGTGTTTATAAACTGTTTTGCTGCTCAATATTTTTTTAGCACCTAATCTCCGAAGAAGTTGACGCCGAAATACGGAATACAACACAAAAACTATAGCTAATAAGATTACTATTTATCTTATTTTATTAGCGTCCTCTGAGGTCACAGCCAGTTTTGTCCAAGTTAGTTAAAATACTAGAATGGCCACAATTTCAAGTTAACTCAAGCGTTTAAGAAAGAGAAGCAACGTAGCGCTAAGAACTCTGTTGCATGTTTGGTAACGTTGTTAGCTGTGTTCTTTTTTGTCTTAATTTTCGCTGAATTTTATCCCTAGACAATCTCCATACATAAGCCTCCCCCCAAACCACGGGGTAAAAACTATATCTTGCACCGTGCCCCCAACCACCATCCTTTCTATATAATGGTATAAAGATCCTATGTCGCCGCCGCATGACGATATAAACTATGCGAAACATTACATACATTGCCATACGTCCTTCAAAGCGGCATTGTTTTCACGACGGTTTTTTTTTTCTTTGAAGGGGAAAATAAAAAATCCTTGTTCAGGAGGAACGTTGGAACGGCTAGAGAAAAAGGCCTGATTGATTTGACATTTATTTGCCTCTAAAAAAAGAAGTGTTTTCCTAATATTTCTCCTGTTTTCTTTTCTTTTCACTGCAGGCGCTGGTGAAATTTCCCGCGTGGAGAATCTGAAGTACGAGGATTGTGATGCACAACTCTGCATCTGCCCTGGCTGCAGAGGTGGCTGAAAGGCATTCATTCCTGCTGCTTAGTAACAGCGAAATTGGCCACATTGCTGAGGTGTGCAATAAACAACTTTCAAGCTGCCAATCTGTGCAGATACATGCTGTTCTTTTCAGTCATTTGCTGGCCCGCAATCAGAGCATGGCCGGTTTGCATTTTCACAATGGAGCATATCTTAAGGCTAGAGTCTATTAAACTTTTCAAAACCACAAAATGAAATTTTCTCGTTGAACGTTAACAATTCCGCCTAAGACGCATTGCAAGGCATCCCTAAATATTTTTATGGTTTTATTTTGTATACACTAGTAACACAGTTGGGTACATTTGAGCAGTATTTTTTGTGCATTTAAAATGCATTACTAATGCATTTTGGACGTATTTAAAATAAATTTTCTGAGCATTTATGCAATTAAAATACATTTATATATATTTTCAATGTTAATCCAAGGTTAACGGTCTGCTGTAGGGCATGCAAGGCAGCAGCCTTGGGTGGGCTTCCTCTGGCCCGCATAGAATATTCTCAATCAGGCCAATGGTAGGCCATACATATTTGGCCAATGGTAGGCCATACACGCTCGGCCAATGGTAGGCTATACATGTTCGGCCAATGGTAGGCCATATATGCCATATAAAACTAGGCCATACTTTTTTGGCCAATCGTAGGCCACGCGTATTAGGCCAATGGTTGGTCAGCCAATAGTATTAGCGGCCATAGTAGATTGGCCAATGAACGACAGCCAAGCTGCACCTTTACACAGCCAAAGCCCATTTTGGACTAAGGGCAAACACTTTGGCCGAAGATTGGTCGGGAGGAAAAAGGCTGGCCAATGTTCTTTGGGCAATTACTAACAATTACGCAGCACGAAAAACCCTCTAGGGGACAAACGTCGTTAGTTACAAGTGACGCAAGAAAAAAAAAAAGAGAAAGTCTTTACGAGGCAAGGAGAACCCGCCGGTTCAATGGCAGAAAGTAACGACGAGGTGGAGACGGCCTCGCCGGGCAGCAGCTCACGTGTTTCGGGGGTCCGGGGTGCAGAAGCTTTAGGCCATGGCACTCGCGGTGACGGGAGAACTCGAGCGCTGAGCCGAGGCGTGGACTGGTCCATTGCGAGCCTACCGATGTGCTTCTGCTAAAGCGCGTCATCCCCGGGACCCTTTTCCGCGTATCACGTTCACGAATGTCCAGCCGACTGCCCCAAGCGACCGCGCGCGCTCCCTTAAATAACCTTCGCCGGCCGCTGAAGTTCTGCTGTGACGTCTTCCCATTGTTCCTCTTTTCCCTCTCTCGGGGCCCTTGGCAACTCGCCTCGATCGTCCGCGCGCGTCCGATCCAGCGATACTGACGTCACCCCGCACACCTGCATACCCGCTGGAATGTGGAGCCCGCTTTGGCCTTGTAGCAGGCAAGGCGAAACAAAGGAGGTGAGCACAAAGCCGAATGGGGGACCCCGAATTCCTCCGCGAGGCGCAAAATGGCCGACTTCGTCCGGGAGGCCGTCATGTCGGCCGTCCGAAAATAAAAAAATTGAGGGTCTGGCCTGTAGTTTGTGACACAGTTTTCCCGGTCGAACTGCAAGGAATACTGACGTGCCTTCACAGTTGCTTGGTGGAAGCGCGATCGAAGAAAAGGTGTCCTTCCTCCTTTGCGAAATTCGTGGAACGCTTGCAGACGGCTGGCCCATAGATTTACCAAATGTAGGTTGGGTGTGGGTGCACCATCTTTGACTGGAACCGATGTTGTGGCTTCCCGCAGACCAGTACCAATGCGTGTGTAGATCGGATCTGCAGATCGGTTTTATATAGAATAGTGCGAAATGTACACATTTTAGCAAATAGGTCTGTCATTTATCTAGTATCGCTTGCAATGCTTGGAGTGTAATTCATTTCGGCAGATGCGTTTTTCCTGAGCGTGTCTGATCTGGTCAACCAAATGCCTCGAAGGTTGGGAGAAGCCCAAGTAACGTCTGGTGTCGTGTCTCGCTGCGACGCAAACGCTGCTATGCGCATAGGAACTTCAGGGACGTTGATGAGTTATAAGCGTGTATGCCCCATTGCAGCAAGCACCTGGGTTCATCTGATGCTGTTGCGGAGACAACCCCATGTGCTGTGCCAAATGTAAAGCCCCAACCAAAACGCACTGAGTACACCTTGCAGGGTCTGCATTTGGAAGGTCACCCATGTTGCGTCTTGGCTGATGCCCCCATGTGTCTCCAGTATACTGAAAAAAATGCAACCCTCTTCCCACGGAGCTTAGTGTTCACCGCTACGACTTCCCTATTCGGTTCACACAGATGGATGGTGCCAAGCTGAGTTTGCGGCACGGACTTGGCGACAAGAACGGCAGCTTGACTGTTGCAGTCTTCTGGCTGCGACGTGTCAACGTTGCTTCACCCTCAGTGCCGTTGTCGAATAGCAGGGGTTGTATACACATTGAATCATCTAAGCCTAATATTAAGTGCTTGTTTCCTGTAAAAGCAGGATTGTTGGCCTCTTGTTTCTTCCGAAGCATTGGTTTATTTCAGCGGATCGTGAAGTAAGCCAGCGGCAGTTCCACTGCATCACTGTCACAGGTGGACCCTACTTGTCGGATGCAGCATGACGGTGCACAGGACTGGCGCCTTCGAGGATTTCACTGGTCATGGTTTGGCTTGCGAAAGCAGCCTGCGAATTTAGACACATGCCCGCGACAAGTGGGGATTAGTCTGATTCTGCTTCGCGGAGGAGTTGAGGCAAGTTCCAAAAGGCCTTCTCTATTCCTTCCGGAATAATAATTTATTGGTGGATTGTATCACAAAAAAGATTATGAACTAACTTCTCTCAGTATTGATTGGCGTAGGAGCGATTGTTGATGACTGAAGTCCACACGCGGTGGTTGAATATCACGGCGTGGTAAGGCCTGTGAGATATGTGCCACCGGTGGAGACGCCGAAAAAATTGTAGTTGAACCTGCTCAATACGGTGACGATTGCGGTTTTAGGAACTCTCTGGATGTCTTTATATAGCCGCACGTATGCCCTATGCGTCGCGATCGCCATTTCCAAGCTGTGGCGCCGAAGTAAGCGCAGGATCCTGCGCTGTAACGCCTGAGGCTGGGGAGGCCACTGGCGCTTCTGGCGGTGACACTGACAACGAAGGGTTTGGTGATAACGGCAGATTGTGAACCTATGAGACGGTTCATGGGACCCCTTCCAGCGTGAACTGACGTTCGACGGTTGTGTTGGTGCGGGAGGTGGGTCTCTGCTTTGTGGTTGTGACATTTCATGTGGTACCGACGCCGACAGGTTTGCGGGGGATGTCGAGTGCTGTTTTCTGCTGTTCGGAGGGGTTGAATCCCGCCGTTTTTTTGGCGCGTGTTATTGTACGGATATATTCGTTATTCATCACTGTGCGTAGAACCCCTAAACTGTCGGCGACCGGCCTGCCTGGCTTTGATGCCTTTGTTTGCTTCAATGCGCTTCTAACAACGGGGATCCGTTGCGATGTGGGAGCCACCGCAGTTCTTGCACTGTGGCGAACTACCCGTGCCGTCCGAGATGCCATCGGTGTGATCGTTGCCGCACTTGGAACAATGTGGGTGTTGAGAATTGGGGCAGATGTTTGTCTCACGCCTAATGTCATGACACAGGTTACATATGACTGACTTTGGAGTGTACGGAGCACTGTCATCATGCAGTTGTAGTAGAGAGCATAACGTGGGGGTCTGGTGCCTCCAAAAATAAGGAGGGCTGTTTTTTAGCCATCCGTCATGCAGCCACGATCTCGTGGGCACGGCACGAAATGTTGTGTAGGAGTTCCTCTTCAAGATAGTTTGGGTGTATTCCGTATATCACGCCGCGAACTTTCCCCCAGAAAGGGCCTCGTAAGCTAGCAGAGGGATTGTTCACGTTGAGATGCCGATCTGTGTAATTTTAAGGAAGATGTCTAACACATGTGGCGGCCAAACATCGATGGCTAACGTGTTAGATACCCTCAAAATACGAATTCGGTGGGTTCCAGGCGAAGTGGCTAGTGGTAAAGCCTTGGTGAGGCCAAGGTGAGTGTTTCGTGACGAATAGTCCGAGAGGCATTGACGGTCTCGTGGCCTGAGAATAACAGTATGTTGTGGTATCGCAGGAAGCGTGCTCTTCGTTGCAGTAGAACGCGGAGCGGTTGGCGCGACTGCTCTTTTTCTGTGTTAAGTGACGTCTGTCAACGCGCCAGCAGCGACCAGATCTCCGTCGGTAGGCGCACGTGACCTCTACGAAGCTTACAGCTTTAGTATCATGGCGGTGCCCAGATAGTCGGAACTAGACTTAGCAGAAAATTATGTCTTGTGGTGATGAGACCTTAAAGGTGTGGAAGGGCGAAATAAGTTAGGCCGTTGAGTCGGCGTGGTAAACAAGTCACATTCCTGTACCATTGTTGAAATCTGGAAGCCAAAGGCAGTGGTTTGGTGGGGTGGTGTTGACGGCGGGAGCGGTTGTCGTCACCGTAGCGGAACTGATTTTAGCACTCGGTGCCGCCGAAGTATCTCTTGCATGGCTTCTCCGGGGGAAAACACGCGCCTATTGTAAAGGTGATGGCATGGTAGAGTTCCTAAGACACTCACCACATGAAGCGGTAGTCACATTCACATTCATTGTGTTGTCGGCCGCACAGCCCCCACAGAAGCGTGGTGGCGAAGTTGACGTGGTCGTTAAAACGTTCTAGGTTTTAGTGAAACCTTGCTACTCGGTGGCACAGAGCAACGTCCGTGAACTGAATATTAGTTTCTGGGGGGACTAGGCCTCCCCAAAAAGCACACAGAGTCGAAAAATCCCGAGCTTGATGCAAGAGCCCCTTGCTCCTTCACTCGCCACGTTATCACTTTCCGAAACCATTTTTGGTTCTTGCATGATGATTTCTACCATTCATAAGGTATGAAAGCACATGGGTAGCAATCGAGCATGTAATTTTTTCTTTAAATCGCATCTATGATGTAGGCCAATTTAAGAAAAGACCAGAAGCAATTACACCATTCAAAGCTTTGAGACAGCGACCATTGTACTTCGCAATACCACTCCACTTTTCAATAAATCTCTTAATTGGTGGTTAGCGTACTACTCTTTCTTTCAGTGAAGGTTCTAAAACATTTTGTGAACGCTAAGAAAATTCGTTGTCAGACTCAATACTGCCTTGGGGGACAAAAACCTCCGTTCTGAGCTTGTAAAAGCTACCCAAGAAAGCATTAAAATTCTCCCTTAAGGTGCCTACACTTTCGTAAAAAGTACATTGCAATGAATAAAAAGCTCCCTGAAACCCTCCTAAAAACAACTCCCAAGATCTATATTGGCTCCCCCACGGAAGCGAGAATATCCTACTCAACCACCTGAAATCTCCATTGATATCACTTAACACGCCCCTGAGGAAATATTAAAGACTTCATTTTACCCTCCTTACATTTTTCCAAGCATTTCGTAAAAGGTCCTGAATACCACAATTTTACCGGCTTTCTAAACCTTCCTATCTCCTGTGTTGGTAAAGTAAACGAACCCTTCCGACCTAATGTACTAAAAAAACGTCTAGCACTAGGATACCTAGTGAACAGGCGATTTAGAACCTCTAGGGAGTATAAATGTTTTAGAGTGTAGCGGACCGACTCTCCACAATACTGTATGCCATCGATGTTATGCCAGGGAAAACAACGGGGACTATAACTCTAGCTGCGATGTCTCACTAGTAATTTTGGAGGTGTGGGAAAGCCTCTCAAAGGCATGGAAGAGGAAAACGTGCAGGTGAAAACGGCATAATCATGAATCTTTTGAAGAACAGAGTATACATTGTGCTGGAAAAGCTGGATGTAATATTTTCGGAATGCTTCAGGACTCTAAATGTGGCCATTTCCTGGAAAAAGGACAATATATTTCTGATTCACAAGAAGGGAGATCCCAAGGACCTCAATAATTACACACGCAACAGCCTGCTCTCGAATGGCTAGAAGCTTTTTATCCAAAACATGTTTACTGCATAAGCGACCGCTTGGATTTCAAGGCTGGGTTTATTAAAGGGTACGCAACCATGAATGGCATACATATATACAATCAAGTACTACAAATAGCCATAGTATACACTAAACCCACTTAGATGGCATTTATAGAATAGGAGAAAGCGTATGATTCCGTACTTCTGCAGCCGTTCCAGAAACACTAAAAGACCACGGAATAGAGGAGACCTATATTACACTTCTAGAATGTATATATAAGGAATGCAGGGAAGCATAAACATCCACAAGCAAAGCGAAAAGTTCCCGGACCAAAAGAGAATAATACAGTGAGATACCATCTCGTCAAAAGTATTCACTGAATTCTTGGGGGGTGTCAAGAAACTTTCCTAGGAAAACATGAGATTGAGGACGAACGAGGAATACTTGACTTGTTGGATGTTCAAGAAGGACATGGCGCTACTACGTGTGACGGCAGAACACCTGCAAACAATGCTTAAGGTAAATATATTTACTCCTTAATATTCAACCAGTAAATATGCAATCAGAAATAACGGCAGTGGGCCTAAAAATATCATACGTATATCTATAGTAATGATGAATAATCCTAACAAGAACGTCATCTTAAGCTTAGGTAATTAAACGCTGGAAGAAGTAAAAGTATACAACTATGACGGACAGATAGTGAGAGCTGAGCTCAACCACGAAAAACAAAATCGGCCCAGTAAAAATATGGCTAGGGGATCACTCGGCAAGCAGTCCCAAAGCTGCAAGCTGCGTGCGGCAAGCTGCGTTCCAGCATATTAGAACATCGGGAGGAGGTTTTCATGCACAGGTATGTGGATAAACATTGCCCTCAAATTTGGGTAGAGTGTCATTGCCAAGGATTTTATGAAAACATAAGAAACATGCCTTTATTTTGGCTTTTCTTTATCTATGGAGAACACATCAATATTCAGTTCTTTGCTGCACGGGTTCCCACAATTATTCTCATGCAAAACGAAGCTTTCATGTTGTATGGATATTGTTCTCTCGGTTCCAGATCGCAAGTTGATGACGGAGTGCATATTTTTTTATTTTCCGAAAACGTTCGACACAGTCTTGTATCAACTAATATTTCTAATATTAGAATATTTTTACAAAGTGACATGCTTGCCTTGTTATATATCTTTTTTATGGAGCTTTCGTGATTGGTTGCTTTGAATAACTTCGGTATTCTTGAAACTGCTTACTGTATCTGTGATACCGAAGCCTCTGTGGTGGGGCCGCACACTTTTGATATACGCCGATGTCTTACCTGCTAGCATTTTCTCATCAGTCTGCCTTTTACTGAATAATAAAAAGAACGACGGCAGGTTACAACTCCAACAGATGCATACGGGAACAATATGAGTGGTTCAACAACGATTCTTGAAGATAAAAATTTAAATTGATGTGGGAAGCACAGTGAAGAAAAACACGCGTGCACAGTTGGGACCGAGCCGACGACTCTTGATTAGATCTGGTATGCCTGTGTAGATCTGTGAGAATGTGTTGGCATTGACTTTTCTTTGCCCAAAAAATAAAACCATACACGTGCTTACGCGGTCAATACTAACATTCACGCGATATTTCGTTGCAAACGGCGTAAGAACGGTGAGAGAGGGTACCTGAATGGAGGTGTCTGAGCGTGCGCTCAACTGTGCTGCGCTGGGTTTTTCCTGAAATGGCCCGATAGAATTTCTGAAATAGCGCACTCGTTACGCTGCAGTACACTTTGATGTAATAAACAACCACGGCCACTTTTCACATCAGAGCAAAGCAACAGAAGTTTGCAGTACCTTATTACTGAAATGTGGCATGATCGTAGCATGAATAGGTACACACGGCAGTCACAGCCTGCCGCCAGCTGACGAAGTTTTTTCGCAGATGCGTTTAGTCCTTGACATTGTTTACTGCTGCGGTAACATAGGAAAAGTGCATACCACCATTCAAACCCCTCAGCATACTAAGAAAAGTATGTTAGTTGACACGTATAAAGAGGTTGGAGAAAACGAAACAGCAGCAAGTGTGGTTGTTGCGTCCGCCAATTGGATGCTCCGGGGCAGCCCAAGGAGCAGTTGATAGCTGATTCGGAAGAAGTGTACTTGTATACCACTTTTGTGAGAAAGCATACGATGAGTGACAGCGTGGAATCGAGTGCGCAGGAGGGCGTGTGCTTAACACCTAATGCTGAAGTCACGTATTTATTTTATTTTATTTATTTATTTATTAGATGCTTCCAGCCACCTTTTGGTGGCCAAGGCAGGAGTGATACAAACTTTCATACTTGCAGCTGCGCAACAAAGTTCAGTTCCCGGTACAGAAATAAAATCACCATATAACAGGCTTGCGTGGGACATGTATACTCAGGTTACAGGAGCAACACGAGAGCGGTATCAAAATTAAATCATGGTTTCGTTGAAAACACGAACTGTAAAAGCATGATACGGGGAATTGAAACCAGCACTTGTGACCAGACAAGTTTTAGTACAAACAAGCAGTGGCAGATGATAAGAATGTGTCAGGAGCCCCAATGCTGGTGACGCCATAGGGTAGTTCATTTATATTAGAAATATTTCGTGTAAAGAAGAGATATCACAGAGGATTTGTTTTTGTAAGCGGCATTAGTATAGTATTATCATGCTTGCTCGAATTTTTTCGGGATGTATTGTACTGCATGTAAGTGTTAAACACGAGTCCTGAGTGTTCATTGACTATGTTTTACAGGAATTTTATACGATATAGCTTTCTAAGGCACTCTTTAATGAGGGAAGACGGTATCTATTACGGACTTCAGTGACTGAAATGTGTCTACTCTACGTGTGATAACTAAACCGAAGGGATTTATTTTGGATTGTTCAAGCAAGGGTTTTTCTGTTTGTGTGCGAGGGTCCTATACAACGTCTTTATATTCCAACAATGGGCGTAACAATGCAGTGTAAGCGAATAGTTTTGTTTTGTTGGCGCAGTGTCTGATGCGATGCCTTGAGAACCACAATCACCGTAGTGCTGCTGATGTTATACCTCCAATATGCGTTTTCCAGCTCAAATAAGAAGTGAATGTCCGTGGAAGCTATTTATACTGCTTAAAGGTTGTTACCGCAGTGTTGTTTAACATGTACATAAATTCCGAGGGCTTTTTTTACGTGTTATGGTCTCCTTGATGCCCTTTGCTATAGTGAGGCGCATTTTCCCGGAGTTACACCATGTAGTTACCGAAAAGTATTCATTTACGGTAGCGTTATCTGTTCCTTATTGAATGGGCAGGTACTCAACGCAGAAATACGTAGAGAAACGACACCCCACACAGTATATTCGAAAGACATGTCGTTTCGATAAATCCAAAATAAAAATGGTCCTGAGACGAAGCCGTGCGGTACCCGGGAATGCAGGGTAGCAAAAGTATCATTTCTATCGGCTATCTGAACGTGTTGGTATCGCTGGGACAGGTAAGAATAAAGACATCGAAGAATTTTTTCATTGGTTTGCTTTCAGCGAATTTTAAACATCAAGTAGGAATGGGAAACTCGGTCGAAAGCTTTTTGGGAGTCTAAAAAGATCGCTATCACTTGTCCACCTTCGTCATGTGTTTCAAAAAGTCATCCGTAGTGTGAAATAACTGTGTGGGGGTTGAAAATTCTTGCCCGAAACCATGTTGATTTGCCGAAGAAAAGCGTTTACTCTCCGAAAAAGAACTTTAGTGTATGAAAATGATGTGTTCCATAACTTTGCGGGCTCTACATAACAATAAAAGGGGGTGGTAGTTTTGCACGTCGTATTTATCAACCGATTTATGAATGGGTACCAATTTGCCCTTCTTCCAATCTACTGGAACTTCTCCTTGCAACAGGCTTTTCCTAAATATTAAGCCCAAGTATTTGGAACGCCACTCGGCATACCGAGGAAAAAGCATTAGTTATTTCATCCGGCCCAGCCGATTTTTTGTGTCAAAATGAAGGAGAGCTTAAAAGATGCCTTCCTCTGTTATGATCAAGTCTGGCAGTTCGATATTGGTCGCATGAAAATCAGAAGGGGTGTCACCTCTTCGCACAAACACAGAAGAGATGTAGTCGTTAAATGCTGCCGCTTTCAGCTGGCAACAGTCACGATTCAGTTTTGTTACTTTCTCGATTTTGTTGGTGAGGTGCATCCAAACTTTTCTTGGATTGGTAGTGCTAAAGTTGTCCATTTTTATGTTGAAGAAATCAAATTTGGAGCTTTTAATCTTGTTTTATTTCAGAGGTATCAGGTAACAGTAATAAGTTATCCTTTTTTTGCATTATCTTGCATGTGCTTTTTAAATATGCCAGTTTTTTTAAAACAATACACTCTACCGCAATTATCATCTGCTGCCCATTCTTATTCGCTTTAAATATCACAATACCTTTACATTAATCCAAAAAGACCGGCATAAACAGTTTGTTACAATACCCGGCAACCAGGCTCACAATGCACACACATTACATTAAATTATCTAAATTTAAATTGCAACATAATCCCGGCTATTGAGATTCTCTCATCACACATCCCATTATTCCTTTTACCTCTGTTAAGCGGGAAAAATGTTTTCAATGTTCTATTCAATATTTCTGATTGAATAAATCAAAAGCCATCTACTACCGTGCACGGATACAAGTTACCTGTTAAAAACAGTCATTTGTATTTAAAAATTGCGCGATGCAGACGTTTTAAAAATAGACTCAATTTTACGAACATTGATTATCGGTTATGACGTGTAGTAAAGAAAAAGTGGTGCGATACTTTGCGGCTAATATGTTTTTGTTTTGCAGCGAAGTAGGCGTCCACCACAAACAACAATGTAATACACGTGAAAAAGAAGAAGTCAACAAAGAGGCAACCACAATACCTACTCCCCGAATAGAATGTCGAGGTGTTTGCATTGCGAGAATTCATTTGGATGCGCAGGTTTTCTTGTTTCTCAGGATTATGTCAATAACAATGGCTATGAAATACGAATTTACTACAATGACGAGTGGCAAAATACTCCCTAATTATTTACATGAACTGTGTGGTAAACAAAGGATATAAAACATGGGCAGTGCTTAAAGCGCCAGTAATGGCCCAGGTCAACCGCAAGGGGAAACAAAACACGTAAATGAACAAAAAAAAAGACTGGCTTAGCAGTGTGGGCCGCCGCTGGTAATGGTTCATAGATCTAGTATTACAAAAAATTTCAGTTCAAATACGCGGCAGATTTCCACGCGGAAGATTTCCAGTCGTGTTTGCCAATGTGATCTGGGGGAGTTGGCGCGTAAAAAACCTGTTAGACGGCTTCCCAGCACATACATAGTTAAATCCGTAAATACGTAATAACGTTTCAGGACCTCCTGAGTGAGCTCACGTCGTTGAATTAACGCCCATACCGCCAAAGTATATTATCAGTTATGCTAGGTGTTTAAGCATTCATAGTTTGAGCGTACGCTATCCATAAGCAGTTGATTTGTTTTTACACGTGGGCAAGCTATTCGAGGAAATTAATTGTGCGTGCTGAAGCAAAAGTTTTTGCATTGTTGTCACAAGACTAGAACACTGATTCAATTGATCACCAGCTTTTTAAGTACAAATCGAGGGTTTCAGAAAGAAGTACGGAAACAAATAAACCTTTGCAGCGCACTTAACGAAGCACCTGATCTGCCGTAGGTGTATTGTAGGTTGTATTTCCTTTCCTCTTTGACGGCTTCTGTTCTGTGTTGGAAAGAAAACGTTCACTCCATAGAATTTCCTCCTTACCTGACTTACCTTGCATCGCCCAGGGCTACGTAAGGTCGGGTAAAGGTGCTGGCTAGGTTCGCGTCGCTCTCGTTCGGGTGTTATCAGGGCACTGGGGAGGGGGCGGCGTGAGGGGACAACAACGAGTGTGGAATGGTTTGCTTGCATGGCCACAGTTCATTGAAGTGTCCGGCTCCTCCGCAGGGCGAATAAAGCGCATGCCGACCAGACGTATGCTACACATCAGTGTTCATTTTTTCGGGTTGTTGCACCATCTTTTGAATCAGGTAAAAAGTCACGTCCAGGCAGCTATTCGCACGATTGAGAATGCCAGCGGCGCATTGCATCTCTTAGAGCTTTCAGCGTCTTTCTAGTGTCATAGGAGTCATTGTTCCTGGCTTCCCGTATTGCCGGATTTTATCGAGTAATGCTGTGACTTGAGGGTGCAGCTTGGTTGGGAAGAATTGAAGGCTTCTCGCAATGCCGCGAATGGTTTTATGCGAAGTTTCTGGTGAGACTTCAACGACATTACGTCGCCCTTAGTAAAAGCAGAAACTTCCCGTTCCTACTGCTTTGAGCGAATGTTCAGAGTCATCTCCCAAGGCAGCGTGGAACATTAATTCACTGACGGCTTTCTAAAGGTAACCACCGACCTAAGCGAACAGGTCTTGTTTCGTAGAACGCATTACAAAACGCAGCTTTTTTTCAGTCGCGTGAGGATCGGTTCAACGGAAGAGCAATTTCTTCTTAAACGAAAAAAATGGCCCCTTTGTAGCGGTGTTGCAGGTTCTTTTCAGCAAGAACTCCCGCCTGCCCTGTTTCACTTTTTAATGAAGGCTTTAAAATTCATTATTTTGGATTCTCTACCACTTGAGTATATTATCAAAGTTTCCGAAGAGGCTACATCGGCGTCTTCGAAGAAAGAACGCCGGACGAAGAGATGGTTCATCGTCTCAACAGTTTAAAATTAGGACCTGTTGTTGATGCTCCAAGCACCCACAAGAGACTTCTTTTATTAGGGTACATGGAATAATGACGCTTCACACCGTTGTTGGAGGACGATAGTTCAAGTGGCTTTTTAAACTACGAAATTGTATCGGGCAGTTGCTTCGTTGGTTTCCTTAGGCATCAGAAAAACTTCCATGAAAAGGCTTGCAGAGCGTGGCTGGCCAGAATTGCACCAGGTTGGCGGCATCTAGACGGCATAGGTAGACTGAAGGCTGCGTGGCTGCGTACCAGCACCTTAAAAGATGTCATGAAGTCACGAACAATGTAGAACTCTTAGAATAAACAAGACTCATTGGATATAAATTGGACGTCCCAAAAAGCTTCTCAAATCATGTGCCAAAATTATTATAAAGAGGCATCCACAGTAAAATTCTCCAGATTAGAATGCCACGGTGCTTTCACTTCGTGTGTTTTGTATGTGTGAGCTCCCTCGCGCTATTCTCAAATTACTCCAAAACACTCGAGATCAAAGAACGTTTTACTATAGGGACGACTTCACAACCACTTTCCCTGTACAATGGTGCAGTACCTGCGACACCAAAATAAAATAAAGTACACACCATCTTCGCGTATAACGCAGGTAACCCAGCCGGCTTCCGCAAGGCGCTGAAAACAAAATACCGAAATGAACGATTCAAAACACAATGTTCCCTTTCGATTGAGGAGACTGGATGACTAAGATTTACTGGTTTTCAAAAAGCAGTTTTTTCCCCTTTTCACTCAGGAAATCGTGTCCACTCGAAATTTCACGTGCTTGCTTTAATTTACCACCTGAAACCAAAAAAAAAACATTCCAATATTATTTTGCAAAGTTCCTCTGTCCCCGCTTGGCGATAAGAGTTCATGAATCTCGTGCCCGGTCTTACCCTGGTATTCAGAAAGCATACTTGACTTATGCCACAAGGACGCCTTTCCTAAGTGTCGGAGAAAGACCAGAATGAGAAAAAACGCTTTGCGCTTCACGAAAGCTCCTTGCCGCACATGTCAACGATACCCTGTTCGAGGCACGCTAGGCTCCTACGAAAAGCGTCCAGCGCGCGATGAGCGAATCCGCACCCAGCGTGTGGGGGAGCGGGGGGAAGGGGAGGGAGGGAGGAACGAGGGAGGAGGAACAAGCCGCCTTCGAACCGCTCGGATCAGCCAGCTCCGTCCGAAGCCGGTAGCCGTAGGGAACAATATATTCATCATCGCGGCAGAATACTGATCGCCGCTAGCGCTACTACCGCTCATGATTATCTATTGCGTGAATTTTCACCAGATATTTGCCTCCTTTCTCGCACGTGTAGCTGGGTTTGCCCGAACGGTTGCATTCGCGCAAGCGCCAACACACTATAGCTGAACCTAACCACGTCGTTCTACGCGCGAATCCAGCGCCATGTTGCGCGCACTGCGCTGGGCCAATCGCGCGCCGGCCGGGCGGCTGGCCGGTGTTTGGGCGTGTGCACGGCCCCGTCAGGGCGGCAGGCGTGTGCACGAATCGTTTTTTTTCTTGCAGAAAGCGCTCTATTGTCTACAGCTTTATCAATTTCTCGCGAACGACGCGCGAAATCGAACACCTCAGCCAAGCTATCGTAGTTGTTTACAGTAATGTTGGTCAAGAAAAGGCCCAGTTAAGGTAGGTCGGGAGCTACCTTAAGTAGCGCTTACTTTTCGGTCGGATTAGTTCGCGAAACGGCGCCCTTTGAGCACAAGGCTTCAGCTTTAAAAACGTTGAGGGACAAAAAAATGTCCGAGGGGAAACGTTGTACTTAAGTTAGCTTTGTGAATACGTGGAGGAGTCTCTTAAGTTAGCTTTATGAATACGTGGAGGAGTCTCTTATGTCCGTACGTTCAGGACGTGTATACCTCTTCGAGATTTTGTTCAATAAATTATTCCAGTAGGGCAAGCATTTGCGCCTCCTACAAAGGATGCCAAATAATACATTTTACGTCCAGGTGTTTCACATCTGCATAATATTCTACAAGCCTCCTAGTTTTGCTGTTTTTAACTAGGAAATAAACATCAAGCGAATTCTAGCTAAGTCCGCTTGTGAACACAATTGGGGTCTCGTACTGTTTGACGTGTCACTTCGTTAGCCTCTCTTCCTACTATATGAGGTATTAGGTTGATATTCCCACCGCGAGATAAAGCTAAGTCTCTATAGTATGACAAGACATTTACCCGCAATCGAATCTCCCCAATAGTAGCCCCCGTACAATTCGTATTTACATCGATCTTTTAGCTTAAACGGGAAATGCTGAAACGTGGCGTGAATTATCATAATATTTATATAAACAAACCTTTATTTTAGAGTTTTCCAGACCTTGAAAGCAAGTATACCAAATATTTTATTTGTTTCTTTCTTAATGGTGTGGTTGAGGATACCCCAAGAACATAGAACATTTATTTATTACACAGCAGAAAAGGGAGTTTAAAGGCGGTGTTAGCAGCGATGACTCTGTGTCATGCTACCACGACTCTGTTGTACACACAACGACTCCCAGTAAATAAAGGAAATCATACAAAACCCGTCCATTTCGGAACGGGAGCCAGTTGTCAAAACCGGCAATAGCAAATATTTATGAGAAGATTTAAATTACGGACTCCTCGTTTGGTTTTTGCAACGGCATATGAGACGTTTATGCTGCCTATACAGAAAAAAAAGTGAGAACCCACGCATGTCTCTTGGTTTTATTCTTGTCGGGGTAAGCACTGGAGGATTTATTTTCTAGAATGCAAAGCCCAAAATATATATAGCGCCACTTTGCTGAATATTCATGCATTAAAAAGGAAGCGTTCTCTGATACCAATGCGCAGACCACAACCTAATTAGCCGAATACCAAACATACGACAATGCAGAGCTAAGCCAATGTGATGTTTTAATCGTCTATCGATCAGTAAGTGAATGGGTCATTTAAATATGCTGAATAAGTTAACTCAACGTTGTCGTTGATTTGGACTTTGGCTGACTAGATTTTGTAGTGCTGCATTGGTATCACGGAAAGCTTCGCATTACATTATCGCCATTCGCATGGTGTGCCTTCAATGTGCCATGTTTGGCATTTTATCATCATCATGAGTCTTCCCTTTGTGAAAAGTTGGCTTTCCAGCTTTGGGCTTTGTCATTATCACCTTATGCTCCCGGATTGTGTAAAGGTGGCTTTCCTGTTCATTTTATTTGCGTAACATTGTCGTGAGTGAGGTAAACAAGCTCTGCTCTAAGAAATGGTGTTAATACGTGGTATCATAACTATTCCTCAACAATGAGTACTACAACAACCCTAGGAATTTTTTTTCATTCTGCAGATTGCCGAAAACAACAAAATGACTAGCAAATATAATAACAACGCATACCAGGAACATGTAAAAATTGATTTTACAAGGTATAGTGGGTATACTGCAACTTAGCGCTTTGATTTAGGTATGTTCAACTTGGTGAAATAAGCTTGAAATATTTTTGACATTGCATGCATATACAAATGAAATGTGCTGTTTGTTTTCTTTTCTGAAAAATGGTATTAAATCACTCATGTGACTCTATATAAGTATAACATCTTGTGTGTTGTCCTGTGGCCTGGCGATAGACGAAATGGTAGATAGAAATACAGTATGCACCGAAGCAATCGTTTTATTAGATTAATAAATGGCACGCTTGTGACGGGGCTCTGTAATGTTGGAGGCCGGGTGTCAATGGTTCTGCATATGACAGTCCTTTCGGTTGCTTCGTATATCCGCAAAGCGACGGGGCTCTTCTGCTGAGGTAAGCGTGAGCTAAGTCTGAGCTAAGCGAAACATCAGTGTCAATGCGCATGAACTTGTGGTCCCAACGAGGAACCTCTGCTGAACTACTAGGCCTGTTTTTGATCCCCCAGTGGTAAGTCAACCACTCACGGTTGTGGAATTAGAAGTCTTCACACACTTAAGGTTAGACGTAGAAGCACCAAATCGTAAGGTTGGGTTAAAATCTTACAAAAGATCTACAAAAAACCGGCCGTAGAACGGCAGTCGTTCTGGCAAGGCTTTGGTCGGGCCCACAGTCCGCCAGACACTCGTGCGCCAAGAAGACTGGAATGCCTTCGCGACGTCTTCATCTGTTAGCCGTCAGCTGCGGAGTCTATCAGAACTATTGCCGGACGCAGATTCGAAGTCCTGCCGGCAAAACGTGCGGTGCAAACTCTGGCAGCGGTTCAAGGAGTGCGAGCAAAGCTCACCTCGGTAAATGCACCATGGGTTCATTTTGAACTAACTTTGATGTAGTCTCTCAAACCACGTTGGTACTTTCTGAATGGCGCGATGCTGTTACTCACTGGGGTGCTGCTTTCCTGAAAAATAAACAAGCTGACAGCAACTGAACGGTTTAACGCAGTGGTTAGGGGAATGACACACACTGGTGTGCCAGATAATCTTTAGGCCTCAAAAGTAAATACGACTACAAGTACACTCCTGAAGCGCATATGGATCAATATGTTTTTGAAGATCCTCTCAAAACATGCGGGAGACCTCGTGACAATTGACTTTGTCTTACGTAGCTTCACCTCTACCAGCACAAGTTATTCTGGGTCTCGTTTTTTGTAGGAGGTACTATCAAGACACTTTACCCAGGAAGAAGCACTAGCAGTTGCCTGGCGCACTGCACACACCCTCCCGAGTTTTAACTGCTTTGCCACCGTACCAACTACACGTCTTGCCTTCGTGGCACGGTATGGGTGTGAGTGATGTATTAGAGCACTCGCCTGCAACGTACGGCAAACCACTCCCCGAACACGGATTTTACAGCTTCCAGCAGACACATGCTGCAGGGAGACTTCGGAAGCATAAAGCATCGCTGAACCAGACAATTCCGCCTTGCACAATCCCCGACTATGGATCAGAAGCTGAACAGAGAAAGCTAAGCGAGAGACACGTTTCGCGTCTCAATTTTATTAGTTGTGCCGTCACGTGTTTTGATGCCCTTACCTATGAACGTCGGCCTCAAGTCTGTATTCCAACAGCGGTGAATCCTACAAAAAGGCGTCGCCGAAGACAATCATGGGCAGACCCCTAACTGACACCATTATCTTCGTCTTCCTCAGCGCAATCATCATCATCACAATCACCACCATCTTGCTCAAAAAACGCTTCTAACCACTTTGGATTAGCCCCTCGATCTTCGTAGCTCAATCTCTTTGTAGCACAGCCTTTACCACCTCAATATTCCAGGGGTCGGCCAAACTGCCTCTTTGGCCATCTGCCAAAGCAACTACGAACGCACACTTAAACTGAGAAACACCAGTGCGCAATTTCCCTATTACCTTTTCGGCAGGTGTAAAACGTGCGGCGCATTGGGTTTCTCTCATACGATGCAAACCAATTGACATAGACGACATTGTTCTACGTGATCGTGTTTTCTGAGCATAGCCAACATTTAGGAAATGATGACCGTGAATCGTAGCGAAAATCCGCCGGGCATAAGTTTGGTTCAAACTAACCAAATGCGGGCAGCCGTTTATCGCAGTATTATAGCACCATCTGTTAGGGCGAACGTTGAAATAGGCAACAAAACAATGTCTTAACGTTAAATTCCGAATTTACGGCAGCCCTTCTCTACACTACCTCCAAAGTCCTAAATGCCGCAAACAAATGGATCAGCGGTGTTTCCTGTACTCAAAAATGTATGTCCAGTTTGTGCTGTGAATTTGATTGGTCTGCGAAGCTATAAACAACACACACTATGATTACCCTTTCGACGTCACTTGAATTCTTACACGTGGTTCTAGAAAAGGAGAACAGTGAAACAAGTGAAATGTCCTCACCAATGTTTCTCTTACTGCAGAGCGACATTCACGACTGCTCTAAGTCCCTCGAGGACTGCGGTGAAACAACTGACATCGACGACGACGAAGAAGCGGAGCCCCTCACCGACCACGGCGGGGTGCTTCGTTGGCATCGGGACCAGAGGCGTGCTTTTCCGCTCCCGCACCGGGAGCTGTCTCGGGCGGAGGCGGTGAAGCTCAGGCAATTACAGACAGAGACTGTTCTGACGCCGGCGCTCGCGCGGCACGTGTGTCCGGACCTCTACGTGAGTGCTCGGTGCAGTGTGTGTAAACGCGAAACTGCGACACTGACCCATATCATGTGGGGCTGTGACTGTGCAGTGCGCGACGGTGGAGGGGATAGACAGGGCCCACAGGAACCGTACCCACCGGACGTGCGCGAATGCGTGGGCTCTGCGGAGCCCCAACAACAGAGGAGGGCCATCCAGCGGCTCGAGGCGGCTCTGGCTCTGCAAAGGTGAAAGGGGGCCCCCGCGCCCGCCCGTCCTACCGGCACTCCGCCCTCCCATGCGGGAGGTGGCGGGCGGGGCCGACGGTGGCGGCCGGGAGCGCTCCGAGTAGCTCGAGCGGACGCCGAGACCAACCGTCTCGGGGTCTAAGCCCGACGCCCTAGGACTTTTGCGATATAGGGTGATTATATAGAGGGGACGCGACCGAGCCCTGCGTGGCCGGGAATCGTGTCCTTTGTATGCCGGATGCCTGAATAAAGTTCCATCTCTCTCTCTCTCTAAGTTCTTCCTCCGCTGGCTATTTTTCTGGCGTCTTTACTTTCCGTAGTCTACCTAGGGTAGCCTGGAATGAACAGAAAGAGGTAGTATACCAGTCACCCTTTTTATATTTAAAAAAGTGTGACGTCACTACGTGATATCAATGCTGTTCTGTACATTTGCAATCAGAGTAGCCTACGCAACCGTAATCATTAAGGGTACGGCCAGTCCTATAAGTCGGTATGTGCCCGCCTTCTTAATGGCATTAGCTTTCTGCTGACATCGGCACAAAAATTTGCTTAGAAGATAGAGGTAGACAACTTCGCAGTACACGTTTTAGAGTGAGGTTCATATGGCAATAAAGTTTTATCAGTTCAATAAAAGAAGCCTCATGCAACCCAAAGAACGAGAACTGAGGGTTAGCGACTCACGCGTGAACCTTACTACGTTAAATTGTTTTGTGGGTGTAGCAAAACGCTATAACCAAGGTTTATCAAAAAACTGTTTACAGTTTTCGAAACACGTTTCTGACTCGTAACCTACGGAAATCTTTCCAACGGCGAAAAATTGCTATTTTGATTACGCCGATTGTTGCTATTCTAGATAAATGTTAAAGTGATGACAAGTACATCTAAAGTGATAGCAACTACATGTCACGAAGTCAAGGACGACGCAGTTGTCTTGAAGGAGAACTAAGTTTATTGGAGCGAACTTGTGCTTCCTTAACCACTCAAAAGAATTTAGAGGCGGCGAGGGTAGCGGTCAACAAAGTGACTAGCACAGGTGAGTGTCTTCGAATGAATGCCGCGGCGTCTCCTTTGCAGGCTTTCATCTTTCGGCGCAAGTGTTTTTGAAAACGTCGATTCACATCCAGAACACTGTAGATCACTGAAGATTATTCTGCGCTAGAGACGTTAGGGCGAAACAGTCTGCTTATCTAAATGTGACAACCCGTTTGGCATAACAGTAAAGAATGTTAGCCGCGCATCGTTTGGAACGCAGATAACACAGCCGGGGCTGGCCCGGCAGCAAAATCAAACAATAAATAAACAAACCCATACATCTTTCGCGGCAATATCAAACAATCATAGCACCTGTTAAAAACAGCTGCGTGTCATGGGGTTTGTTCAGTTGTTAAGTAATCTTCCCACGTGAAATCTGTCACTAATGGCGAGGAAGCAAGAGACGAGGAGGAGTGTGTAATGAATGGTGGGCGAACCGCGTTGAAAGTCACGAACCCGGACTATGTTTTTGCAAACGCACACACACCAAGTATAATAACTGGATCAATATACAAAGCCTGAATGCGCACCTAAGCACACGAACGGACTACACGCGGAAACATTAAGGTGTAGATGATTGCGAAAAGGTTATCAAGGAAGTCATGCACGCACTGCCGGCGATGGCAGAGAGGAGACAGCCTGGATGCGAGGACTCGCCGAAGCACTTCGCTGTCTTGCCATGGAGCAGGTTAGTGTAGTCGTTGCGGAGGTGTCTCACTGGACAAGCACCTGACGGTGGCCGATAACCAGCGGCTAGAGGAAAGAGCTTAGGTCCGCTCCGCCACGAGGTCTTGCTGCCCGCGCTTTACGCCACCGACACACCGCTCACTCTTCGGGCGCACCGGCTTCAAGCCGTAGCGCCGGAGACATTCGTCGGGCCTACACATCAACGGATGGCCGTCGTCTTGCAAACAGGAAGGTGGTGGTTCGGACAGCTGCGTCGTCCACCGTCCTCGGGCCTACACCACGAGGGTGGCCGTCTTGCTGTGTCTGAGAACGAACAGCTTTTTCTTGTCTTCTTCCTCGTAGCTTACGCCCATAGTATTCCGTAGATTTGTGGCTCTTGAACTGCTTCAGACACTCCTCATGAACGACATGATAAGATTTCACTCATTTCGTTTGATTTCACCACCTTTGAAAGCAAGCACTGCGCATAATTACTTGCACCTCGTTTATATCCTTTCACTAAGGTCTGGACCTTCGCATTCTGCCATTAGCACGAGAGTTTGAACTCAAATTACACATCCTGATATTTTCTTCTCGAAGTGATGGTGTTAAGAAAAATTTCCTCGTTATGAATTATCTGTCAAATAGAAACGGCTCACGGTTTACACACTGCTCTCATCTAAAATTTCTTTATGTTAGTCAACTAAGGGAAACACATTTGTTCTTTTAAAACAATCGGTTTGTAGAACAAGTTACCTTTCAAAACTATATTATACAGCTCACACTCTTTTCTCCAATTAAAAAAAAAGTTATGTTATTTCGGTGTTGTAAAACCCCTGCAAATCTCGGTTCAGTTTCCATTTTATTAGTTTCTGGCTCTTGCTCATTCCGCTGGTCAAGTATTCGGCTTTCGCTTCCATACGTTTGTAGGTTTGCCTTACACTATTTGTGATTAACGAATTCTTAGTGCTTTAATATAGCTTCTTCAACATTTTTATTCAACTAGCATTGCGCTGCTCTCATCATTTCCTAAGATTCCTTGTACGCAGAGTACAATTCGCGTGTACAATTTGGGGTTTCGTCTGGGGGGTCCCCAGAGAGCTTTTGTTTCAGCTACTCCTGTAAATCCTAACCTCTGAACACTTGTATGTTAAAGTTCATTTTGAAATAAAGCTGAAACCTAAAACCCAAAACCTGAAGCACCAAAAATGTGTTGTAAAATAGGTGCAGAAGTATATTGACAAAATGGTTGACCAAATGTATATGCGACCACGGGTTCAATTACGCCCTGCACCTTCTTATTAGCTTTCGACTGTTTCGCAGGCATGGCATACAACTGCAATATGTTTCAAGTGTTTAGCACAGAGACTCAATTACGATTTTTAACAACTGGAACTGACCATATTTCTCGCGAATTTGTCAAATCAAATCATTCCCTTTATTCACAGCGGCGGCAATTTCACGGATCGCTTTTCACCAGTCAAAAATGTCTTGAATACACCTTGCCGCGTGGCTTTCATGTAGTGTTATTTATAAGCGAGATGCAGTGGTTTCGAGATAAAACACGCTGCGGAGGCATGTCTACAACAGCCACAGAAGCGCCAAGGCAACAGCACCAGTACTAGTCTAGTTGGGATTTCCAGATATAATTACCGAACTGTTGATGTCTGCACTCATTTAACTATGCGGAAAGCAACCCGTAAAACTTGCGCTTTTTAGCTACAAAACTTAACTACCCGAGTCGTCGTACACAATAACCAAGTTTCAGAAGAGACGTTGCCGTAGTAGCTGGAAAGAAGCTGCAGAGAGGGGGACCGTATACCTTGACCCCCCCCGCACCAGCGTCTTTCAGTACACGCCTTCCCCACGCGGTACGACCAACAGGTCATTCGCCGTGCACTACGATTTTCACATCCTCGTTGCCAGTTTTTAATCCTATGTATCTTTGGTAAGCTGTTGCGCATCGGTGCACCATGTTGGTGGTATTCCAGATACGAGTGCTTTGCGACAAAGCGGCTGTTCTTAACGTGACCGTTTTTTTTCAGTCATGGTCAGAAGAATGGTCTAAACATCTACCGGCCTATTTTTACCCTTACCGTATTTTAATATAAACAAAATTTCTGCACAATAAAGTTTACCGAATTTCTTTGAAGAATTTAAAGACCCTTTCTAACATTTTTTGTAAGGCCTGCTCAAGAGAAATAGCCCTGTTAAAAGAATGAGACATCTAAAATGGGAATTTCCGCCATCTGACAGGTATTGCTTACCGAAAAGAGTAGGTGACTTTATCAACCGCGACTTGCTTCTTCATACACAGCTTTAGTACAGAGTAAACGCTCTCCCATTTCATCGCTTTGGTTTTTATTACCTACACAGAGTCGCATGTTTTTTCACGTCTGCAGAATTTAAAACCTATAAATCAGCATAGAACTACAAAGAATATGGTAAACGTTTTCGCCTATTATTCTGTTTATATATTCCCGACGTGTGGTGGTTTTTTATAAGTGTTTTTATTAATAACTAGGTTGTGTTAACGCTGCTACCACATTTGTTATTGGTGTTTCTGAAAAAGGTAGTTGACAAATTACAGCACAGTGTGTTATCAGCACCTTCATTCAGAGAAAAAATAACTCCTTCGTTATTGCAGTCGAAATAGAGGCGAAAAACTAAACGACGCGTTGCGAAATTTTCTCAGTGGTGTAGGAAGGTTCGATGTTCAGTAGCGCATGAAATTTCTAGCAGTGTATGTTCAGCAATTCTTTCCTCATTCAGGGCAAAAGAAATTTACAAAAACATGTAAACTATATGCCTCCAAAAAGTTGTCAAGAGGAAGTAAAACGTAATAACGTAATAAGAGTTACCCCGTTATTTTTACAGTAATTTTCAAATCGCCATTGTGTTCTGAAGTATGCTGAAAAATATTTTGGGTAAACTTTTATTCCAGAATTATAAGGTGAGCAAAACGGAACACTTGGCGAGGTGAAGGTTTGGCCGAACTAGATGAATTAGGTAACAATTTAATACCGAACAGGTGTAATTATTTATTAGGTGTAAATATAGGAATATTTAAATTATGCAGTGGTCGATAAAAAAACTAAATTTATTCGCTTGCCATAAACGAAATAGTGCTAATTACTAAACTTAAGGCTCATGTGAGGAGTCGACATCGGTTTGCTTGAGTAGGGCGCCAGGTGTATTAGCCGTTGCCGGCCTATGGCGGTATTGGATATTTGCTTGAGAAACCCGAGCGATTTAACGTGACTGCTAACTCGTCCACATGGCTCAGTTGGAAGAAGTCCTGAACGTTTCTGATCGCGCTTTCTGATCAAGCTTCTTCCTGTTGCCACGATGACCACCCAGGTATACTTTTTTTTTCGCCCTCCTCTTCTTTCTTTTCGACGGCCTCATCACCGACCACTACACACGCCTTTATCTTCTTCACCACAACCCATCGCCTACTCACCCTGCGAACATCGGTTCCTGGCAGATGCCCCATTCAAAAGTGCTTTGGGGGGAAGCACTTCCGGAGTGAGTTTCACTAGATGTAACAGTGGAGAGTGAGCTTGCGGACAACACGTACCACCTATTACGAAAATTGCCCCCATACTTTCCCGCAATGTAGCACTTTCAAAATACAATAGCACCATAGGAACACAAATGAAAACTTAAATTTTTAAAGTTTATGACGCCGTGACTATGACTCTACGGCGTGTTAAACGAATAAAAAACGTAGCTTATAGCATAAACACAAATATACTATGCAAAAGAAATCCAAAGGGCAATTTATGCTCTGACATTTCACAGACACATATCAGACCTCCCACTGTGAGAACTGCTAGTTTTTGGTCTTCTAAATAACCGTATTCTCAAAACTGGTCTACTACTCCCCCAAACACAACCTTGGACTTTGTACACAAAGATTCACTGTTTTTTGACGAAATTTTCTAATTAATCAGTTGTTTCAGGGCATCCCATATTTACCCAAAAATATAAAGTGGTTCCACCTAAAGTGAAAGATGTCGAAAGTGCAGAGCAGTGGTTCCCCAAAATCCGCTGTGGCACCGTTATCCGCGCAATGCTACCACCCATCACGGTCTTCGCCAGCCTATTTCACTCTTTTCGTGATGAATTGAATGGAGGTTTGTCCTACCCATTTCCAATTTCCCGCCCCCGACCTGAAACAACCCGTGTAGGATTTTTGTTCTTTATGTGCTTCTTTTCATCCCGCATGTCCCAGCTTACTGCGCAGGTTAGAAAACACTATGTTTTTTCTTAGACAACGACGTTTTTCGCATACTATCGCAAAAAGCAACCCAAAGAGCCTTCCTAACTAAATAAACGTGGAGGCTGCCAGTTAGTCACATATATTCTGCCTCAAATGTACCTGCAGCTTTTTTTTGCGCTAAAGAGCTTGCAGATGTATGACAAAAGCTAGCAGTTCACGAGTTTAGAATGGTTATGCATGAATAAACGGCCTGTTTTTCGATGCTTGCGTGGACGCCAGTACACCACGGCGCTCTACTTGGGTACGTAATCTCGCTGCGCCACCTGATTTCGGCAGTCGCTTGACATCACAGAGGGCTACAGCAAGCGATCTACCACGACAATGGGAGCCCCTAAACTGCTCTGCACCAAAATGAGTTGCACCGGAGGTGCACAGCGAACTACAAGGAGTTTCATGCCCAAGCAGCGTCCCCAGGAGCCTCTCCGTTTGCCACTGAACCGAAACACGTGACATTTACACTCGATGTTCAAGCACAATTTTGAAGAATATGCTTTCCGGGGGCTGCAAACATAGGTGGGCGTACTCACTCGTGAGTACACTAATTTCTACTTATTTGTACCCAAACTCACGAGTGAGCATTCATGATTCCGTTTCTGAACTGAACACTTTTTATGTATCTCCTTCAACAATGCCCTCTGGGCGAACGTAGTAAACTGAATGAAAAAAATAAATGATGAGTGAGAACACATAGATTAAAAAGTGAATTCGGTGACTACACAGTACAGGGTTAAGTCCACTACTCATAAGTACAGTACTAATGAGAACACTAGTCATGAGTATGACTACTCAAGAGTAAGAGTACACATCATGAGTACTTGTAAGTGTGCAGTAATCATGAGTACATACTTCTCCGGAGTACACTACTCATGATTATAGTACTAACGTATACTGCATTTTTTAGTGCTTGCCGTAGTGAGTACAAGCATTTGTCAGTACATTAGTGCAAACAATTTTTATCGCAAACTGGAGTCCGACCGCGCGTGTACGAGTCGTGAACATTTAGCTGTGCATCTGTGCAGCTTAACTCTCAAGGATGGTGATCAGGCAATGAAGCTGCGCCTCTCTTCTTTTCCGGTTCCTGTTTGGTGCTGTCAGCATTTTGCGGCGGTCGCTCGCTAAGGGGTCACGCTGAAAAGAAAAAAAACAAGGACGCGAAGTCCCGTCGGGGAACGTTGCTGCAGCTGCTCGGCTTCTACACCAAGTGTTGATTGCCGCAGTTGCTTTTGTTTATAAATACGTGCCCTGGGAACTCGTGGCTGCTTTGTTGTGCTTGCTGCATTCATGTTGTTTTAGTGGAGTGGCTGTTTGCTGCTAACAATGCCTGGACTACCCGCACTGAATTCGCTCTTACTTGGTCTTCAGCAGTTTCCATAAAAGCGCGTAACGCTGGGAAGTCAGTTCGTGAGCCGAATCGCTGACCTAAACAGTCGCGATTAATTTACTTCTTGATGTCGGTCGCGAATAATTAACTTCTTTATCTAAGGTGATGAGATAAAAAGATTGCGGGGATAAATTGGTCACCGTTGGCATAGGACCGAGGTAATTGGAGAATAAGGGGAGAGGCCTTTGCCCTGCAGTGGGCGTAGATAGGCTGGTGATGATAATTATAATGATGATGACGATTATTTACTTGATTTGCGTCAAATTGACTGCATGGTTTGCACCACCGAACTTGTCTGCACCCTTCTGCTGTACTCATTCAAGTGATAAATTTGGTGATATACATCCGCCGATTTGATTTTATTAGACTCCCGATTTGAAAACTTTGCTCAGCTTCGCTAGAATTACGCTATTGTGCACTGCCATTTACAAGTGAGCATTTTGCTTGACCGTGCAGTGGTGGCGTAATATGCCCCTGCAATGGAAACAAAATATCCGAGTACACCAGAGCAAGTTTGTGAGTTGTGGATCGGACATGATGACAGCCAGTTGAACGCATGCAACGACTTGTTCCCTCTCGCATCTTTTCTCGAAGAGCTTTGGCATATTGCTGATGGAGGAGCGTTTTGTTTTCGAATGGCGACTTTCGTCTTGCCTATGGCACCGTGTAATAAATAGGCTGATGACGACGGTGAATTTCGATGGTTGTTCTTCCCCTGCCTTAATCTGCTGTTTACTATCTGGCCGACCACTCCTCGCTAGCAACTACTGCACAGTTTTAGAACTGTGGAAGGAGGCCTCCTGAAAAGGCCGTCTTTATAAGATGAACGGCAGGTTTTTAGCTTAAGCTCGCACCTTGGAACGTCTCTTAAATTGTGGCTTGTACATAACGATGCCATCACACTTTTTATCGAGGTCTGTAAACTTCATCAGCGCTGCCAGACATAAGAGCTGTGGCAGAGCAGTTGGACAGTGCTGTGACGGCTGCCAAGCACCGGCAGCCACTGTGTGCACTGCAGCCCGAGATTGCGAGAGACGCATCCTCTTCCAATACGCCGCCCACCCCCCGCAAGCACACGCGCGCGCGCGCGCACGCACACACACACACACACACACACACACACACACCACACACACACCACACACACACACACACACACACACACACACACCACACACACACACGTTCACACACACACACACACGCACGCACACACCACACACGCACACACACACGCACACACACGCCCACACCGCACACACACACACACACGTGCACACACACACACACACGCACGCACGCACACACACACGCACGCACGCAAAACACACACACACACGCATGCCCTACACACACACACAAACACACACACACAGAGACACACACACACACACGCGCGCGCGCACACACACATATACACGCACGCACACACGTACGCACGTTTACACACACGCACACACTACACACACGCAGGCATAAACACTGTCGTGACAGGGCCACCCCAGCTCAGTCACTACTGTTGCGACATTGCCTTGCTCAGGGCGCTATCGACACAACCGAGAGCAGAGTGGAGAAGTAGTCGATCCGACCGATTGGAAAAGTACATACTCGGCGGCGCCTTCATCCGCAAAGTGCCGGAACGTCTGCTGTGGTTGGTTTGTCCGAGGCGCGAATTGTGCCCGCCGTCGGCACGTCGCCAAGTGCAGCGAGTTTGTGTCTGGCGCTGTGGCACAGAACACATACGCGTCCAAAATTGAGTAATAAGACACGTGTAGGTTTTGCACGGGCTCTTAACGCAAATAAATATAACGACGTGTTGCGCCGCTGTCCTGTCCCTTTCTTGCGGTGGGACCTCCCTCTTTGGCTGCCCGCGCGCTATCCGATTTTTGTCTTCGTGTTTATCTATTATTTTCCGGCTGGCGGAGGCGGCGAGGGGTATGGTTGGGCAATGTTCCCAGCAAGCGCAACAGTGGCGGAAGTGTCTCTTGGCAGCTGGTTTTAAAGACGATAGCCTTTCTTTGGCTACTCAAGCGCGATAATTTTGGCCTGTCTGCCTATATCTGTCGGTCTGTCTGTCGGTCGGCCCGCCTATCTGTCTGTCTGCCTGTCTGTCTGTCTGTCTGTCTGTCTGTCTGTCTGTCTGTCTGTCTGTCTGTCTGTCTGTCTGTCTGTCTGTCTTTCTGTCTGTCTGTCTGTCTGTCTGTCTGTCTGTCTGTTGGTCTGTCTGTCATAAAGACAATTTTTATTATAACTGAGTATCACGCCACGCTGTACACTAGGGAGCTACAGGGGTTGCCGCCAAGTAGCGCTGTATACACAATGTGCACTAACTGGACTACATTTTGCCCCGCGATTCAGCAGCCCGGCCGAACAAAATTCAGCATCGATAGCTTCATATGAGCAAAATTATTCATAGATAGTGAATCTGGTTCCACACTTTCTGTTTATGAGCATTGTTCAAGTAAAATGAAACATTACGAATACTGGAACCTTACCATAATTACAAAAGTGATATTCGCACTGTTCATTTAATAAAAATAGACGTGGGTGTAATTTTTGCGATCGCAAACAAAAGAAAAATGCATTAAAACCAATATTTTAACCACAAAAACAAAAAAGTGGCCAATTTTAAAAGAGGTGCCAGGTTTGAGAAGCAGCAGAGCTGGCGTCCCATATTCCTCGGTCAGAGGCCCGGCTGTTGTATCTCACATGGATTCTATAACTTGCCGCAGAAAGTGGTGCGTGACTAGAAGGCTGTGACCGTTTTGTAGCAACCTTTCACAGCTGTCCCGAAGTGGAACTCGTCAGCACACGCTAGCACCCACATAAACTGGCTTCGCGAACTCAACGTCTATGCTCGGCACTTCAGGCTCGAGTGACCGTGAAATAGCGAGCACCGTAGCACGCGACACATGACGCCACAAACGGCGGACACTGCTCCCCAAGGTCGATATGCCGACGTCGGGCGCTCCTCACGAGGCTCAAGCTCAAGTGCGCTCATTATTCTTTCTGTATTTTTTCTGAGCTCCTCACGAGGCATGAGCCCACGCCTAAGCGTGGATTATGACGGGCGCTCTTCACTAAGCGCACGTGCGCCTCGTTAGGAGCGGTACATGTCAAGGGCTAGAGAAGACTATCGTCTTTTGGTGATCTTTTGTAAGAAGATTTGCACCAGTTCTTGTGCAGAATATTTCTTTTCGTGTCGCCGTGAAGGAACTTGTCATTTTATTAAAATGAAAAACGCCGTTTTGCAAGTTATATGGTGTTAGGCTCATGGAACAGCGTTAGATCACCTGAACAGAGGCTACGGATAAGGTATGTGTTGGTATTAAATTCTAAACGACAAGGTGATGCTAAATGATGCAGAACTAGAATGTCATGCTCTGTTCGGCTCCCATTTTTACTATAGTTTTGAATGGCTCTAAATGTAGCAGTTTAAGACGCACTGAACACAAAATTTTTTATACTGTTTCAGAAATAGGTTGGTGAATTCAGTTATAGCAGGTAACTGTATCATCAATGACTATTTACTTAGCCCATAAAAATTATTGATAGTCTCGTAACAAGCAATTAGTTTCGTGCGTTCTGAAATAGCAACATGCACAGGTTGTGAGGAAGGTAGCTATCATTACCATAACTATGGGTAAATGGCGGTACTCTTCAATAACAGCCATTGAGAATAACAATGGTGCCAATGGGTTACTCGCTGTGACTGATCTGTGTTGCCGACTTTGATTCCCTTCCACGTGTCGTCCCTCATTTACTCTTAGCTCGCCTAGATGCGACATCACGTTATCACCTTTGGCATGACTGTTGCACACACGGCTTCTACGCCTTTACCCTACAGTGGCGTAAAAGGGGGGTAAGAGTGTGGCCTGGAGTGCCAAGTGACAGATTGTGTGTTTCATATATGTATGATGATCCCCATCTTTCCGCTGTCTTGAATTTGCCTAAATGACAAAATATTATCTGGCAAACAGCTTTCCGAGCTCATGCGTTTGACGTTACTAATGTGTGGTACCATAGAATTGTCTGTAGCTTCATCAACATCCTACGTAATTACACGAATGTACGGGCTAGAAATTTAGTTCACGAAGTGGTCGCTGAACTACTTCCCTTTGTGGAACTTTTCATGCGCGCTGCGCTCGTATTGGGAGTAGGCATCGCTAAACAGTTTAGCTATGTTGGCTCTTGGGTCCCTCTTCTGTGCACCTGTGTGACACCTGAACGCGATGGCACGTGAGTAGGGTACAGGTGCACACCAGTCGCACAGAATGCTAATTATAGAAAGGGTGTGGCTCGTTCCAGGCTGATTGTTCATGGTATTCGCGCCGTAAGTCAAACAAACGGAAGCAAAATAGAGAATTTTGTGCCAATGAACCAATAAAACGAAATATATGAACGAATGTGCCAACGATACTCCAGACAGTCTGCGACGGCCAACGGCAAAGGAAAATCCAAGCGGCGTTGTTTGACAGCAGGAGGTTGTGTGAAGAGCGACAAAGGTTTCGGAGACAACTGACCAGAGCTTTCCACATGTTTGCCATGGTGTCTGAGCTGCCCTATATACGGACACAGGCAGCACGCACGACGGCCACCACGCAAACGAGACGACGCATGCAAAACTGATTGCCTGGTCATCGTACCTCCCCCAGGTAATCGCCCCGTTTACGGAAACCCAAGCGAAGCTGAATGCATTTCTGGCAAGATCACGGATACACTCTGCTCTGAAACCGGGCCAATCGACGAGCTACATCGCCAACGCCAAGGTCATTACAGAAACAAGGCGCGGGTGCCAGGCGCTTGCACACCCTCTTTTGGTTTAGACCACCACAAAGGAAACGCTAAGAACACAGAACGCAAGGGAGCCAGTACGTAAGTTTTCGCACATTGTATCGCAGCCAAAATCCCTTCAACCAACGACATCTCATCCGGATTGGTGGAAATACCCATGACAGGCCACACATACGGTGCCCGAAACGCACTATACGTTGTGAGCAACAACACACCATTGTTAGGGGAGTTTCTGAAGACAACTGAGACGCACAGTGGACGAAACGCACCAGATGTGATAAGCGACAGTCAAATTGGACCAGTGGATCTAACCACAGCGAACCAATTCGCCGTGCACGGAACGCGACCAAACCAGCATACACGGAGAAAACCGCTATTCGCGACATCCTCTGTTCCCACTGCTGTTATCCAGACTTGGCAGGCAAATTTTACAACAGCACAAATTACCCTTGCCCCAAGCGACAAAAGACCCAGCGCACGCGTTTCAACCCTAACGGAACGAACACCCTTTCCAGCAAACACGGCTGCAGCCAGAGTCCAGCGTACCAACGGCATTACATTCTTGCAGGCAGGCCCATCTGCGAGGAACGATACGTCCAGGGCATGCAGCACGTCTGCGCCAGCTCGAACAACATCTGCGGCACCCGCTGCTCCGATCGAGGCTCACCCGACAAACACCATTTCGTACAAGAAGACGCAACCGCGAGCAAGCAAACTCGGCATGAACGGAACGCTTTCGAGCCTGCTTATATGGAAGAGGCACTCATTTTAGCGTTCTTACAACAATGGGCAACAGATTAGAGCGTGAGTGATCACACGGACAGGGCAAGAGCGGCAGAGAATGAACCCGATCCAGACGCAGACATCTAATACCCTAGCGATCAAGTCATGCTTACGCTGACAAGGAATGTGGGTAAAACAGATGACACGAACAACGCCCGCTCCCCCTCCACAACCGTTTCAATTCCAAAGTAACCACCACGGAAGCAAGCACGGAGAACCAACGATTTTGACCGATCAGCCACGCTACCACACGCTAAACGAAAAACCAACCGGCTCGCGCATCATACGCAATGCACACCGCAAACCGAACTCAATTCCTCAACGCGCCGAAATATACCAGCTCTGCACACTACAGCTAGCCACCGTACCAAACGGACGTATACGCTCCCACATGCATCAATCACGCAACGAGCTACAGGAACACAATCGCCAACGCAACTGAAGAGACTTATGCAAAGACGTAAACGCTGTCTGGTTCAGGTCTGACGAAGTGAGTCTTACGACACACACACACACACACAAATCAAGTCAATTTGAAATTAACCGAACCTTATCAAACAGAACGCCCTCTTATCGAAGTTTCTAGTATCCGGTACAACAAAAACAAAAGCCACCATGAGGAACTGTGAATAAGCGTACAGTGATCTAGATACGACAGGACGTCAATCTACCCGGATACTTAATTCTGGCTGGGGGCAGGCCCAATTCGGATTCGGAGCACCATTCATGGAATATAGCCGCAGCCGGAAATGAAAGCGGACGAGAAAGGCTGCCACCCCAAGACACGCTGAAAACCGCATCTCACGGCCACGGCCGCACGGAGCAGACCCGCGCTCCACGAGAGCCCGAACCGTCCTAGACTTCGTTGTTTTATTCCTGAGAACAAGAGGAGATGCCAGACGCATTGGGAGTGCTTACGTGCTATATCGCTCTCTATGTGTACGTGCCTCCGCGCAGTTAGTCACCCTATCAGAGGGCACCACGTAGTTTTTTTTTCCTTGCTCCTCTGCACGAATATATAGATAACTTAAATTTTCGTAATATAAAACATTTTTTTTCTTCTATTTATTATTTTATTCGAGCCACGACCTAGGTAACAATATTTATTTTCTCCATTTATTCTTTCACTCGCATCCCGACCTAGCTAAGAGTACATATAAGTTGAGTATTCGTGAGCATTACAAATTAAGTAGTCAGGGATACTCTGGAGCACAGGAGATCGAGTACTCATGAGTACAGAAAATTGACTACTCATGAGTAAAGATTGAGTATTCATGAGATCAGAAGATTAAGTAATCATGAGTACAGATTGCATACTCGTGAGTACAAATTGAGCACTCATGAGTACAGATTGAGTACGAATACTCGTGGGGACCAATGGGTTTGAGTACCAGTGAGAACGATTACAATAAGGTATGTGACGAGTGAGTAAAAGCAATTTTGAGAACAGAGCAGCCTTTTAAGTATGAGTTTGATTGAGTACAGCGGAAATAAAAAAAGTGTGATTGAGTTTGAGTAAGTTTTTTGTGTTTTGCCAAACTATGGCTGCGCTGAGCAGTGACATAACAGCCCTGTAACGCGCATCACAGTGCGGTCTCTGATCAAGCGAAAACTTGTTGAGACGCAGAAGATATTCGCTGCGACAAAGATGACTGCAGTTCACGCTGTGAAGAAATTTTGCATTGGGGAGTATAGTAATCGCTAGTGCATTTAATGCCTTACTATCAATGTCAGTGGTTTCTGTTGCGACTTTCGGACCACAGTTAGACTGTCTTTCAGTCTATGGCTACGCTTGTGTATACCAACTGAACAAAGCTTTGATCTCTGAGGCTGCGTCCTTCTAACAAGCTTTGCAGAGGGTGACTGGTTTGGGTCAAAAGAGTTTAGGAGGTTTGGCTCAGTTTAAATACTCTGCAATGGGAAAAGCTTTCTGTCTAGGCAACGCCTCCTAAAAGTACCATGCCAGGAACGTTGCCCTTGTTTTAAAGCAAAGCTTTTAACCTCTACCAGCGAACGGCTTCGCCGTAGGGTGTGCTACAAGAAACTCCCTACAATGATAAAAACCCTACTGACAGCGCTAAAGCCTTGGCCCAAAGAGAAGCTGAGCGAGAGCCTGTCGTCTTAGCGACTAAGCTACGCACACACCTGGAGACGGGGAGACACATGATGGTTTAGATTGAGCGGGTGGCGAGACGCAGGGCGCTTTTTGGAGACGACGCATAAAACAAGAGTGAGGGCGGACAGTGAGAGAGATGGCGAAGTAGCCACGGGTGCCGCCCTCGTCCACGCCCGTCGAAAGACGCTCCTCTCCGTTTTCTTTCCTCCGATGCACAGTCGGGTTAGAGCGGCAGCGCCTGGCCCTATAGCCTGGCCATAGGTGGTGCTGTTGCGATCGGGACACCGCCCCCGCGAATCCGAGGGATCGGCTGGCAGTATCTCTTGTTTCAATCTTTTTATAGCCTGCTTTGCGAATTCAAGTGACGTCGTGTGGAGAATAATTGTGGGTGCCGCATACAGCTTTGCTTTCTAACCACCTCCGCTGCCAGATTGGAGCCAAATTTTCTCATAGATAAGTCCCTGAGGAATGTTCTGACAGGTGTCGTGCGATATAGCTCGCCTTCGTACCGCTTGGTCACGTGACACCAACGGCGCAACCAATGGCGTACACGGGAGCAGCCGGCTACGCTGCTTTAGTATTCATACGTTCTTTAACAAACAATGACGATTTTTGTAAGTAATTTCGTATTTTTGCAACTCATAATTTCAACAGAAGTTTACCGTCCAGTGGCTCACCAAGATTGCTAACAATTTCTTTTGGGCTCTTCCCATATAAACGGACAAATTCTCAGGGAGCAAATCTGCAATTATCTCCTATATGTTCAGCTCAGTATATGATAATGCACTATAATCTTTCTATTGCCAAGCTCAAAAAAGTAATACGAAAACCATCAGACTCAGGCTGTAATTGGTCTGTTCGGATATAAAGTTTAGGACCACTCAGGTCGGTTTGGCTTCCTACACTCGATTAAAAGATACCACTGTTAAACAACTATAATTGCATGCTGCAGATTTTTAGGTTTTTACTTTGTAGTTTAATAGCTTATTTAGAATGGACGATACGCCTTTTCTACAGTCACAACTATAAGGGGTGAATACAGAGATAATTTGGACAACATAAAAAAAATGCTGCGCACCAGAACTTTTTCTAAACCCCCCCGCACAAGCTAGGCATCAAGTTAACTTTTTGATCCCACTTTTGAATCTGTTCTTGTTTTCCTTCAAATTGTATGGTTTTGTTTTTATAGGTACTTAACTCTTTTGTTGCAGTGAACGCCAACCCATTGGGAGCATGAAAGCCGCCGAGCAGAAGAAAACCTTCTTAGAGTTTTTGACGATGGCACTTGAATATACCAAAATAAACATATTGGTAGTAAATGTACCGAAATAAACTGTTCTGAATTGCCCCTGTGTACATTTAATTAAATATATCCCCGACCAACAAGGTAATAAAAAAACAAAAACCCAAAACCATTTTTGCATGCCCAACAGCAGGTTCACACAAACCATGGCTTCAATTTTGGGTTACAGTTTGTAAAATTCCCAGGGGCTCGACAGTTCCATTTTTTTACAAAACGCAGGTTTATCTGACCCAATACCTTAACCATAGTGTCTTGATAGCGTCCCCGGGAATTCGGTCAGCCTTGAAAGGCTCATCTGAAGGAAGATAACAGGTGACGTACAGTGTTTTTCGCCATGCTTTCACTGACACTTGCCGGCAGAAACCTTAAACTCCTATCGTAGGGTGCTTGACTACAAACGTAGTCCGATACGGATATTTATAAAGTGGTCATAAAATTGTCCTCTTTACTAAAACGTGCTGCCACCACATCTGTGTTACTTTACATTTGTTTGCAAGATGTGACCAACTCGGTGTGATGTGACCAGCTGTGAGCAGATGTGACCAGCTGTGGGCTTAGAATATATGATAAGTGGTAGGCGTAGAAATAGTGATAAATATTTATTGTAATGGGAAGATCTAGTTGTTATTGTTGATGTAAAACCGATTAGGGAAGTAATGTCAATGTCGCAAATGGCCAACAAAATAAAAATAACAATTAAGTGTTGAACTACAGCCACCGTGCTCTATAATTTGTTTCTTTTTGAGGTTACTGAAGTCAACTTCTACAGAAAAAATGGGGATTGTACTATTTCTAGGAACACGGTGCCGCATCTGTAATGTGTCAAAACCTTGGAAGGGTGTTTTTATATATAGGGGTTGTGTAAGGTGAAAACACAAGGTTTTCTTAGTTTGTGGCATGCGGAGCGCAATTCGGAAAACCCAAACAGTCTCCTGTGACTCTTCTGCAATTTCTCTCCGAAGAGCGGCCACTGTTGGTTTGGCAGGTTTCTGTAACGTTGTTGTAGCTGTTTTAGAATGTCATAACTAGTTTTCTAGAGGTTTGTTTCAGCATACGAATTGGTTTAGGCCCGTTGCATAACCACGAAACGCTTTAGAAGAAATCCGACAAGTGCCTCACAGACAACAACAGCTGGTGAAGGAGGACCCGCCCTAGGGATAAATACGTAACTAGGTGGACCATTGAACACTAATATAATTAAAATGTGAAAATTTTCAGCTCAAAGCCGCTCATTGGTTCTCGAAAAAATAGCTTCGCATCTGTTAAGCATTGATGGCGAGGTCATTCTGAAACATCTAGTTATATACAAATTACACTTCCTTTGCTAAGTCAATTGTGTTTAAAATGCGATTCCGCAATTAAAACAATGATAGCGATGTTAAGAGATGAACGAACAGAAAAACTTTCAATACATCACCACAGCCAGAAAGAGCGTGGCTAGTGCGCCGTATCAATAATATAAAACGTTCACGGCACAGTAGCAGTAAGCGGAAATATCATCATTATTACTTTACTGTTGTCACAACCCTTTTCGCCGAGAGACGGTATCTGATTGCTGCACCAATACTCATTGTGGCACGTGGTTTTGTTGAAAAATTTCGCTCGCTTAAAACTTTGTTTGCTACTGCCGCGGCCACTAATGCATCAAAAACCCCCAAGACCTCTTATTAAGGCAAAAACTCTACGCTCTTAGAATAACCAGTATAAAGAAAAAGCTGGGATGTCGAAGTGTAGTTTTAAACTCACTGTTCATCGAACGTTTGGGAGACATTTGCTTAGAATACCTGCTGAATGCACTGCCCTTTTTCTTATCATTCTTATTATCTCTTCTTCATGGTTACGAGCAAGTGTCACTACTGGGCCAAAATAGATATATTCTGAACTAAAATGGAGAGGCGAGTTAGTGGGTTAAGATGCGCTGTTGAAAATTAGAAACGTGCACAAAACCGCGGAGAAAACGAAACACAGCGGATGAAACTGAAGGTAGTGCCGGCGTCGCCCTTCTTTCTTGTCCATGTTTTATAGTTGACACATATGCTACAATGTAGACATATTCCGATATGACTTCCAGCTCTTGGCCATTTATCTTAAACCGCTATGTTTTCGCGAGGCTAGTGAGCATTACTTTAGTTTTATGCATTATAACTTTCTGCCCCTACGATTCTGCTCAGCTTGTCCAATGGGGTAAGCATGCTTTTCTTATTGTCCCATGAGTTACTCAGCATGGGAACGTGATAAGACCATCTGATGTTACTGAGGTATTCTTCTATAACCATTAAGCCCACATGTTCCCAATCCATAGTCCTGAGTGCCTCTCGTAAACATGATGCGAATCCCTTAAATATTGGACCAGGACTGGGGTGAAAAAACTCTACTTTAGAATTTTTATATAAAAACAGATTACATATATAGGTAGCTCTTTCTCGGGCATTCACGGCAAAAGGTTTTAATGTCCATGCACCCAGGGGCTGTGGAGTTATGAAAATTCCAGCCATGGTTCCTGTGTCACCATGGATCATGTTTCTCTTCTTAGCTCGTAATAGCCACGGTGTTTCTGACGTAAGACTAAACTTATTTAGTTTTGTACCCTTCGTTACTTAGTGTCCGAAGCTCCGAAATGTCTGTTTTAGCTTTGTCAACAATATTCACCACTGGCTAGGGAAGCACATTCTTTTTTTTTTTAACCCGGCCGGCTACACTATTTTTTGTGGTCGTCGTTGTCACCATTGTTCTTTCGGCTACGAGTCCTGCGGAGCGGACAATTCACAATAGCGGACGCTAAAATCGGGGCACTTCACTATCCTGCTCGCAGGAAGCAGTAAGCGGTGCTTTCCAAGGGAACAAGAAGTTGGCTATGGCGTTCAATTGTCAGCGGTGAAACTGCATCTGCTCATCTTTTTTTGTAAAAAAACAATGATTTGCCCCACAGGTCCTTTTAGGGACGTGTAATGCTCGCTTGAACCACGCTAGCGACGTTGTTTTATTTGTGCGTCGAAATATCAGTGGTAAAGCATAATGTCAAAGTGGGGCATCTGAGGGAGTGCCAACTGAGTGACTGATCTTACATCGTGTGGAGGGAAGTGTTCCGCACCCAAACGAAGAAAACAAGCTTGGAAGCGTGGCAGCGTAGCAAGCGGTGATCGAAGCGTTGCTTGAAAATTCGTGTTTACTGATGGGCGGTATACGTTCGGCGATAGTTGTTCCGGTCGAAATATAATATTGAGCGCAGTAAGAGTGCTGCCTCACATCAACGGGGCGGATACATACTCCAAACCGCCAAAAACGTCTATCTACAGGCACCCAGTGCGAATTTGCAAGCAAAGGACGTGGTGTAGAACGAGCGCTGCAGGAACGCGACGAAGGCCACGTACAAAGCATGGGGTACCCTTCTTCAGTGGCCTATGTCCGATAAGGTAATTTCTTTGGGAATCGTGTGCGCCATGAGACATAAAGGGAGAGTTAGCGGCCATTTGTCACATTGATTACAAATACAAGGGTGCGAACAGAGATGCGCAAGCTGACAGAACAGCAGACAGACCACCAAAGGTGAGAACAAGTGGTAGCATATTTGACCACCAGACTAACACCACTGCGCTACCGATTCAACTCGAGTCTAGTTCTACGCACTACACTGACACTTTGATGACACATAAATCATCCCGTGAACAGTAAAATTATTCTGATAAAAATCAGTCAGATATCTCATGCAACTTCTCGTTTTCACTTCGTGTCCTGCAGATAGCTATGAACATTTGTAAACCATTATATTAATATTATACAACACCAACGCGCAGACACTCTTGAAACTCACCTAACATGCAAAATAAACATGTCTTTTTGGTGGGCATTGTAAGGATTTGGAGGAAGGCCACGGGATTGATTTTTTGGAGGTGTAGAACACCCCTTTTTGTCTGGAAGATATCCTCTTATTCCATCGACAAGATGCACGTGCACGCTTTTCGACAACATAGTTAACCTCTGACATCTGTACTTTTGGAATACAATGGTCTTTTCTGCAGCTTCCAGGTTAACTTCGGGATGGGGCGATTCCCGCGTGACCACAACGTGGGCACTGCCTACGCAGTACTGCTTCACGGTTTTCTTACACATAAAGATGGCTTCCTCCTGGACAAGAAGAAATTGATACGTCTGGCAACATACGAATTACGTCTGGTAACATGATAGCGAAACCATTTAGTGGAATAGTTGAAACTAAACCCTCTAGAGTCCATATGCAAAAAAAAATGCGTGTATCAAGTCGCTATTTGAAGTGCTCTTTGGTTGTTGTTAAGATGCATTTTTTAATAGGCCTTTGCCGCCATTGATTTTTTGTTAATATATGCAGACAACAAAATTCTAGTATTCTAATTATTTACCATAGTTTTATGCTCCTTATTGACAGCCAGCATAACGCATACAACTATTAAAACCGATTAGGTCTTTTGTTCATACCTACGAAAAGCCCTGATGTAAAATAAAACCGACAAATTTAGTGCCCTTCCACTCCGTGAAGAAGGATGACCTGCAAAGCAGAACCTAGTCCACGGATTGTACGAAACCAAATATGTTTGTCGTAATTTTCCATTGAGCATATTTCCCAGCCAATTAGCTGAATGAACCTCGAAGGATCCAAGCTTTGTTCTTGCACATATACATGAAGCTGTCTGGGTCGATCCCGCGTCGTAATCAACATACTCTTTGTGTAAGGTCGGGTTCAGACCGTTGCCGCCACTCATGTAATAACTTTAAAGAATGACGTCATTTCACGTCTCAGCCAACCGATCTGCGTGACGTGCCGTTTTTTATGTCCATAGGTAACGATACGGCTTTTTGTTTGCTTCGGTAGTCTTAACATAGCCTGACACAAACCAAATCCGCTCTACCACTAAGGACTCCGGACACGTACCACTAGGCCGTGTAACGTCCCCGTTTAAACCTCGCACCGGCACAACGGACATTCCATCCATGAGTACGGGCATGAAACTTATAACGGCGCGTGCATGGCCGCCTCCTCCCACTATTGTCCACTACTAACTGCCGCACGCCTAAACCGGCAACCGGTCATGTGCGCGTGCTTAGAAGGAACAGTTGCGGTCGAAACTATGCCCTGAAAGCCCCCTGAAGAAGTGATATTGGCTCACGCCGGCGTTCCAAACGGTCAAGTTTCTGTTCATCGCTCAGCCAACGAAGCAATTTTTTCGGTATTCAAGCCTTGTGGATATTTAGGAGATACTATGTTTACACTAAAAAAAGGTGAAATGTGCGAGAAAACGTTTGTAAAACTTTGAAAAATGCCATTAAGGCCCATATTCACCTTGAAATTGCGCATTGTCGTGCTCGTAGCAAAAATATCAAATGCGAGACTTCACTAGTACAAGTGATTGCAGTTTATTTGAGAAAGTTTAATGAGAACAGTTTTTGCTCTAGCAGAGAAAAAAAAATTCAATTTGTACCCCGAAACTGCTTCACTCCATTGTTCCTCAGAGCGTCTTCTATGCTCGGCATGCGCGTGCCTGCATGAAAAACGGAGGCAGGGGATTCGTTCTACGAGAATACCTTTCCCCGAGATGGTGTTTCGTAGCGTCAGTACAGGAAAAAGGAATAATTCGCGTGTAATAAAAAAACATACAACGTGGATTTAGGGGTGGTGCGCCCATTCCATGGATACGGGTAACTCAACGGCAGGCTGGACATTTTAACAAGCAGGGTGTGTTATACTTGGTATCTTTAAAGTATGCCAAAAATCACGAAATAAACAGTGGCGGAGTAATCGAGTTAAACATATTTATTTGTATGCGTTAGCAGGAAGTGCATAAGCCGACGCTTTAAATGCACATCTGATGTCCAGCTGTTGAGTTACATGTACTCATGGAATGGGCGCGCCACCTGTACCTCGACGTTGTACTTTTCTCATCAACAACCACACTATACCCTTTCCGGTACTGACGCTACGAAACACCATTGCGGATAGTTGTATTCTTGTACCGCTAACGTGGGGGCTCACGCTTCTTTCATGCAGACTTACGCAGGCTGTGCGTTGAAGACGCTCTGTGGAACAACGGAGTGAAGTAGTGTCACTGCACAAATTCAAATTTTTTTTCTCTGTACAACAAACAGTGTTCTGATTAAACTTTATGAAATAAACTGCTGTCATTTTTACAAGTGAATGGCATCTATTTGATATTTTTACTACGAGCACAACAATGCGCTATTTCAAGGTAAATATGGACGAGAAAAAAAAATGGTTGAAGTTTGACAAATGTTGTCTCGCACATTTCTCCTTTTTAAGTGTAATTATAGCTTTTACCAACGGTCTACAAAGCCAAAATTCTGAAACAATCGCTTCGTTGGCTGAGCGAATATGCTCGTTTTGCATAAGATGTTTGAATATGCTTGACATCGTATATTTTGTGCATGGCGTAAGCACAGAATAAAAAAAGCAAAAATATTTTAAAATTGTGGCAAAGAGCAGCCCAGGGCCTGTACATAATGTTCACAAAAAATGGTGGCCATTATGGTAGAAGTTACTTCTTTATCAATTTTTTCACTGACGTTGATGATGATGGTTGGTGTTTATTGGCGCAAGGCCGACGAGGGCAAAAAGCGCCAGAGAAGTTTCACTGACGTTAGTTTGCTTTAAACCATGGAGGTAAAAGGTAAAAGGACTGCCAGAAAAAGAAAAAAAAATTTTGAACAAAAACTCTTTCACTGAGCATTGTGAGCCATGCGAGGATGACCCACAATTTTTACTGAGCAAATCCGGGTGGTCGATTTTACATATGTGACGTTTAACAGGGAATGACCCATCTTTAACATTTGCAGAACCAGATACTTTTTCTCGATTGCTTGTCATTGAAACCCTCAATCTAGCCCAACCTCTTGCATCGTAGTCAGTGTCCTTGATTGAATAATGTCTTGAAGCCATAATAGGAACAACATACAAGGCTAAAAACAAACGATTGCTGAGGTGCTTGTCGAGGTAAACGGCAAGCAGCAGGACGCAAAGCTTCCAACTCAAACTCGACTTGGCGATCTGGTCGTCAGGGTCACACCCCACCGGAGTGTCGGCAGCTCCCAGAGTGTGATCTCTGAGACAGATCTCTTGAACGAAACGGATGCGGATCTCCTTGCAGCTTGAAGGATCACGGTGTCGCAACCGTGAGGCGCATCACCATCCAAAGAAATGACTAGGGAATTCCCACCAAGCACATAATCTTCCCCTTTAAAACTGCTCAGTCATTCTGCAACACAAGAATGCCGGCTTTATCCATTGCTCCATCCGTCCCTACATCCCGAACCCACAGCGCTGTGGTAAGCACCAGCGGTCCGGGCACGGTACAAACTTTTGCCGTGGCCGAACAACGTGGGCAAAATGGGCGTTTCAGGATTATCCTAACAGCAACTGTCCATCCAACACCCTCTCCTGCAGAAACAGGAGGGGGGCGCATGTGGCATACTCCCGCAATTGCGAAATATTTAACTAGAAAAAAAGTCAAACATCAAGCTCACTGAGAAAATAACCTTCCGGCGAGGCGCCGACGCAGCTCGCAAAAAGGCGGAGCGACGTCTGGTTTCCTCAGAGAGCCAGTGGAGACATCCCCCTCGCGAAGGGCACGATCAAATGCAGAGCACTTCCGGGGGCGCACGACGTTATGTTGTTTTCGTTACGTTAATGTTGTTGCACTTGTGGCAACTGCTGACGAGAGAGCACTCGTCAGCAGTATTTGAATGAGTCAACGATACAAGCGCGTTCGTAGCGTCCATTCTGTGTCGGCTTGTGGCGCAGTGGGTAGAGCACCATGTCCATTGCGTTCCGCCCGCAGGGTCGCGGGATCAAAACCTGGCGCCGGATAGTATTTTCTTTTATATTGTTACGAGGCGAGGATGCTGTAGAAAGATGTATTCGTAAATTCAAAGCGCCAGAGGCTGGGTGCCGCTAGTACACACCGAGGGAAGCACAACCACCACACTTGTCCTCTTCTTCCACGGGAACTCGTCGCACAATCCCGTACACTTAACCTGTGGCAAATCCCCACATAAACGCATAGTTGTTAGTCGCCTGTCGGTGCCTCGTGTTCATTTTCTCCCCGGCGAAACGAGCGCCGTCGCGGCGCTATCGGTGTACAGTGTCCGGCGAACAATATGGCTTGAGTCGTACAACATGTACAATGTCTGTAGAAGTAGCGTGAGTCGACGGTGTCGACGCCACGGGGGAGATCTCGTACGTTACGTCAGTAACTTGGCGCACGACGGAAAGGTACCACAGTAGCGGGGCAGAAGCTTTTCAGATAGGCCGATACGGCGGGTAGGTTTCCAAAGGAGGACAAGGGATCCATGGGCGAAGTGCGCCACTCGAGTGTCTTCGTCATAAATCGTTTCTGAGTCAGCTTGGGAGGACCAAAGCCGGTTGCGGGCAATCTGCCTAGCGTGGTCAGCGCGAGCAATAGCGTCCCAAGCGTACTCCGATCGTACTGGGGGTTGGTCAGCCCGACATAAGGCATGAGAGTGTCCAGTGGCAGGGTGGGCTCACCGCCACAAAAGGAGGTAGAACGGCGAATTACCCAGCCGTATCATGCCGCGACGAATTATACGCAAACGTCACATACGGCAGAGAGACGTCCCAGTCCGCGGTGATCTGCGGAAACGTAGCAGGAAAGCATATCGGTCAAGGTACGATTTAAGCGTTCAGTAAGTCCGTTAGTCTGGGGATGGTAAGCTGTTTTTATCTTATGTTTAGTAGAACAGGACCGGAGGATGTCGTCAACAAGTTGGGAGAGAAAGCAACGGCCACCGGTCGGTGAGCAACTGACATGGAGCCCCATGCTGAAGAATGACGTCGTGAAGAAGGAAATCTGCCACATCAGTAGCACAGCTAGTCGGCAAAGCACGCGTGATGGCGTAGCGTGTGGCGTAATCCGTAGCGACAGCACACCACTTGTTTCCCGATGTCGACTGGGGAAAAGGGCCAAGCAAGTCCAGGCCAACCCGGAAAAAAGGTTCTACCGGGATGTCCAGTGGCTGTAGTGTTCCCGCAGGGAGCGATGCTGGTGTCTTGCGGCGCTGACACTGATCGCAAGAACTGACGTAGCGGCGGACGGAACGGTACAGGCCGGGCCAGAAAAAACGCTGGCGTACGCGTTCATACGTGCGAGAAATGCCGAGGTGACCAGCAGTAGGCATGTCGTGAAGCTGCTGGAGGGACAGTAGGAGCGCAAATGCGCAGGGACAGCGAGCAAAGTGCCGGCCTCGTCAGGACGGGTATTGCGGCGGTACAAAATGTTATCGCACAGCACGAACATTCCCGTCGATGCGTCAGGTGAGGCAGAGTTGATGTTGTTGATGATCGATCGTAATGCTGGGTCACGACGCTGTTCTTCCGGAATATGGAGGAGTCCAGATAAGGCACACAGAAAGACTGCGTCGTCATCGTCAGCAGCGTCAGGTGGGTCGACCGGATGGCGAGACAGGCAATCAGCATCTTGGTGCAAGCGTCCAGATTTTGTATTTTACGTCGATGAATATCCTGTAGGCGCAATGCCACACGACCTAGACCTGCCTACGGGATCTTTTAGCGAAGGAGCCAGCACAGCGCGTGGTGGTCTGTTATGACTTAGAATGAGCGGCCATGCAGATAAGGCCGAAACTTGGCTATAACCACACGAGGGCGAGGCCATTCGCGTTCGTAATAGAGTAGTTGCGCTCTGAGGTGAAAGAAGGCGGCTGGCATAGGCAATAACCCGCTCAAGACCATCGTGTCGTTGCGCCAAAACAGCCCCGATTTCCGTACCCACTGGCATCTGTGCGTACTTCTGTGGGTGCATTAGGGTCAAGTGAGCCAGAAGCGGAGAGGGGTAAGTACGGAATAAGGTTGGTAAAAAGCGGCAGGTGCTCGGGAGCTCACGAAACGGGACGTTTTTCTTCAAGAGGTTGGTAAGGGGTCTAGCAATATCAGCAAATTTCTTGATAAAGCGTCGAAAATACGAACAAAGTCCGAGAAAGCTTCGACGTCTTTCGTTCGCACGCGGTTGCTGGAAAGTTCCGAACTGCGCGAACTTTATCAGGGTCGGGACGAACCCCTTCGCGTCGACGAGGTGTCCCAGGATCGTGTTTGCTGACGTCCGAAATGGCATTTGGAGGAATTCAGCTGAAGACCGGCGCGACGGAAAAGGTTAGAATTTCCGAGAGGTGTTCTATGTGGGTAGCAAATGAGGAGAAAATGCGATAACGTCAACCAGGTAACCAGAGGCAGGTGGAACCACTTGAAGCCTGGAGCAGCGAGTCCATCATGCGCTCGAATGTGGCTGGAGCGTTACAAAGGCCGAATGGCATCACTTTGAAATGGTACAGACCATCGGGTGTTTATGAAGGCGGTTTTTTTCACGGTCCATTTCATCTACGGTGATTTGCCATATCCAGACCTAAGGTCAATGATGAAAAATACTTAGCGCCGTGAAGGCAGTCAAGGGTGTCGTCTATCCTTGGGAGGGGATACACGTCCTTCTTTGTGACTGCACTTGAGATGCCGATAATCTACGCAAAACCGCCATGTGCCATCTTTTTTATTCACCAGCACTCGGGAGAGGCCCAAGGACTGCAAGAACTTTCAATGATATCCTTGGCTATCATCTTAGTCCACTTCTTGTTGGATAATTCGCCGCTCTGCATGAGAGACTGTGTAAGGGCGTTTTGTAAACGGGGCCTGCGCTGCCGGTGTTGATCCGGTGGGTGACTGAGGAGGCTTTCCCTAAAGGACGATTGTCCAGGTCGAAAAATTTCCCAAAGGAAGCCAGGAGGCAGCGGAGCTGATCGGCTTGGGCAGGCAGCAAATCTGGGGCCAACATTTTCTCAAAAGGTTGGGTCGGGGCAGTCTCGTCCGGAATGGGAGGGCCAGCGTTTTGTTGGCAATCGACGGCCAATGCAGACACATGGCATTCCTCTAAAGCGGAGAGGAGGCACAGAGTGATGGCTTGCGCAGAAGTGGGTAGAAAAAACTGAAATTTAGGAAGGGAAGAGATGTCTGATTTTGCGTGATCGTGACGACTGTGTGGGAAGGGTTACATTGCGCTCCAGTCACACGGCTGTTATTGGAGAAATGACGTAATCGCCATCAGGAACAGAGGGACATACACACAGTGGTACGTAAGAAAGAGCTTGAGGCGGCAAACGGGTGTCTTGGAGGCAGCACAGACGGGGCAAGGGTTCATCGACGGTGATTGGCGACAGGGTAGGTCAAGGTGGACGAGCCCAAGAGAACAATCTATCAGCGCAGAATGGTCCGACAGAAATCTTGGCTCGAGAATGAGGTCAATGGGTGCAATGCTCTAAAACGGTGAACAAAACAGAGGTATCATGACCAGCAATTGTGATGCGGGCAGTGCACATGCCCGCAATGGCAGCAGTTCCTCCGTCAGCGACTCGGAGACAAGAAGTGGCTGGCGTCAAAACTTTGCGCAGGCGAGAGCGAAGTCGCGCACTCATCACGGACACTTGCGCCCCTGTGTCTATCAGTGCACCTCACAGGGACCCCGTCAACTTGAACGTCTAACAAGTTCTTTTCGGCAGGCAGCGTTGTTAGAGGATTTTCGGGTCGTTCGGGAAAATGCAGCGGTACCTCGGGGCGCTGCATCCTTCTAGTTTTCCTGGTTGGAGCGTGGGTATGGCGAGGAATGAGCGGCGGGCGACGGGACTGACGGGTCTGCGGGATGACGGCGAACGACCGGACCAGCGACTGGTCGGTAGATTGGAGAAGGTGGGGGGTGGCTGTCTGGCGGCTAGTGTAGAAGCGTCGATTCCCTCGTCGGTGTACCGGGAGAAGTTGGTCGGGGGCGATTGGAACGAGCGGTTATGGCAAGTAGCGGGCGACGTGGCCGGCGCGGCAGCAGTTGAAGCAAATTGGCCGGTCATCGGGCGTCCTCCATTCATGTGGGTTGCGGTACCGGAAGCGTGGCGGTATATTGTCGCGTCGAGGCGCTTGAAAGGAAGGAACAGGGCGATCATTTCGATGAGTGACGGCGCAAATAGGCTGAAATCCGAGATGGATGAGCTCGTCACGTACAACAGCTTGTATCAGAGATACAGCAGGCATATTGCAGGGGTTGTTGTTATGCTGAGCACCGGCTGGAGCCATGGCCTCAAGTTCGCGACGCACTATTCTGGTCACATTTTCGGAGTCGGTGCTGCCCCTGTCGAAGGGAACTGAGGTGGTGTTGGCAATACGTTGTCGGAGCACGACGAGGTTGCAGCCGTGTTCGGAAGTCGTGTGAAATGTTGAACGATGCGACGGCTTTTCGCCTGCTCAAAGCGGCGACATCGCGATAATACTGTCTACTTTTTCACAGTTCTTGAAAACAGGAGGTTGAGGACGTCGTCCGCTATCCCCTTCAAAAGGTGGCGCACTTTGTCCTCTACGGACATTTGTGGTCAACTTTTTGGCAAAGGGCCAGTACGTCGAGGATGTACGCGACGTAGGACTCAGTGGGACTCTGCACGCCGAAAGCGAGATTGTTCTTTGCTGTGAGCTGCCCACTAGCGGACGTCCCGAAAATGGCTTGAAGTCTTCTTTGGCACCGTCCCAGCTGGTGAGGCGTGCCTCGTTTATGATAAACCAGTTTTTGGCCGTAACCTTTGAGGCAGAAAACAGGTTGGCGAGCATGATAGTCTGGTCCCAGCGGTGTGGGTCCTGACGCGCTCGTCATCTTGATCCAGTCTTCCCACATCCTCTTAGCCTTGCCATAGAAGAAGGGAGGGTCCCGGGGGTGTGACAAAATGATGTGGGAGCTTGTCAAAGAGGCAGTAGCCGCTGGGGCCTCGTTGCGAAGCGGGGGTGTCATGGTTGCAGGAGGCACTGTGTCGTCCGAGCGAAGCTCGGTGAACGAAATCTGGCGACCGCTGCGAAGCTCCGTCGTCTCAGTAGACTCCCGCACCTACCACAAGATGTTACGAGGCGAGGATGCTGTAGAAAGATGTATTCGTAAATTCAAAGCGCCAGAGGCTGGGTGCCGCCAGTACACACCGAGGGAAGCACAACCACCACACCTCGTCCTCTTCTTCCACGGGAACTCGTCGCACAATCCCCGTACACTTAACTTGTGGCAAATCCACAAGTCGGTGCCTCGTGTCAATATAGTGTAGGGGGCGGGGTGCGGACAACGACGGTGCGGACTACGAAGGGACAACGCGAGTGACATCGTGAGTTACTGAAATGCTCTGCATTTATTAGTCTGTTTTGGTCCCTCCGTGTCCCCGCTGGGTTGGCTCCGGCAGCCCAACCCGTCAGCCCTCCGCGTGCTGACGCAGCAGTGGTTCTGGTACCAACCGCTTCCGTCAGGGAAGGTGCCGCTCCCGCTCTTGTCTCCCGTCCACCTGTGCGTTGGACGGTTCTGAGAGGATGGACAATGGGGGCCCTGCATCGGCAACCACCGCCACCGCCCCACCCGTCCCACCTCTTGCGCCCCCGACACCCTGCGTGCTGGCTGGTGAAATAAAAGAGGGCCCGGTCCGTCGGGCACCCCTTTGACATCCGACGAGTAAATGAACATCGGGCTGTTCCTACCTTAAACGCTGTGAAAGGACCGGCTTTGGACATCCAAGCCAACAGAAAGGCCGAAACAGCTCTTTCCGGAAGTGCATGCCCCGAAAAAAAAACTTGAAGAAACACACCCCTTTATTTTTTATTGTAGATAATCGGAACAGAAAACAATATTGAACAGAACTGCAGAGGCCTCCATAAAATCTTGGCGATATGTATGTGATGCTGCTTGCCAAGCAGTCAATTATCATGTCTCCAAGAAACTCCCCTCAGTTTGAAAAAAAATAATTTTCTTAAAGAGGTACATGGTATTCAGAAAGGACAAGGTTGGCTGCACACACTCTTTTTCCGGTGTGGCGATTGTCGCCAGGAAATTATTAGCATGCCAACCTCTTGCTTTCAACACCGTACTTGAGGCTGTACCAATGGGTACGATATTAGTATTTATTACGTGGATAACGGTATGCTCTATTTATATCTCTCCTTATTTGGCACCTCTGAGCTCTGATGTCGAGGCACTGGTTGGCCAGCTACCCGAACAATATATCCTCACAGCTGATTTATTACGCGCAACTCTTTTTGGGCTCCTCCCGAAAGGATTCCCGAGGTCGCCTTATAGAGAAGCTTATTACATCCTCTGGAGAATCCCTTTTAAACACAAAACAGCCTACATACCATAATAAAGACACAATAAATACTCACATCTTGCTCGGAACATTGCTGGCGCTAGGCTGGACAAGGACGACGAATTACACACAACTGGAGCGCACAATTCGTAATTCGTGGTGTCTAATTCATGGTGTCAGCGTGTAATTTGTCGTCCTTGTCCAGCCTAGCGCCAGCAATCTTCCGAGTAAGAAACCAACTAGCCCCATTTCAAGCTCTGACTCACATCTTGATTTGGGTATTGGCTCTGCAGTCATTTTTTTAAGTGCGAATGCACTTCTTAAGCGACCCTGAATCACGCGTCCACCGCCGTCCGTCCGTCCGCACCACATACCCACTTAGGGCGATTGGCCAAGAAGAGTTTTTAAGTGCGAAAGCGAACCCACCACATACCCACTTAGGGCGATTGGCCAAGAAGAGTTTCTTCGCTACCCATTCAGCATATCTTCGTGATACTAACCACTTCCTACGGGAAATTAACAACATAAAAATCCCTGATGGCGCCTTCCTTGTAAGTATAGATGTAACTTCTCGGTACACAAATATACCTCATTGAGATGGGATTGAAGCCCTGGTTGAATCCTATTGCATACATCGGGATCACGAGGCCTCAAGCCCACAAGTCATTGAAACTTTGACAAGGCTAGTGTGGAATTAAATAGCTTTTAATTCCACAATCAGTATTATCTTAAGCGACCCTGAATCACGCGTCAACCGCCGTCCGTCCGTCCTCACCACATACCCACTTAGGGCGATTGGCCAAGAAGAGTTCCTTCGCATCACCCGTGCATTCGCACTTCCCCATGCTCCCCTTCGGGGAAATGCGGGTGAATTTTTATGTCTACAGGTAGTGTTGCCACGCACCTATTTCGTAGTGACTACTTTTTCACTTCACTATCGTATATACGTAGAGGCCTATGCAGCCCGTCTTCCCACAACACGTTTAATGGATCAAAAGGAAACTGATGTAAACTCGCCGAAACATCTCACCTACAGCACATATCCGTAAAACACCTACACCTAAATGAAGCAGTGCAACTTATCACGGCGTACATCCTCGACGCCGCCGAAAGGTCCGTTCGCCACGCCTCCGGTGCTCCATGCCACAAAAGAACGCCCTGGTAGAATTTAGGACTAGGCGGGCACGAGAGGCCCAGAACCAGGCATTGGGTATCCTCAATCTGTGCCCCACGTCAGTTAATCTCTTTTTTTAAAACACACGATGCTGCTCGAGGATACAACGACCGAGCGGACATCGCCTCTAACACCCCATTCGCCCATACGTTCCGATGTTCGGGTAGGGATGGGCTCGTGTCGTTCAGAGATGTAACTGATCCCTTCCCTCTAGAATGAGGCCGTTTCGCCCGCTCATTGATCACTCAATAAGAGGCAATCCGTCATATGGCGCTCACCTTAGACGAATCCGTATCCGAACCCGGTTATGTATAGCTACTGCTATCCAGGGCAACATACTGACAAATGCCGCAAATGTAAAGAAAGGGCAGGTCTAGCACATATGCTAAGGGCCTACCCACTGGCGGCTACATCCGCGCGCAAAATCACTCAGGTTGAGCATTGCCAGACCGTGCTGCTCAGTTGATAACCAGCAAATCAAGCCTGGGCTGCCTAGCTGCCCGAGGGTGCTGCCAGAGCCAAAGAACGCTTAGCAGACGCGTCGAATCACCAGCCTCTCCAAATAAAGTTATTATTCTCTCTCATAAACAGGCAAAGGCTTTTGCGGAGCGTGTGTATGATAAAGCGAAAAGAGAGAGTGGTGCGTGCTTTTCTGACTTCAATCAACTCATACGCAGGCACCTGCAAAGTCTTCACACGAATAGAAAACTCAAAGGAGAACAAACACACAGCCTGCCCCTTCTAAGTACTACAGGGAACAATAATAAACAGGCTAACACACCCCCACAACACTTCCAACACTTGTCCAGCTCAGCACAGTACACTAAAACGTTTAGCAACCCAGAACATCTGCAGAGAAAAAGTCCTTACATGGCAAGGACAAATCGAAAAACTTTTTACATCTCTGAATTCACACGCTATGAGACAAGAGCTGCCCTGAGCATGTGTAAACCTTTATCTCTATGCGCAGGTAATATTACATAACCCATGATACAACATCTACAGCAAGAATCTCGAGACACTCCCACAACTATACAACAAAACATGGCTTTCCGGTCAGCTTCCAATGTCTTGGAGGGAGGCCATTGCAGTGGGTCTCTTAAAGGAAGGAAAGGACTCAACCTCTCCTGCCAGCAATCGACCGATTAGCCTCACAAGCTGTCCGTAATAGCTTCTCGAGGAGAATTGAAACAGGGGACGAGTGCACTTCTTCGAGTACAATGGTCTTCTCGAAAGCTGCCAGGCAGGCTTCAGGGAGGGGCGATCCACCAATGATCACTTGGTTGCTCTGGAGTCCTATATTATTGATGCCTACGTACATTGCCAATATTTGCATGACTTTTATTTTGAAAAGATATACAATACCCCATGACGCTCCAGCATTCCTAGAGACCTCAAAATGTTTTGTTATATCAGGTGACATGCTGAATAATCTTTCCACTTACCTGTCCGAGCAAATATTTCTTGTTAGAGTTGGTTCGACACTTTCGAACGTTCACGTCCAGGAGAATAGCGTGCCTAAAGTTGGCGTTTTGAGAAGAACTGTCTCCGAAAGGCACTGCCGCGAACCACCTCCGGCTGATGTGTGTAGATGGGGGTGAGATATCCTTTAAATTATGTATCATGTCTATATGTGAACGTCAGGTCCAGCTTGGTTGTAACAAACTTGCTCGCTTGAAAGAAGAAAATGGGTTTAAATCTTCGTCTTTCCAAAAGCACCTTCGTTGTGCTTTCGAGGAGACGCGAGACGCATGCATACCTAATGTTAATCTTCATGGCGACTCTATTCCCGTAAAAAAGGAACAGAAGTTTTCAGGTGTAGTCTTACATGAAAAACTCACATTCATTCCACACACCAAACAACTCAAGCATAAATGCCTCAAAAGGATAAACATAATAAATGTCCTCCACACCAATCGTATGGGGCCGATAAGCAACTCCTACTAAGTGTTTTTACCTTTTTAGTGGAATCTCTTTTCGACAACTGCAGGGTTGTGTATGGGTCAGCCACGAATATCGCACTTAAACTGCCCGATTCAGTTCTTCACTTGGGGATTCACCTCTTTTCTGGCGCATTCCGTACGAGCCCGGCCCAGTCTTTACGCAGAGTGCGACAAATGGTGCTTGTCACACCAGCGAAACTATCTTGACATGTTATAGGACGTTAAAATATCTTCAATGAACAAACACCCTTTCAAAACTATTTTTAATAATACATCCACATCTCAGATTTTTTAAAGTGCACAAACATTTCTGCACCTTTCTCACGCAGAGTCCGAGAGCAGACGTCTGAACTGACTGCCCAATCTTTGATACCTATACAACATTCTGTAGCACGCCTTTACCCACATGGCAAGTGTTCCTGGACTATGCGACATATCATATGAAGAAATTAGGCAAAATCGAGTTCCAAAAAGCGCTTTTTTGCAGCACTTTCTGTTTTTACAGCATTAATATTACTGCTCAGAATTTTACAGTGATGCCTCAGAAGCACACTTCACCGTGTGTTGCCCTGCGCGTGGTCCCAATTTGACTGAAAGTAGAGCTATCAATATAGACACCAGTATATTTAGGACAGAGGAATATGCCATTTTCTCATTAGAAGTCTTACTATTGAACATCATGTCCCAAATTTGTTAATTTACAGAGACTCGTTCAGTCTGGTGAAAAAATTGTCATCCACAAAGTCACCCAAAAACAATGTCATCAATCAGCTCCTTAAGACCATTATTTGCACTGACTGTGTGTTGGGCCCCTGGCCACTTGTGTAGAGCCGTAACCAGGCCATGAATTAGATGGCCGCTGCAGCTGTACTTTCAAATACACTGCTCATAGCAGACTGGAATACCGAGGCAGGTATCAAGTTACACCTAATAAAACCACACTTGGAACCATACGCTACAGACACACAAAACAGACACCATGAAGTCACCCTGGCCAGATTACCGATAGACAACACACGCGACTCACTCACACCTGCTCACTGGGTCTCAAAAACCCACATGTTGCAGGTGTGGGTGGGCCTATCTGTAGTTCACATCCTATTCACATTGAAGGCACGCGTCACAACAAGAAAGAGACACTTCCGAGAACTATACAAACAACATATTCCGCTACACCCATCTTGGTTTTTGGGTCACTATGCAATGGTTTCTTTAAAATGCGTTTTTAAATATTTGTGTGATGTTGCCTTTTGAAACTCTTTTCCTAACATGCATAATAAAAGCTGGCCTTAAACACCATCCATCACCAGTGCCATTATTTCATTTTAGTGTTATTCAGGGTTTAACATTTTATTTCCAATTTTTTGATGTTATCTACATTCGTTTGGCGCTCTTTTTCCCTGCTGTTCTTGCGCTAAAAAATCCAACCCACATCATCATGATGCTCCCTGAAAGCCTCTGATGCTGTATCTTAGAACAAAACCAAAAAAAACGAAATAGCTTTTATATAGGTGGTTATAAAAGAACTCTCCGTGTGAATACAAGCCGCCTATGAAAATATTATTTTGACGCCGTAATTGCTACACTTGTTATTCCACAATGAACATAGCGTAAATGGCAAGGAATCGCCCACTACGTTACATCATCAGCCACGCAGTAGCGCCAGTGCGAAAGCCATATGTCTAAACTTTCGTTCAAACTTTCGCAGCAGCCCGCTGACTGCTAGAACATGACAACCTTACCTTCTGTAGAGGGTCAGAAATAGGAGATTATTTTTCCGCCACGGCAGGCACGCCAACCTCTGCCGATCCTGGTTGATGTGTACCACGCTTACCTTGGACCACGTGCTTCCAGCAGCTATAAAGTCGACGAACAACACCTCCTGCTCAACAGTGGCTGCATCGGCAGTGTGGAAGCCATGTCGCTCGAACGTTCGCTCAAAGGTTTGCATGTGTGTGTATGCCTCTACCCTGTCCTCAAAGCATGTGATTTTCTTCTCCCGGTGGTAGTGCCACTTGCTGTAGTGTTGGGAGTCTCTAGCTTAGCAATAGTCATAAAAGAACTGGACACCATTTGAAACAACGGCTCTGATGTTATTGATGTGAACACCTGTTTCAAACAGTGTAGCGATATCTCGTGTCTGTACAATCTGAGTGCTTATAGCGTTCACTCAGAGACGACTTTTATATGAAAAGGGAACAAATACAGAGGTCCTGGAGGTGTCTTGACTGTGGAAAGCTGAAATGAAGTGCAGCTGGTGGAAATGAAGCTGAAGGCCCCCCAAATGCAGTCTTACTACTAGAGATAAACAGAAAACTCGGTGAATTGGTTCTCCTGCATGAAACTGTATATTCCACATAAGCCGCTCGAGAATATGTCCGAATAGTATGACAGGTCACTGCAGATGTCACTGAGAACAGCAGCGAAATAAAAACTTGAAGACGATGCTCTAGAAGCTTGACGGAACAAAAGAAGACGTGGAACTTCAAAGAATAGCTGAAGCAGCTAACCTAGTCTAACACCATAGCCACGAGTGATTTGTGTGAACAAATGGCCTCCCACTAAACAAAGATGAATGCAGGATGATCTCAAAGAATGTAATCGCGTCTAAACTGAATCTTCGGCAGTTCAGTGAACAATCTGTTAGCGTGCGTCACACTCTACCACAAGACTCCGATAATGTTCCCAATGTTATATTTTGTTGTTCTTGTTTTTTCCGAAGGGAGCGGTGGTATGCCAAAGAAAAGAATCCACCGACATCACAGCCTGCATTTTTATATGCTGATTAATCCGACAGCCCACCAATGAACCGTGCCTTAGAATGCAAAAAGATGTGGCTATCGACGGTCACGTTTGCTACGCATGCCGCAGAAATGGAAAAGCGTTTGCCAAGAATAGTGAAGGCGTACAACGTCTACTGATGAAACGTGTTTCCCACTTGGACTGACTGAAATGATGATCACATCGGCAGTGAGAAATCATTCATTTTTACCATATCTTGCCTAGACTGGGTAGATCCTTATTGTTTTTTTAAATTTTGTTGACCCATAACACATTCATGCTAAATGATGCTTTCACCTTAATGGTCCATCGGCCGAAAAGAAATTTGATGGCCTAAATGTGGCCATTACCACCCCGAGCTTTGAGTTTCATTTTGTTAAGCTATCAGAAACATGGCCCAGTGAAAACATGTTGCCCTGAAAATTACCAAGATACTGATGTTTTATCAAATTAAAATACTGTCAAAGAGATCAGGAGTCAGTATTTAGGTCCCTGAAGGTTTTAATATACATTTTGGTGACTTTTACATTGCTATGGTTGATTATAAAGTTTTGAATGTTCTCTTTGCAAAATCAAAGGGTAGTATTGAGTACTTTTTGTTTATTGAGCAGTTCCTCTCTCATATTTGTAATCGAAATTGTAAACTACTATGGCGTGCAGACTTTCACATTATTATGCTAGCCGAAAACTCAGCAAGACGCAATCTAGAAATATTACTACAACCTTATGGCGGTAGAAATGTAATATAAGCACCCAAACGAGTAAAATGCAATACGAAAACGTCCATCGACTTTTTATAGGTAATTGCAGCCGCGTTATATAAAGCAGGTGTTCTTTCAGATACTGTAAGCGACCATACCCCATTTTTTCTTACTTGAACAATGTAATACCAACGTGTCATATAGGACACGCAATCTGTCGGTTTTTTCCCTGGCACCTGGTCCTTAACACCACCTAGAACTGCCCACTGTATCAGTTGTGATAATTCTTGAACCTTTTTTGAAAACAACTAGCTAGACAAAGGCAGCATAAACTTCCACATACGGTCCGCAAAAAAGCTTCCTACGTCATAGCACAGCGGACGATTCCCCACCAATTTCTTTTTGGTATTTATTAGTTTATTATAGGAATAGGATAAACTATATACCTTGTTTTGTATGTGAGTAATAATAAACCTACATTTTTTTATGCATGTTTGTTTTTTCGGACACTTCTCACGTGAGGGTTGTCCGTAGCGAAGCAAATCATATCTCAATCAAATACAGACGTTGATACTTTCAGAACTTGGAAACATAACAGAATGGTATATTCATTGCTCGGAGAAGCGTGCATGAAGAGCACACTCGTTTCTAACTACAGGACTTTCTACAGTATGTCGCGGCAATTTGATTTAAGCTTCTATAAAATCATAAAAAAATACTACGAAAGACGTCCAAACGAGCATCGAGGAGGCGAACTGCCTCGTCATGTTTTATCCGGCTCCTGAGCTTATCGGGGGGTGAACGTAAATTTCTCTATCTACTTTTATTTGATCTTGTCATATCTGAAAGAATAACTTTAAGCGCTGCTTTTGTCGTCTAGTTTGTATAGATTTCAAATCCGTTCTTTTATACGTCGAACCTATAAATCGCGGGGAAATTCTCACAATTCGTTCAATTTTACGTGTAAATATTTCTAGTGGTGGCTCCAGGCAGCACAGGTTATTTAAAACAGGGTACATAAATGTTGTATATGCAAGCAGCTTGATGTTGCTAGTAGAATTACTAGGAAAGGGGCACAGACCCCGTCAAGCCTTCTTTCTCTGGCTTTTTGTCTGTGCCCCTGGTATCTGTGTTGTTGTTGTTGTTGATACCAAATAAAGGATTGATTGATTGATTGACTTCTGTAATTAAGCAAGCAAGAAACGCAGTTTTCTGTAAGAGGCAAGGCATAATTTCTCCACATGTGAAAGCCAGTTCAAGTCATTCGTAATATGTTTTCACAGATATGTAAAAGCACACACAAGCAGTAAATAATTTGTCCCAACACTGTAGGTAAATATTAGAACGTGTTTCTTGTTAGTAAATGCCTATATACTGTCTTACAATATTTGTTTTTGTCTCCCATTTATCTCACCGTGTTAGAAAATGCTTGAGGGAAATAATAATTAAATTTTCATCATTCGCAAACGTCACTCGGGTATAGATTACACAATCATCGACAAGCAATTTATTTTTACAGGAGGTGTAACAACGTCAACATCATTTATGTACACTAAAAAAGCAATGAGCTTAACACTGACCGTTGTGAGACACCAGAATAAACATCCAAATATTTAAACTCAAACCCATCAATTCGCACCAGCTGCTTGCCGATCGTTAAGTATGCCTCAATCCACTTGAATATATTTTCGTTTACGCCTTTTTCTTTGAGCGTAAAGAGCTATATATGGATCGAGACGTTATCGAAGGCTTTTGCAAAGTCTATGCATATAACGTGGACCTGTTTTTTGTTATCTACAGCAGCGGTGAAATTGTTGAGAGTTTCAAGGAGTTGGGGTAGCGTGGAAACCACTGGCTGAACCTGGCGTGTTGGCTGTATATCAACCCCTTAGTCTCCCAGAATATAGCCATGGTTTTTGCAATGACGTGTTCAATAAAATTACAGCAAACGCACGTCAGAGACACTGGTCTGTAAAGTCAAAAGCATCCTATCCAGACCTTTAAATACCGGTTTAAATTGGCGCCCAGCAAGTATTTTGCCAGCGAATATGTCCTGAGTGATTTTTCGCAGATTACTAAATATAACGGAATCCACCGTTATCATGCGTGAACGTCTCGAAAACACGGACATTATTGCTTTCCGCCTCATCACAAAAGCGGCGGCTGTGGCCTAGAATCGAACGCTCATTCGGTTAGGCAGCACAACGCTTTAGCCGTTTATTAATAGCATAAAGCTAACGCTGCGTACGAAATCTTCCAATACAAACTTTGTGCACTTTATGAGAAGCATTGTCTACCAAGTCCTATTTGGAAGCACTTCTCAAACATTCGGAAACCAGGGGTTGTATAGCCACTGTATTCAAAATTAAAACATGAACGAGCACAACATGATATATTTATTAACACACAAGACATGGCAGATTTAACTGAACTCTTGCATTCTGCAAATAGTTAAACAATGGTCCCTAATCCCCAAAAAATCACTATAATAAGAAATACCTCGCCTCATCTGCTTATAAAAAGAACCTATGGAAAACAGTAAATTCTTCCCTAAAACGTACCCCGAACAGCCAACAAACCACATTTATCAACGCTACTGCTTCACGCCTGTGTATTCTTTGAGTTGTTAGGGGAGCACAAATTAACTCTAATAAACTTGTTTTTCTCGAAGACAACTGCGTGGTCTTTGGCTTCATGACAAAACATCTCCGCGAAATTACGTGTACAGTGAAGGACGGAAGCGTCGACAATTCCCTATGAACCGCTCCTATCCAGACTGGCCAAATCCAATTTTAGCCACTTAATATCCTTATATCATCCCTCTATCGCAATAATGACCGCCCCGTTCTTCTCGACCAGTCCCACTGTTATTACTTGGTTACCCTGGTGGACCATGAGTTGTCATTTCGCCTGCTAAAAGGCTAGCTGAAATATATTTTTAACAGATTTCTTATATAACTAACTCGATATTGCTGCATGATGCAAGCTCACTTTTAGATTCATAAGCAATTGGTTTGGTTCGTAAGTTATTTCTAAGTCGTTTCGTTCTTTTTATTTTCCGTTCCAAGGCCACATGAGCCGAGCCAGCTTGCGTTCCAGTTTTCTTTTTTTGAGTCGCGAAATTGGTGGTTCAAATGTGATTATGGGGAGGATGCATTGGTTGCATATTCTTTTTTCAGTAGTAAAGGTAGCTTACATTTCGTTAATTGAAAGTGGTTTCCCAGTGCAGCCCACTCAGTACCCACTGTCTGCCGCATTTCTTGCGGTTTGGGTCGTCAATGTAAACTTGTTCTGGATAATCGTATTTTTCTAGGTGGTTAAGCGATTTTTTACTTTTGCTAATGTAAGCTGTTTCTGTGTGTTTCTTCATAATTTATTGAGATTTATTCATCCTGCGAGACACTCTACACACGTTCTCTGTACTCTTCAATAAGTTACAGACACTTCCTCATATTCAGCAAACTGTCATCAGTGCTAGCTCCCATGCCCTCTGCATGATTATCAACCGTCAATAATCAGCATTGCCACTTGGAGGCTTCCTTCTTCCGAGTGTGCGAATAAACCGGTCACACTTTCCATCCACTCTCAAGCAGTGGAGGGTGCGTCTCGATTTCACAGTCTACTTTGGCTGCGCCACTCCTGGAGCACCACTCGGGTCGCCGTCAGACACAGGAGAGCATGACCATGATTCTTGATTCAGCAAGCGCCACGGCTACGCCTCCTCGGCAAAGCTTTGTACCAGTCACCAACAAGATCCTCCTGACTTTGCTGGCATTCGTGGGGATGATGTAGAAGAGTGGTCTGAAAACTACGAGAGTGTAAGCGCCTATACCGGGTAGGACGAGAAGCCAAAGCAGCTGAGGTCTTTTTTTCCTTATCAAGATCCCAAAGACGTAGTACCTGAATAACGGGAAGGCATGCCCGTTTGGACGACGATCCCAAACAAGATCCGCAAGAATATTGGGATATCCCAGCTCGATTTGAGTGCGCCAAATGGAAACTTGAAGCAGCGCGTACCACAGCCGCGTGAAAGCTACACGTCTAAGATCTGAGAGGACCTCGCACTATTCCGGAAAGCTAGTAAGGATATGTCGGTGTAGGACCGCCTACGCCACATACTGAAAGGTGTTAAACGGTTCGCTTTTGCTGCGCTCTGCACAAGATTTACTCTATGTACCACTTGACTGTCATCTTAAATTTAGGAGCCTGAGTGGTGAGTGTACCTATAATCCTCACGTTGATAATTTGTTATGTGTGTTATTGTAGGCTGGTTTTCCGGAAAAAGAGCAACATTCTAGATATGTTCAATCGAACAAAATGGTTAAAAATAACCTTCGCGGCATGTTGCCGATTTTACAGGGAGCCTGAAAGTTCTTTTATTCGTTTTCAAAGTGGCAAAACGGTAACCTCAAGAGGATCAGGAGGGATACACGTCCCAACATAGCAGTTCGCCTTGGGTAGAGTCTTTGTTCCGGTACCCCTTGACACCATCCTGCTTCTTGAGCCCTCTTCCCCAGGCAAAGCTGGTTGTCAGGGTCCGAGCTGGAGAGTGCTCTATCCCAATTGTCAGGGCAGGGGTAGATTGGGGTTCTTATCGCAGCCCCACATATTATGGTAAAGCGTGCCCGGAGCCTCAAAGAAGCGGCATTCCAAGGGGTAGATGGTGGCGGCCAGAATGTGGGCTCTAGTTGGGTGGGGAAAGGTGTTAGTTTGGATGCCTCGAAGGTGGTGGTATTTTTCTTTAGTGGCTGTTTTGTGGGATGGAAGGTGCATTGTTCGCTGCAGGAGGTAGTGCTGAGTGATTTCTGCGTTGGACAAAAGGAAACAGACACGCCACTGCTCGCCGAACTCCTCACTAGCCCGGTGTGTCAAATCTCGAAAATGCTGGTGGGCAGCTTTGTTGCCCCGCACGTCGGCATGGACGGGAGCACAAATAATCCTTACACAGTGTTGTGGATGATGCCGCCATGGAATTTGTGTGGCGCAGTGTGAGACTAAACCGCTGGAGAATGTTCTGCATGTTTGTTGTCATTCTGTAAAGATCTCTGCAGGGGATTGAGCAATTGCTAGTGCTATGGCGACTTCTTTTGCCTGTAGTGCATGGGTGGTAGTAAATGATACACTTGTGAAGAGGGCTTGAGCTGCAGTCCCAACAGCGGGTATTGCTCTCCCCCCAGGATAGGAGGCTGCGTCTGCGTATACAGTGGTGGGGGTTTGGCCGTACCGTTTCGAGAGTACTTTCACTCTGGCGTCGCTGCGATCCTGGTGTTGCGTTGAATGCATGTTCTGGGAAATTGGGGAGGCATCAATAAATTGGCGAATATCATGCGGAAGCTGAGTTGCAACGCCCTGGAGATGTTAAATCGTTCAGCACAGGCACAGCAGGTTCAGAATTGTTCTGCCGGTGGAGGTGGAGCTCAGGCGTAATAATGGTTCATATGATGAGCTTCGAGGAGTTCATCAAACTTACTAAAAACTCCCAAGTGAAGTAGTTTGCGTCAAGGCGCTGACAGGTAGCCTTAACGCCAGCTTGTATGCCTTGCGTATGATAGTCTCTACCTTGTCCTTTTTAGCCTTCAGCCTTTGAGGGGCAGCGTAGACGATGGCGTCAGTAACCCTAGAGATGGCAAAGGCTTCGACTAGCCTTAGCAGATTCGTCTCTCGTTTACCTCTAGTTTTTGTGCTGACTCTGCGGACTGTGTGGGAGACTTGCTTCGTGGTTTGCTTTAGTCGGTCTGCCAGTTTGGTGTTGGAGCGATTAGCTAGTAGGAGCGATAACCATAGGGTGGCCATCCACTTCTAGGGAGATGGTTGACAACCCGGGAGGGAGTTTTTTACGTGAAGACACTATAAGCAGCTCAGAGTTTTGTAGCACACACGCTAGGCCACAATGTCGTGCGTATTCAGACAATGTTGGCTGTCTGTTGTAGGTTAGTCTCTATTAACCCCAGTCACCTATGAGTGGCCCATATGGTCAGTTCGAGCGCATATAATTCATAGCGTACACTTGGTATGGCATCCAGTAGCGGAGGGAGGCCTACGAGGCCTATATAAAACAGCAAGGGGGAAAGGAGCATACCATAGGGGGTGCCCTTCATGGCTAGAGAAACTGTATTGAACTTTAAACCTCCCACTTTCACAATGGCTTTTCGGCCATCGACGAGGTCTCGAATGTATTGGTAGGTGCATTCCCCGCAGTTTAGGCTATTGAGTTGTTTAGTATGGCCGTATTACTGACAGTGTCAAACATACCTTTCAAATGCAAGGCTAAGATCGCTTTTGGGTTATCGCTAGAGCATTTCAGGATAACCTCTTAGTTAAGTTGAAGAAGGATGTCCTGCATGGAGAGGTGTTAGCGAAATCCACACATGATATGTGGGAAGATGTTTTGTTCAAGGTACTGGTGTAGCCTTTTGTTGATTACGTGCTCTAGAAGCTTTCCTAAACACGAGGTTAGGGACTTCGAGCGCAGGTATTCGGTGCTGTGTGGTCTTTTGGGCTTCGGAATAAGGCGCACTTCTGCCGTCTTTTATTCTTCCGAAAGTTGTCCCGACCTCCATACTGTGTTCAGGTGGGTGGTGAGTTGAACAATGGAATCATCATTGAAGTCCGCTAGGAGCTCGTTCGTTATTCCGTCCACACTTGGGGCTGTGTTGCGTCTGAGGGTCTGTAGTGCCGCTTTTACTTCATAGATGTAGATGTATTTATCCAGTTTCGGATTTGGTTGTCCCGAGTACGGCGGTAGTGTCGTTTTTGGGTGGATGCGAAAGTACTTGTTCAGGAGGGATTTTCTGGAAAGTCCTGGGGCGACTGAAATATTTTTTGCTATATTTGATTTGACTCGGTCTTAATTTTTAAGGCTTCATAAGATATATGAGCAGTCTTCACGCCTTTGATACACTGAGTTGGCCTCTGAGACGGTCACAGAAAGTTAGCCAGCTTTGTTTGCACAGGTGAGCTGCATAGCGGGCTGCTTCTTCTGTTAGAATTAACAACGCTTAAGGCGCTGTCGTTTTCAGCGTTTGATGAGGCTTCTTCTAAGTGGAGGATGTGAGGTTCTGCACAGGGGGTTGTAGTGATTGTCCTAATAATTCTGTGAAAGAATTCACATCCTTGAGGATTTGAATGGCCCATTCCTGTAGAGATAGGGCCTGGGTGGTTGCACTGTCGAGTAGGGAGTGTTCGCCTCGCTCACGAAATTTAGGCCAGTCCGTGTGGCCCGCCCTGCCCAGAGGGATAGCTTATTCTACTTCAAATATGCTGAAATTCGGTGATGCTTTCTACGCGGGCTACAGCTATACCGGGAATCAAATGCTGCAGCTCATTCCGAAAATTTATGACTAGGATTGGCGTGCGTTCGTTGAAAACTTGCAGTATACCTCTGGCGACAAAAAAGTCTTTATCCTTCCGTCAGTGTTTCGACTTCAGGAAACGTGTCCACTTCTAGCAGCAAGAAAGCACGAGCACGCGGAGGCAGATTCCCAGGTTCATCTATATTTATTTCCTAGGAGGAATTTGACGTTAAGCCGTTCCTTGGTGTTGCTGGCAACTCTGGCTTCTGACGTATGAGGCTGTTTGAGTCAAGATCAGTAAGGGTACCATACTCATAGAAAAAATCCTTAGAAAGAATTAGGTCCCTGGAGAAGTTTTGAAGGACGACGATCTCGCAGGGCACGCATCACCGTTAATCTCTACGCGAGCAGTGCGTCGCACAATAGGCGTCACGAAGTGTCATCCGGTGGTATATATGTCGGGCCCATCCCACGCTGTCATCACCTTCCGCAGGCGGTGGGCAAGCGTTGAACACATAACTGAGTAGTCAGCGCCTGTGTAAACGAGTGACGTAGCGTGGTTGCCGTCTGTAACGATACGACGGCTGTTTGACGGCACTGGGGCGCACGCGAGAAGCTTGTTAGCGCCGGAGCACGAGCTTCGCGTCATTTGTTGACGTTCACTACGTTCGTCATTGGCAATAGCAACTTCCAGGGTTGCCGTGTTTATGTTTCCCAGCAAGGCTCACGTGACAGGCTATCACGGCAAGAAGGCCGGAGAGGCGAAAGCGGGTGGAGAGGAGACAGGAACCGGTGTTCACAAGGTGCGACCTGGAGGGGCCACTAGGATCATCGATGACACTCCAATTTCGCGGGGCTACTAGCCGTTAAGTGGATATGGGTGGCTTGGACGGTATCCGCGAAAACCACGCTGACGGTAGGGGCAGCGGCGAAAGGTGTCTGGCTCACCGCAGTGGACGCAGATAAGTCGGTTGTCGCGTGTTCGCCAGAAATCTCTTTTGCGCCATCGACGCTGCTTTGGACCAGGCGGTGTACTGCGGTGAATCACCGGTAGGTCACTTTGTTGGGTGTTATCATAAGGTGCGGCAACTTACGAAGGTGGTTGGTAAGCCGGCGCGACGTACGTCACAGAAGGACCTGCGGTTACAACTTCGACCAGAATTGGGGAAAAAAAGAATTGTTGCACTTCTCTAATGGCTTGTGCAACTGACACGGATGCTTGTGGTTTGCGTGTAGGGAACAGCTTTTCAGCTCGTTCTGGAGAACCTCGCGGCTGGCCTCGCGAAGGCAGCTCTGATTGCCGGTGTCATGGCCAAGTCATGAACTAGTACAGGTAGAAATTGCAGGGCAGCCACAAACCTAAGGTAGTGGTCACAGCTCGCTACCAGCACTTGTTCCATATTCTAAGCCCATGTCACGAAGTCAACGGCCATTGGCGCATTACGAACGAGCATATCGAGTCTGTCGCTCCACACACCTCGCATAAGGTGGCACACCTTGGTTCTCTCGGTGGCCTGCGGGTCCGCTCGTGAACTGAACCCTAGAACGTCTTCGACGAAGGCGATAACACTTTTGTTCGGCACCTGAGTGTAAGTCTTCATGACATCTTCGGCCCTGTGACGCCGAAGGTAATTGGCGAAGGATCTCTGGATGCCCTCTTTGCAGGGCTGCCACAACGTAATGCCTGCCTCGTGGTTCCCGAGCCATTTGCGACCAGTTTTCTTCCGCAGAAAAGTACAAATTCTGGCGGCAATAAACCGCGGACCAAGCGTTGTGGTGAGCCAGTCGCACGTACTGGTCGATCCAGTCTTCGATGTCTTCGAAGACGTCGCCCCAAAACAAGGCAGGTGTAAGTGGAGCGGTGGGCGATTAGATGAACGGAGGCCCCAACCCTTCGGTTTCCTGTGGCTGCGGCAACATGACAATGAGTTTCGCCTACCTCCTTTTGGGACCCTTGGTCGCTTGGCACAATTAAATTGCGTGGCCTTGCAAATTTTTGCTGGTGCGAACGTCAGGCTCTTCGAGGAAGGCTCGCCGGCAGGGGTTCCATCTTGGGCTGAGAATATAGCTTTTGAGGGGGTACTGAACATAAATAGGACGTTACACAGCACCTTCACCACAAAATGTAACGAACGACACATGGATCTTCAGAAACCGTAACGTAAAACATGGTTTAGTAGCTGCAAAACCATGGTTCATGCCGAACGATTGTCTGAGCCGTAACACGCACATTGAAGTTTTCTCCTTCCGTTTTTATTGGTGATCATGTTAGTGTCAACGTAATGGCTCTGGGTTACTTGTTTGATTGAATATTCACACTTTCCTTAACTCCCAATGATGATTGTTTTTATTGTAATTGCTTTGTTATTATACTTGATTTTTTTTTGAAACTCACCATTTCACCATAAGTTTACTCTCCAAGTGGTTATCACAGTTGATAACACCAAAAATAGAAATGAAATAGCAAAATGGAACGGAGGCAATGCGACCACCAGCAAACATTATGGTTCATAAAATTTGCGGTATTTACAATGTTAAGATCGGCAAGGTACCAAAAACGAGTAGTACCTGTATTGGCAAGCTGAAAAAAGTACTGAGTAATTTGGCGGACTCAGGCTGTAACTGGGCAGCTTTGATATACAGAATGCAACCACTCCGCCTATTTTGGGTAATTTTAAATTGGTTTAGATCTGCAACTGAGATATAAAAATTGTTCCTTGCCACCGATATTCAAGCTTCAAAAGTCAATAGAATATTTTTTTTCTCGGAGAAAGGAAATGGCCTTCTGGAAATATTATTTACAAGGGGTCGAGTTCTAAGATAATATAGATGGCTTCTATGAGAACGAGAATCAATAGAAGAAAAAACCTACAGAATTTTCTAACCCAAAGGCACAAGCCAAGCAAAAAGTTGACATTTTAAACCCATCTTTGTATCTGTCCTTTGCTTGTTTAGGTTGTAGTATGTTTTTTATAAAGGTTCGTAACTCTGTTCTTGCAGCGACCGCAAAGCCTTGGGAGCATGGAGGCCGCCGACAAGAAGAAAAACTATGCCGAGGGATCAAAACATAAACATTAGTACGGAACACAAGATATAACTTATGAGAAGTGAATAAAGCGAAATAAACTGCACTAATGTTGCTTTTGTGTATTTTTATATTATGTATACCGACGCAATAAAATACCCAAAGAGAATTTTTTGGTATCCCCAAAACAAGCAGGTTCGCCGGAATACCTGCATAAATTTATGGCTGCCTGTTCTGAAACCGTCCAGTTGGTCGCCAAGTGCATTTTTTTACAAAAAAGGTGGTGTGTCGGAACTAGTATCTTTAAAACAGGGTATTAACAGAGGCCCCGGGTATTAAGAATGTATAACGATGCTTGTGTAATGGAAGATAATAAGTTACATTAATGTACTTAAGCCAGCTTTCACAGATTTGTGGCTGCACGAACCCCAAAACGTGTGGTTATGGTGACTGACTTCATACGTAATTCGTAAACCGACCTCTAAATGGGTCCCCCAAATATTTCCTCTTGATAAAAGGTGCAACCATTCCAGTATTGTGACCGCGTGTTTGTACGCAAGATATGACCAGTTAGATGACGGCTTAAGGTGCGCGTTAAATGGAAAGTGGAAAAACCGCAATGTAAATTGGTAATAATGGCGCAGTGCAAGTTGCTATCGTTGATGCAAAAACCAGTGAGAACCATAATTCCAATATCGCCCATTGTTTCAAAATTCAACTAACATTTCATATGCGCCCTTGTGTGGTCCTCGCTGAGGGCTTATGCCCGATCCTGTAAAACAATTTGTTTATGTGGCATGATGCTATAGTCTAAAGGGGCTTGAGAACACACCACTTGCATTGAGGTGATTGTCGCCCAAAAAAAAAGGCGTAATAAACGGCCATTTGGCGCATTTTTAGGTTACCAAGGTCATTTACTCTAGTAGGCAAGGGGGTTTGTTGTTTGTATCGAAATTGATACACACCGCGTGCCGAATGAGTCCTGTTTGAAAACATTGGACGGGTGATTTGAAAATGAGGGTTGCACGAGGTAAGGCGACGGTGTTGGCTGCGGTTTCGGCAATCTTAAACCTTGAATCCCAACAATCCCCTTTTCCGACTCGGTCTTTGCTTTACCTGAACACAGGCATATTTGCCCATTGGGCCAACGGGGTTCGGCAACGTGATTGTAGCGGTATCCGACTGTCGTAATCAGTTTGGCAGACATTTGTCTGTGCAGGCTGTTTAGTCATGATTCCTTGTATGAGAACACAAAAACTTACAACTTACAAGAAATAAAACACGCGCTTCACATATGACCACAGCAGCTGAAGGAGAGCCCGCCCTAGAGATATATACAGCCCTAGGCGTGCTCTCGACCACAGCTAATAATATAATAATTACAAAGTACAAATAAGAAATTTTCTGTAGAAAAATGGTAGCGAGCTTTTCGAAAAACCTTTTTGCAGGCTGTTACGCCATGGTGGCGATGTCCTTCTGAAACATCTAGGTAGATGGGCAATACAGTTCTATTTACTACGTCGGCATTTTAGTTTAGGTTGCCATCCAACAATAAACTAATAAAAACCAGCTTCAGTGATGAAGTACAAAAAACATTTTCAGTAATAACTGAGTAGCCCCCACCTGCGCTGCTGGAACGCCGTACGCATAACTGAAATAAAGGGCCCAACACAGAAGGAGGGAGCCTTTAGATCACCACTATTACTGTATGGCAGGCACTACCTTGCTTATCCTGAGACATGCTTTCGAGGCAGCATCAGTTCACACGGTGGAAGGTGTTTTGTTTAAACATTTTGCTTTGCTTTATACTCTGTATGCTCCAACCACGGAAACTAATGGCCTAAAACAACGGAAAGCCCCCTTGTGAAAGAATACCGACGTTTCCTATGCACTGGAGAACGAGCCGAACTTCAATATGATGTGTATAGAAAAAAAGCTTTTATTGCAGCACTGTACTTCTTACTACAATTTTTGGAAGATCTTTGATCAACACTTTTGATAGGAATACCAAAAACCACCCTACTAAAATGAAAATAACGTTGTCTTGCGGCAGGCATAAAAAAGAGCCAAATTTGGTCAGTGCAAGTAAAAAATTTAGGCGTTATGGCCTATTGTCTATGTGTCCAAGACAATTTTAATATAACTACAAAATATTACGCTCTACTTTTTAGGAAATGATTTCGCAGTACCAATGGCATGTTCAAGTTAGACTTCGACAGCTACTTCTTTTTTTTTCGGGGTTCTGTGAAAATGCATAGGCTTCCTTGCACTATAGTTGCCCACACAAAACGTCATAATGTGGCAAAACAAGCAGGCTTTAAAACCACGGCATAAAAACCGCATCAGCTGCAAGGCTGGAAGCAACTAGTTTTCGGTAGTGGGAAAATACTTTATGAATTTTCTTTCACCACCGAGAAAGCGCGGTACGCAACAAGAATATTCTCGAGACCACCGGATACAATACAGTTCGTGCCCAGATATCCCAGCCACACCCGGAAATGAGGTTCTGGGTGTCCACAATGCATTCTGTCTTTCATCAAAATTACGTACAATCAACTTACCCAGACGCTACAAAAATCACAAACAACCTATTGCGCCTCCGATTTGCGCCTCCGAATCGCTCGTATAAATCAGCAAAGAGCAGAGTGTTTCAACCACCTTTCAAAAGAAAGTTGGCAGCAGCTGTATGACCTCCTCCAAGGTACCCTGACAACCAAAAGGACTTGGGATTTGTTCGGATATCTCATCAACCCCGAAACTAGTAGGAGCGCGTCTCATCGAGCACTGATCCAAACTCATCGTTCATTCTGAACGCCTCTTCTGAAGCGCTCGTGCATTCCTTTGGAACTAAATGCCTCACACGGCCAGAAATATATTTTCCCCTCCCTACAGAGGCCAGCGAAATCGGGACCTTGATCGAGAATTTCAACTTGATGAACTCCACCACATCTGTTTCCGAATGCGACAAAAAGAGCACCTCAGGCGTGAATCATGCGACGTAACCTCTCTGAGTCAACTTCGATGATGATTCAATGAAACATATACCACAGCATATTAACGCCCATTTGAAGTCTAGAAAAGTTCGCTACAATGAAAACAGCACATATACGCTTTATTCCGAAGCCTAAGAATTCCCCCCCCCCGAAAAACGAAAAACCTTCATCATATTTTTTACACATCTTGTGTGGGTAAATTGATGTAGCGTGTGCTACTCGGAAGTCTCAACATCTACCTAGAAATTAAAAACCCCACCAAAACTACGATATATGGTTTCAGAATATATTTGTCACCCACGGCTTGTTCCTCCGCATTAGGGAGAAATGTTCATACTAGCCTTCCCAAATTCACCTCTTGCAATTGTTGCATTGGACCTAAAGGGATCTTTCGATAACGTCTCTCAGTCTGTCATCCCCCTTGGTCTCAACAATACAGGCTGTGGCTTGCATACTTACTCCTTCATTGCCGATTTTGTTCAGCCACAGACAGGCGGTCCCAGAAAAAGGCGACGTCAAATGTGGACCCATCAGCCTTCAACGTTCTATTCGTTGCCATTTACATTTTAGTATCGCTCTCCTAGATCACCATTGTAAGCTTAAAGCCATTCCCTGAATTCATCACGCAATGCAAGCTGATTATATTACCATTTCGACTGACACGGGTACCTAAGGGGAAATTTTATATACCCTTCAAGGAGCCACTGACACTGTGAAACAATGAGCATCGTCAATTGGCCTTCCCCCTTTCCCTAAAAAATTTCACCTCATCAATCTACGAAAGAGTCCCCTTGCATGTTCTAAAAAGGAGTTCATATTGCCCTCGATGGCCAGCTTATACGTCACTGATCTTCACTCAAGATACTTACTGTTACTATCCAGGTCAATACACTGAACGATCAGACGTTATAAAACCTCACCGCAGTATTCACTCGTAACTTACATGGTTCGCCGCACCTCTAATCGACATCGCGGCATAAAGGAGGAATACAATGTCCGCCTTATTCGCGCCTTCCTCGTTTAATGGTCGTCAACATCACCCCCTACCTAATTCTGAGCATAGGTAACACCGCAGCCATTGATCGCCTCATTCTCAAAGCTCTAAAGAAGCAATTAGTTTTCACATTCCCTCCGCGACAATAAAACTGGTCTAATTAGGCATTTCTACGGCTCCGCCAAACATAAACACCAACAGGTCTGGCACTTTTACTGGTCCTCGAAATGTCAACTACTCAGTCCACGGACAAAAAAACCTATAACCAATTATTCTCGCTGTAGGAAGCACACTCAGCTGGTCGGGATGCAGCTTCTCACATTTATGTAAGCGTCGGCCCGGCCGGAACTTGAATTATCGTCGGAGACGAGCGATCGCCCAGCTACTGAGTCCCGTTGCATCTGGGTCGCCTGGACCTGCTTACGTGCCAGACTAGTCCGCAGATGATGATTGTGAAAGGATGCGGATGGGGCGATAATGGCGCCGCTCCAGGGCTCCCCGTCCAAGCCGTAGAGTGTTAAGAGAAATGCAGAACCGTAAGGTGTGCAACTACGTACGGGCAATTGGCTATGTATATATTCACTTTAAAAGTCCTTAGATGGTCCAGGTGAAATCGTGGGTACACTTCGGGGCACCACATTTTTGGGTCATCACTTGTAGGAAAGGGGCCGTAGAATCGGCTCGACCTTGAGATCCAAAATTTATTCCGGGTGCGTAAGCCAGGCTTCAACTCAAGAGTGGCTCACGAGGATGGCTTGGCGGGCTACATGTTGTAGCATCATAAATGATTAACAGCGCACAAACACAACGACACACAAGGAAGAGAAGACAGGACAAGCGCTGACTGCAACTAATTTTTTATTTCTTCATGAAAGACATATAAACCAAGACAAATTCAATAACGAGCCCCAAAAATATGACAAACACTTATCTCGCGCCCCGCCTTCTACGCTCGTTGCTCCAGATACTGTTTTTCTTTTTCTAGTGTAAAACAGATGGCCCTCAACTTGTGGCACTGGTGCGCAAGATTGGGGAAGCTGCCGCCAAGAGTGCGAAAAAGAACGATGCATCTCTGAAGGTGTGGATGTTTTATGGAGGACAAAACTTCGTACCTGTAGCCTCCCCGTAAATCGCACGGTGCGCTTTTTGCGCCAGAATGAATTGTCTATTGTTAAGGCTGATTAGGAAGGTGGCTTCGTGGTTTTCCCTGCGGCTGACTATCGGAAAAAAGCAAATCGTGCAATCAGTACCCTTTTCATCAGGCGTAAAGATGTAAAGCTTGCAAAAGTAAAAAAAGACGCTCGAAGCCTGTCTGAAAGTATAAAGATAGTGTCTCTGGCACGTTCTATTGCCAGCAAAGAAAACTTAAGCTTGGAAGTTTTTTCTTGGCAAAAACCCAAAAAAAACAAAATTCCCGTTTCGTGCCATTGTCTCATAGAACGGTGCATGGCAAAGCCCATTGCATTATTCTTGCAGCAAATGCTCAAGCTTTTAGTAGTTGACGATCCCTTTATTATGAAAAACTGAGACGAAGAGTTAGACGTTTTAAAAGCCAATGACGAAGGGCTTTTAGCGTTTTCAATCGATATTAAGGACCTTTTTTATTCACTCGCCCTGAAAGAGCTTTCAAACTGCGTTCAAAGCGCAATTGACCACCACGGTGTTGTAGGCTTCCAGAACTCAGCTGGTATGACGGACGCTGCCTTTTTAGAGCTTTTAAACTTTTACCTTACATAAACGTTTATCTCATGGGAAGGGGGAACTTTTACTTGAAAAAACGGGATCTGCATCGGGTCATGCATCGCGCCTATTTTAGGTGAGTTGTCTTTAGCCTATGACGATCGTGCTTAAAGTGAACATTTATGTGGGTCGAATGTGAAACGAGTTTTTAGGTATGTCGACGAGTACCTCGTAGTTTTAAATTGTAAAACTGTTAAGTTTGACAATTCGGTATATCGTGTTTTGGCGATTTTGAACGACTGTCTTACGCCTTTGAAATTGACGCATGAGGTTCCACTAGACGGTTCTCTCAAGTTTCTTTATATGATGTTTATTTTACTCGAGAACATATGTGTTGGTTGTACGAGTCCCGAGCGTCAAAGCCGCTGCTTCCTTCTTCCTCCAATCACACAAAACTGGTAAAACGGGGCATGGTTGAGTCTTGTCTAAAAAATTTGTTTTTGATGTCATGTCCACATTCAGCAGAGAAAAGCTTCATGGCTCAAATGAACCGACAGTTGTCTGCTGGGTACCCGCAACATTTGCTTACCGCAGTGGTTCGTGACTTGTTTAAAGAGTTAAAACGTGGTGACCGGCACTGCCCGGAGATAAGGCGAAGGAGGGAAAAGTTTGTGGTTATTCCTTATATGCGCAGGGTTGTGCATAACCTCAAGAAGATTGGCATACGGGCAGGTGTTGATGTAATTTTCTCTGCTCTCAACAAGCTTTCGAAGCTGTGTGCGATGGTGAATGGCGGTGGCAGAGAACAAGAGGGGTGCTCGAAGAAACACCGGGAACAATTTGTTGAATATGATGAAGGCTTTTTTTTTTCTCTCCCGTTGGATTGTGGAGAAACCTATGTCGGCCAGATGGGCAGACGCCTTAATGATAGTCAAGGGAACACAAAAACCTCGTAGGAAAGACGGCTTTTTCTGGCCACCTAGGTGCTCACTCCAAAGATTGCGCCTGCATGCCGCAGTTTGGGGACTGCTCAGTCATTGCTAGAGGGAAGGACAGACATACAAGGGAGGTTATCGATGCCATCGAGATTGAACGTGTTCATAAAAACTGCGTCAGCAGGCCATCTGTTGCATTCTCAGAAAAAGAAAAACAGTATCTGGAGCAACGAGCGTAGAAGGCGGGACGGATTATAAGTGTTTTTCATATTTTTTGTGCCTTGTTGTTAGATGTGTCTTGGTTTATATGTCTTTCATGGCAAAATGAAAAATCAGTTACATCAGCGCTTGTCGTCTCTTCTCTTCCTTTTGTGTCGTCGTGTGGGTGCGCTGTTAACCCTTTATGAAGAATGGCGATGGCTTGCTACCGCTCCGGTGCTCGGTCGTGTTTGATCTGAACTGACGTGGCAGTCTTGAAACGCAAGGGCAAGAAGCACTGATGATCATGATAGGAAGCCGTCGTGATGTTGATAGTGGCGCTGAAAGTAAATAAAGCAGCAACCCCTAGATCGCCAATTCATGCGTATCAAAACTAATTCCAAAATGCTGCATCCCACTTTGCACTCCTGTCGTCGAAACGCTCCTAGCTAAGCCCGACAAAAAATCTACTTAAACAATCCTAATGTTTCATACACAGATGATAGCCATTACTCCAATTTGTCGCATCACTCACCCATGGTAATATCCAAAGACAAGATCGGCCCCTGCGCCTCAATCAAGACCACATCTATCTGGGGCGTGCATATATTCGCTGTCACCCTCGCCATCACTCAAACCACGGCAACATTTGTAAATAAGGACGATGGTGAAGGCGTCTGCCGGCCCTTTATAGCAAGTCACTTGACCTCTATTGTGTGGAGGTTCCTAGCCGCTAAACAAGCCCCCAACAAGACAATCGACATTGTGGACTCCGCGACACTTCTCACTAATGGGCATTATTTTTTCCATATACAAACATGCGAGCTCTCCTCTCAAGCCTGTTAGAAAACACCGAGATTATTTCTGCTGCTTACATTTCGAGCCATCACTCAACATTACCACACTTCAAAGCAACATTTTCCACATCCTCACCCACAGCTGTCGAAAACACAAGTACTACACCAGAGCCTCCCGACAGACCCAACTTGGCAACATCCGATGTTTTCCACCGAATACCCTGACATGTATGTTTTGCGCTAACCCGTGTACGCTCATACACATGATCTTAGGGTGCGCACGTAACTCTCTCCCCCACACGTACCCCTTGCATTCTCCTCCCTGAGCTATGGGAGAACCTGACGAAGAGCGCCGGATTCGATGCGCAGACACTAAGGGTGTCAACAATTGAGACACAACGGATGTCCTACGGTCTCCTGAACTGAGGGTCCACTCACACATCACCAGGCTCACAATGGATCTTTTCCTCTTCCTCCTCTCTGATCTGGGCTTAATAATGAGACGATGCGGCAGCATTTCAATACACGCAAAGAATAAGAATACGCTGAAATAAAAGTGGCCTATGTGTAATATTACATTACAGTGTTCAGCCCTGTATATGGCCCTTTATTTTAAAATTGATGATGATGATAGTTAGATGGTAATGGCGGAAAGCCAACTTGGGCAAAGAGCGCCAAAACAGTGCTTAAATATGAGAGGTGAGAACGTAAACTAAAATCAGTAAGCAAGAACAAAAGTAAATTCAATAAAAGACAGTGAGGATGGCTGGTGTATAAGACCAGGTGTGATCATGCGTAGTAAAAAATTATGTCTAAGTATTTAACTTCCGCTAAATATTTAAAAATGCGCTTGACAGAAAATGTAGGATCATCAGAAAGGAAAAACGCTGGATGTAACGGGATGTGTTGTCTGTAAAGTTGGGTGAAGTGCTTGTGTCGTGTGGTGTAGAGTGATTTGCATTGGAGTAGAACATGGATTACGAATAGGGCCTCTCCACACCCGCTACACAGGGGTCTTGGAGATCCTGTGAACAGGTAGGAGTGTGTTATATGAGTATTAGGTCTAAGAATTTATCTTCCGCTAAATATTTAAAAACGCACTTGACAGAAAATGTAGGTTCATGAGAAAGAAAAAACGCTGGATTTAACGGGATGTGTTGTCTGAAGTGTTGGGTGGAGTGTTTGTGTCGTGTTGTGTCGAGTGCTTTGCATTGGAGTAGTACGTGGATTACGAATAGGGCCTCTCCACACCCGCTACACAGGGTCTTGGAGATCCTGTGAACAGGTGGGAGTGTGTTATATGAGTATGGCCTATCCTTAACTTAGCAAGGGCAACTTCAGTGTGTGTGATGTGTGTGTCAGTGGTGTATTTTCCCAGAGTGGCTTTATTACTTGTAGTTTGTTGTCTGTCTGTTGATTCCAGAGTGCTTGCCATGTTTTGCGAAGGTGTTGTCTGATGTGTGGCTTGAGGTCAGTATAGGGTACTGTTGCTGTGTCCGGTGTATTAGTATGTTCAGCAGCAACGGCCATCTGATCTGCGGTCTCATTTCCCGCAATCCCAGAGTGGACCAGGAACCCAACACATGATCACCTCGAGATTTAATGCATATGCTGACATAATGGTTTTATACACTACATTAAAAACACGGTTTTTACAAGACTTGTTGGATGACAATGCATGTACAACACTCAATGAATCGGTGAAAATATTAGACTTGGGCATTTCATGTTGCACTATGTGATTTAAAGCATGCGAAACTTCATGGGCGTCCACCATAAAAATGCTGGTTTTCGAGTTCATGGTAGTAGAGACACTAAGATCGTGTCCGTGTGCCGCACACCACACATTAAGGGCAGTTTTTGATGCGTCGCTATAAAACACTGAACATTTATATTTAAACTGCAGGGACAAGAAGTGCTGCATGATAGCAGTTGGTGGTACCCTGGTTTTATCAATTTTCACAAAGGACAAGTCACAACACACAGATTAAAGCTGCCAGGGTGGTAAAACGTCAGTAAAAGAAGATGTGTAAATGTCTAAAAAGGACATATTGAATTCTGAAGCTTCCTGCCTCACTCTAACTGAGAACGGCAAATGAACGGACGGGTGAGTCACTAACAGTGGCGATGTGGATGTATCAATAAAAACAGGTTTAAAACGATGGTTATTCAAAGATGAAATTTTAAAAGCGCAGAGGAAGTCCATGTATGTTCGTTGGTCCTCTAGGCAGTGCTTAATACATTCAACATATAGACTCTGGGCCGGGCTAGTGCGGAACGCACCCGATGCAAGGCGCAGGCTCAACTGGAGTACTGGATCAAGACTTTTTAGGGTTGTTTTTGATGATGACCCATACAAGACACTGCCGTAGTCTATTCGAGACCCGACTAATTTGGTAAAGGCATGGAGAAGCAGTTCTTTGTCTGCACCATAGGATTGGTGGGAGAGCACCATAAGAATGTTTAGTCTTTTGAGGCATTTATGTTTAAGTGCTTTGATGTGTGGGGTGAACTTGAGCTTTTCATCAAATATGACACCTAAAATCTTGTTCTTCCTTTTCACAGGAATAGGTACACTGTTAAGCATAATATCAGGGTCCGCGTTTATCCCGTGCTTGCGGGAGAACACAACAAAAGTACTTTTGGCCGGGTTGAGTTGAAACCCATCAAGTTCCGCCCACTCAGCAAGTTTTTTAACACCGAGCTGTACTTGACCTTCACATATTGACAGGTTACAGGATTTAAAAGATATTTGCACATCCTTTACATAGATGGAACAGGAAATGGAAGGTGGCAATGCCTTTCGGAGGGAGTTCATCTTACCTATAAACAACGTGCAGCTAAGAACTCCAGCTTGCGGCACACCATTTTCCTGTAAATATACATCGGAAAGTGCACTGCCAACCCTCACTCGAAAGGTTCATTCGGCCAAATAACTACAGAGTGTTCATCATGCTGCCGGAGACACCAAATGGCTTAAGGTCCCTGCGGATGCCGTAGCGCCAGGCTGTATCATAAGCTTTTTCAATATCGAAAAATACCGTAAGGCAGAACTGGTTATGAACGAATGCATCTTTTATGTAGGATTTGAGTGCACCAAGTTGATCATTGGTAGATCGCCCCACCCTAAACCCTGCCTGGCAGCCCTCTAGAAGACCGTTGTACTCCAGAAAGTACACGAGCCTACGGTTTATCATCTTCTCGAGGAGCTTACACAGGCAGCTTGTCAGGGCGATGGGACGATAACTTGCAGGAGAGGAAGGGTCCTTCCCCTCCTTCAGAAAGACCACAACTACGGCCTCATTCCAAGACGTTGGAAGCTGGCCCTAACGCCATATTCTGTTGTAGAGGTGTAGGAGTGTCTCAAGAGTGTCTGCGTGTAGGTGTTGTATTATGGTGTATGTAATGCTTTCTGCTCCTGGAGCTGAAGGCTTACAAGTGGCAAGAGCAACCTTCAGCTCATGAAGTGTGAATTCAGAGTTGTAAGCAGAATTCGACTTGTTTTTGTCTCGTAAGGGCTTCCTTTCCGCAAATGTTTTGTGTTGCATGAAAGTATTAGTGTAGTGTGCTTAGCTAGACACGTGTTGGAAGTGTTGTGCGAATGTGTTAGCCTGGTCTTCCAGTGTGTGTCCTTTGGTACTAACCCGGGGCAAGCTGTGTGTCTGTTGTCCTTTTGGATTTCGTGTACGAGTCCAGATTTAGTGTGTGTCTGTGTATGAATTGATGGAAGTGAGGAAGGTGCGCCAACAATTCCTTTTTGCCTCGCGGCACACTCGCCCCCCAAAAGCCTTGGCCCATTTAAGAGAAATGAGATTATCTGATTTGCGGTACCGGCGAAGGACACCCACGCCTTGTTCTCGGCCTCTCGCGCACGCCTACAGTCCTCATTCCACCAGGGCCTCCTTGGGTTGTGCGGAGCACCAGAGGCCTGGGGAATAGAATTTTCGGCGGCAGCGAGGATGTGCGCCGTGAGGAGTTGGGCGGCTACTTCAATATGTAGGTGTGTTATGGATGTGTGGTGTAGTTGGGATGTTTCTGTAAGTGTACTCCAGTTGGCTCTGGCTTCATTGAACCTGTGAAGGGAAGGTGAAATGTTCGGTCCTTTACCTATGTATGTTAATGGGGTTGGGAAGTAGTCACTACCATATGGGTTATTGCGAACATCCCATTCAAGAGATGGAAAGAGTACAGCAGAGCCAATAGCCAAGTCGAAGTGTCAATAAGTGTTGTGTCCTATATTATGGTATGTAGGCTTGTTTTTATCGAATAGGCATGCTCCCAAAGATGTTAGATATTTTTCGATAAGGCGACCTCGGGCACCCGTGCGGGCAGAGCCCCAAAGATAGTTATGTGCGTTAAGGTCGCCTAAGACAGTGAAAGGTGCGGGTAGCTGATCTACAAGGCCCTCGAAATCTGAGATCGAGAGCTGGAAATCGGGAGGGATGTAAACGATGCATAGTGTTCTCAGCCTATTGAAAATTATTGTACGAATGGCAACAGCCTCAAGGATGGTCTGTAACTGGATAGTGTGACACGCCAAGGTCTTTCGGGAAATGATGGCCACACCCCCGGAAGATGTATCACCACCATTCCTGTCCTTCCTCAATGCCAGGTAACTACTCAAGAAATTTGTATGTTTGGAATTTAAATGGGTTTTTTGTAGGCATAGGACACTTGGCTGATTGGAGTGCAGTATCTCGTACACATCGTCAAGATTTTTAAGTTGGCCTCTACAGTTCCATTGTATTGTTTTCTCTTCCCATTATGTAGTGTGAGAGCTACTGGAGTGTGTATGTTTATGTGTCGTCTTTCGGGGCTGTGACTCTTGGATTGGCCTTTTCGGGCCTTTCTGTACACTTGGACGTCGGAGGCCGCTCCTTGCGCTGCGTTGCATGCAAGAACGGCACGACGTCCATCTCGTCGTCAAATGTCCTGGGTGTGCCGGCTAGATCACCAACACCCGACTGCAGCGACGCCACTTGCCCTGCCGGCAAGCCCGGATGCATGCCCGGATGTAAACATCATGGCCGGTGAAATCAACGCCGGGCGGTAGGTGACATCGTGCACCCGGAACATCAGCCCTCGGCTTGTGCGGCCTGCCGCCGTTTTTTCATTTGAGAAGGACGAGTCATGCCAATTGGTGGAAACATTTTCGTCTGCTCCTGATACACGAGGAACGGCCGGTGAACCATTTGGATACGGCGGCAGCTGTGGACATCTCGCTGGTAATCGTCTGGCAACAGTCCATGTGTTTGTAAAAGACTTTGAATAGGGTTACCTAAGAAGCCCCCTGCCGCCGCAAACGGCTCGTACACTCACAGGCAGAAAAAAGTGGACACTGTGTTTTTATTTTGCTTGTTTGTGGGTTTTCAGGGAATGCATTCACATTCTGTTTTATGCCGGTTCGTTCGAAATAATATCGGTTGTCGCGCGCGGTGTCATTTCAAAGCAACCTGCGGGTTACTTCGTGGCGGTGAAAATTACCGCCGTCAGATGGAGGGCGTAAGGAAAGTATAGGATGGGGGGCGAGGGTAGTGGTATTTCAAAAAAAGCGTCGCGCAAAGACGAGAAAACGAAGGCAACCCGCGTTCGTTTGCCCACATTTCTTGTCAGAGCCGTATACAGGCAATCAAAAGAGGCTATGATCCTATCGAACGATGGGATGCATATAGAGTGGACTGCGCCCGCAACGTGGTTCACTGCGCAAAATGATTTTATTCCCTTTGAAATGATAATGAGGGGCCGTTAATCAATCGGGGCCTGTCGGTCGGCCCCTAACACCGCGTAATTCAAAACAAAAATGTATGTCCTTATAGAACAGAACCCACTTTACCTTAGTATGACACATGACTACCGGGCATAAAATGCCAAATTATTTTTTGAAGAGCAATGCACAAAATCTATTGTTGGTAAAAACTCTATTTCTTAAACAAGAGTAAGATCATACAAAAAAATTACTTTTATCATATGACACTCGATTTTGACGCGGAGCCTGTAGCAACAAAAATGTACAGTGGTTTTTCGTGATGTGCACTCCTACATGCACGTTAACATTTGGCATGTGTGTAGCCAGCACCGTTGGTAAGTTTGCAAGAATAACATTTCAATTAAACTGTTTTTGCCTTCAATCATAAGTAATTTGATGCCTTGAGCGAGGCTCACTTAATCTAACAATACTGAAGTAGCGGTTGTTGGTACAAACTACCTTATCTAACAATAATACTTCTAAGCACTGTAACACAGAATATTAAGTTGTCGGATTACGGATTACTGTATCTCATTCGCCCATCGTACCACTAGTGTTTTCTGACCCTGTGAAAGCCTTTACTGTGCAATGACAGATGACCATACTTGATGACGCAGCCTGTAAAAAAATATCTTTGGATTTACACCTTAGAAGAAATGGGTGGTGTTATCTGCAAGCGTGATTGAAACAGTGTGCGCCTATCCGGCATGAAATCCTTATTTTCTGCCTCGATATCCTTCTGCCGATACTGATACATAATACAGAGTTGCATGACTTCATACATCTTAAGGCAGAGGAGGCTGTACTGTAAAAGCAAAACTACACCTGGAAAGAAAGTTGTCCACTGCAGCAGAACTGAGTGTCACCCCTCAATTACTCACACTTTTTCAATGAAAGTGAGGCGCCCTGGTAGGGGAGAGGAAGTGCAAGTGTTTTCATTGTTAACTCTGCGACCGCTCGCTTGATTAGATGCAAGCTGGCATCTTAAAGCAAGAAGCAGCAGTTAACAAAATCATGCACTAACAGAGTGTTTTTCAGTCAAAAACAGTGAAGCTTGCACGTGTTCTGAGAGAACAATATGCAACCTCGAAAATGATAGCGCACGTATGTCTCAAACAAGCCTGGCCGGACCTGGAATGCAAAAATAGACATGAATCACGGTATAATTTGAGAGCATACTGGAGCGCTTTACTTTGTTTTGCGTCCAAACGTTAAACAAAATTTGGGAATAAACTTTCTGGCATGCACCTTCGAGGGCTGTGTATTTGCCTTCTTTTTTGTTGCCTTGCTTATCTGGAAATGTTTGTAGGATGTCCGGGAATTCAGTAACTTTAACACCTACTATTTTGTGTTGATACCATATGCAATAACCACATGGTGTCATAAAAGCCTAAAGTATGAATGTCGTTGGAAAATGTCGTTGGCGCATGTGGTGCCTGGTGTGTGTGCTTTTATGTGCGTGCAGACACACACGTGCGTGGAATACATATCCATGCACAACAATACATACATCCACAATGGGAATATTCCCATCGCTTTGTTTTCATGCTGACTGGTTGATAAGCGGTTTTCTTTGAAGATATGATTCAATAAGATTTTTAAAACGCCGACACCCAGGCACTGATCCAGACCCTAGTGGATGGCTCCCAGTTTGTTTTGAACAATCGGGGATCCTAATGTGCGCTCAATTCTGGGACACACGGGATTTCTCGCTTTTTGCCTTCATCAGAAATATGTGCGCTGCCGTTTTCCTGAAAGAGTTACCCATACTTTTTTTTACGAGTTACAAAAATTTTTACGCTTGAAGTGCCCTCTGCAAATGCATATGATGGGAATGCCACCATTGCCCTGTATTGTCACATTCTTATTAATGGGTGTTCTTTAGGAACAATTGTCAGTTCATTTCCCTGAACCTCAAATATACAGGTAGGTATTCCCTCTTAAAGTATAATTACCCTTTTTTATAGCACAGTGAATATAGCATCCTCATCTTTTAGACATTCACAGTAATAGTAAAATTAAGATTAACACTAAAGATTAACACTAAAGATTAACACTAAAATTAAAACTAGTTTGCACTCATTTGAATTAGAGATCCTTGTAAAATATCGGGTATAAAACTTGGTACACCTCAGCGTACCACTGAACGGGCCACGAAGGAAAAATGCAAGTTTGGTTCATTGAAAAGATTGCCTTATTGGAGTCATAGTGACAACACTTTTAACAAAACGTTCGCGCAAATGAGCTAATATAAATGGGAAACAAAAAATGGCCATGCGACCCACAAGCTCATTTCCCGCTACAAAACCTTTGTCATACCAGCCGCCTCAGCAATTGGCGGAGGCCGTCAAAAAGAAACGAAAATTATGCAGAGCTGATAAGCTTGCTGAACGAGCTACTTGCACTTAAAATTAGGGCACATTCTTTTTATATTTGTAAGAATGGTGTAACAAACTGTGGATGTTACGAAAGCACACTGAAACATTAAAGTACCAAATTATACTGCTGTTAGTACCGCGCGCGCTTTGCTTTGTGTAGGTGCCCAGCACTGCGGGGCTTCGAGGTTGTCTCAGATGACACTGGCCGATTTGTGAGGCGACGGTGTCTTACGTGGCCAATTTGTTGAGGGAGCACCATGGTTCACGTAACAATTATTTTCTCCATGTATAAATACAAGCCAGGTTTACAAGGGTCACGAAGTAACCAAAAGCAGAAAACGGCTTGGCGCGGTGTGGTGGTGTCATCTAGGTTGACTAACCGTATACATGTCTCCGCTCCACACAACGTTTAGCTGAAAGACCTGTTCTCATGATGCCACTGGAGCCGTCGTTCAAACACACATTTCGGACCTAGAAATAAAATTTTAGTTTACATTGATCAATTTTACAATTAATAAAGTATCGTTTGCTTCCGGACAAGCTCTGGGGGCAATACAGACCACGAAATGTTTCAAAAAAATAACTTTTATTTTGTCTTCAGGGCGCCTTTAAGAAATATGGCTAAGCAGTAGCATCAGGATTAAGAGTTAGCATGCTCAAGAGACCTACAAGTGATTTGTAGGCATGGTGTTATTAACTTTTTCAAAAAACACGAGACACCGACCAGTCAAAAAAATGTTCTTGACGTTTCGGCTTCCAGCACGGAAGCCTTGCTTACAATGAATACATCACCAGAAATCGATTGTTTAAATGGGGTTGAGTAATCGATGTAAGGAGCGCGCGTAGATTGGATTTAGATTTCCGTCGTTACGATTACCCGTGTTAGATGTGGTCTGAATGATTAGTGATTCCAGATGCAGGCGTGAAGTTGCCAATTTTTCTGTTGCGACGATTTTTGCACTGTCCCAGTCAATCTTGTGGTCATTCGTGACCGCGTGCTCTGCTAAAGCGCTGTTGCGAACGCTCTTATTCTTTACGTCACGAGCGTGTTGCTGTAATTGTTTCTTGTAGTTTCCTGATTCCCCGATGTAAACACCTTCGCAGTCTGCGCACGGGATTTCATACACAACTCCGGGGAAGCATTCCTTGGGCAAGCTGTCCTTCACTTTTACCAGCTGGTGACGCGTCTTTCTTGCCGGAACGTGTGCCACCTGTACGTCATACTCCCGTAAGACACGTGCGAGACATTCGCTTGTTCCAGGAATATACGGCACAGAAGCCCGTTTCTCGAGGGGAGGAGGTGCGTCCGGTTGTCCCCTACGTGACAGCTGACGTTCCGTTACATCGATGAAGCGTCTAGGGTTTCTGCAGCTTGCGAGGTCAACCCGTACCTTCTTCTTGTCCACAGCCACATCCTCGGGCCTTGAGCACAGACGTTCGACCCGCTGCAGTAACGTGCTAAGAACGGCTTGCTTGTGGGCGGCCGGATGCACAAAGCCGAAACTCAAGTATCGACCTGTGTGGTTATCTTTCCGGTACACGCTGACGCTTAGCCTCTGGCCCTGCCGAGAAACGAGGACGTCGAGGAAATGAAGTTTTCCATCCACCTCCTCTTCCAAAGTGAACTGAATGGATCTTTCCAAGCTGTTCAGGTGATCCAGGAACTTGCTCACCTCATCTTTTTGGATGATGCAGAAACAATCATCAATGTAGCGGAGATACACTTTAGGGGACTGGGCGAAGGAGGATAAGGCCCGCTGTTCACGCGCTTACATGGTGAGGTTCGCCACCGTAACCGAAACAGACGCGCCCATGGGAGTCCCCTGGCTTTGCTTGTATAACTTGCCCATAAAGACGAAGTAAGTGTTAAGGCAGGAATCTAGGAGCCTCTGCAGGTCCGGTACATCTATCGGGCATCTCTGGGGGAACGTTGCATCAGAATCGAGAGCAGCGGTGCACACATTGACAGCGAGGTCTATCGGAACGCTCGTGAAAAGGGACTTCACGTCGAAGGACACCATCAAATCGTCTTCCTCGATCGTGATGCTCCCCGTCTTCTGGACAAAATTGGCTGAATTCTGAACATGACTTGCACCCTGACCAACCAACGGAGCCAGGACTTGGTGCAAGAATTTGGAGAGTTTCTGCAGGGGGAGCGTGTGTAGTCAACGATGGGGCGCATTGGAAAGTCTGGCTTGTGAATAGCTTGTGAAACTGTCCTTTGTGAATGGCTTGTGAAACCATAGAATGCGGGCGCGGATCCGTTGTGGCTCAGCAGTCTGTAGTAAAGCGCTGAATGAGAACTGTGCTGAATGAAATCTGGATTTCCTAATCCATGCTTTGTAGTTTTATTTATGGTGATTTCTTCAGAAATTTTTTTAATGTTGTTTATATTTTTTTATCCTCCTTGCTAATTTTTTGAGCTTCCCTGTAACACAAAAACTTCTCCTCGAATAGCTCAGTTTTGCGTTTAAATTTCGCTGAACAAAACAGGTGTCTAATCAATCTGCTGTTTTGCGATTAGGAAATTGATGGGGAACCAAAAACTGGGTCTTGACAAGATTTGTGTTTTGATGACTTTGCCTTTGTTTTGTAGGTACGCCGACGGTGTTAAGCTGATTAAGGGCCGTGAAGTTAAAACAACTACACAAAGCACACATTTGGTCGATAGTTAAACACGTGCGTGTTCAACTGATACTATGGCATATAAGCAAAGGTCGCTGTGGTGGAGGAGAAAGTGTACTATGGAGCAACTAAACCAACCAAAATATTCCACTAAAGCGTATAACCAAGGCACAAGAAGCACTTTTGACACAGGTTGTGTGTAATTTTGCTGTGAAATTGCTGGATTGCTCCACAGCGAGTTCCGCCCAAACGCACACTCGAGCGCCTGGAAGTGGCTGATGGTCAGCGTCCCAATATGACAGGGAGGCAGCAGCTTGCTGACACGGTGCAATATCGCCCTGCTCTTGGACTCATGTCAACACACCTCTTAAGATTAGGTGAGTACTACAGTCATGATCCAGTAAAGCTCTGAAAGTGTGGGCTCACTGTCTTACAGTTGCCCTAACTCCCATGGGGTGTGCTGAGCCACTGCTGTACCTTGGCTCTTCTTTTGTCACTGAATGGGGCGATAGGTTCTCATCTTTTATGCACTGAGTGGTGCTCGCAGTTTTACTCGGCCCACGTTTGTGCTGACAACTTAAAAGGAGTGTGGCAAGACAATTTTTTATGTAGCGAGTGCACGATGCCAAGGATAATACCACAATCTAAGGATGTTGTTGCAAAGAACAAAGGCCAGAATTGTCGTTTTGCCTCTGACATGTGGCACATATGCATGTGTCCTTGATCCCAGAAAGTTTTGAAAAACGAATCAAATTATGTTGACGCAAGTACAACTTCGTGCGTAGGACCTTAAAAATTGGCGCCTCGTCCACTCACATTGCTAGAACCATGAGCGTCATTTTACGTCACTGCTGTAATTTTTGTGGGCACCGCAGACATCGCATGATGCTTATCTCATATCTAGCTTCATAAATAAATACTGTTTTAGTGACAGGGAAAATATTGAAGAGTATGTTCAAGCTGGTCCATGGCATAACTGACACAAACACAAGTTTGACAATTTTACTTCAGTGTCCCTGAAGCACCCCTTTGAAAAATACGGCTAAGCAATGCCTGATATGAAGTGCAGAACTGCAGTGAAGGAGAGGATGCCAGGTGCCTGTAGGGTGTTTTAGGAATCTCCTGAATAATGCAAGTAGTGGCTTACAAACAGGATCGTAATCCAATATTTGCAAACGTTTGCAGTGTATAAAAACCGTGCCACGCGCACAAAAAATGAAATTAGGTGCTTAATGCCTTAAGAAACCGAATGACTGATGTGGCGGTGTTTGCTGCATGCCCAGACACAAAGGACATTAATGCATTACGCATGATGGTGATAATACAGAAGCGAGATATGCCCTCATATTTTCAGTTTCTAACGTAAAAACAAGTCTTAGAAGTGTTCCAAATGTTCTTTGTGAACGAAAACGTTATGACAAAAAATTATGGGAGCCATTTCAAAAAGTGTCTTCAGCAGCGGTAGTCATCTCCCAGCGGAAGCCAAATCTGTAAAATTTAAATGACAAAACATAGTGCTTTGCATATTTTCGCTATTTTTTTGTGAACTTCGTCTGAAGAACATTGCCCGCAAGAAGGCTCAAAAAATTGTAATCACAAAGTTCAGGTACGTTTTCGCATCAGGACTCTGGTGGTGAGTTTTGTTGGTTTCATTTGGCTCCAATCGTGTTGGTGAGTACAAAGAGTTAAAGAGTTTGTAAAGGCGAACGAGTTGTGAGGAACTCCTTAAACAAAAAATGGCAATATAGCGAATGCCGTTGCACTTTTGTTGGTAGCAGCCAAATAATGCAATAAAGCAATGGGCCTTAAGCACCGAATATATATTTTTCATGTACCTGTGCACGGGTAGAAGGCCATTTGTTATACATATAAAAAGATTCAGATGGATGAGGAATATGATCGCATCCATGATGCAAAACAATGATGCCAATTCATGGCAATCAGTAAATGTCTGACAAGTAGCTCATGGCTACTTCCAGAATTGAAAATATATATTATAAGGAAAAGAGGCTGAAGGCATTGCAGACACGAAATAGAAAATTGTTTGGGATAGCGGTGATGAGAACATATAGTTACACATTTTGGTTGGTGAAGGTTTCTAATGTACCGCCTTTGATTCTATTCATGAAAACTTGGGACGACGACTTCTGTGGGAGGAGGGGTGCAGATATAGGAAGGACTGTTTAATGATTCGTCATTGATGTCACAGGGATACTAATAGACAATGTTTGTGTAGGGCGAATGCAGCCTTTGTAAGGTCAGTTCCCTTATTTTGCAGGGGCAATGAATGAGCTAAGCCTACAGCATAGATGCCATGAAGGATAAGGATGCTGCAAGTTCTAAAAAATGATCAAGTCTCTACAAGGAGAATGATCAAACGAAAGGAAACCCAACCAAAACAAATATTTATACCTAAGGCGTACGTTTGAGCGTGTTGGCGTAGCATTCTCAGAACAGCGCAAATAGACGAGGTCGAGGTGTAGATGGGACACAGCAAAGACTAACAGACGTTTATTGCAGAAAATACCGAACAAAATTCTGTTGCAACAAATGAGACAAAGCGGGAAAATGAAAGAAAGACAGAAATTTCAAACCGTGACTGCAGCTCATGGGCGGTAATCAGATAAAAAAGAAATTTCTTTGTCGGTTAACTAGACCAAAGCATAGCTCACAAACCTGTCTTTCTTAGGTTATATCTCGACCACTTCAACGATCTCTCGTGTCATTTGATTGTTACATTTATAAATTATGGAGCATTTACTAGGTTATTGCGAAGCCGGACACACGTATTGCTATTAACGGACAGATAGAAGATGTGTCAATGACAGCTCACGCGAGCTTCGCAATAAAGGGACAAATGGAGATAACACTCACCTACCCGAACATTGTAAAGACTGTTGTTATTATCGTGATCTCAGAAAATGCTCCAGAATATATAAAGGTCAGAATCAAGTGACACGGGAGATTGATGAAGCGTACGAGATCCAGTTTTAGAAAGACACGTGTGTCATCTACCTTTCGGTGTTTTTATCCTACAAAAAAATTGCCCTTTTTTCTGGCGACGGAAGAGAGCTGAAGTGGCATGTTGAAGTTGCTGTTTCTTTTTTCTTCCCTGTGTCTATCATGTTTTGCAACAGAATTCTTCATTTAGGTAATTTCGGGAAATAAACATATGTTGTTATCCTGCGCTGTGTCCCATCTACGCTTCGTCCTCGTCCTTTTGCGCTGTTCAAAAAGAAATATGTTTATCGTAACAGCGCAAACAACAGCAGACAAGAAGAAGGCGGCGCGAACAGAGCGCTCACTAACAATGGACCTTCTCGCTTATTCCTGTGCTTTTTCATCATGCAGTAGCAAAAAAAAAACGAAATGAAAAAAACAAGCAAACACTAAACTCGCACAAGAACACATGACACGGCGTGAGCGTCGCATCATATTGACTTGCCATTTTAATTCCTTCTTAATCTTTTTACAGGGAAACAATGCAATCATTACAACAAACAAACCCCTTTTGAAAACCCGAAGAGCTGTTTCTAAAAAAAACATTGGTTAAAGGGAAGCTGAAATGTTTCGAAAAGAAAATTGAGTTAAGGGCACTTTTACATACTTTCTCTGGCGCCGACTCCGAATATCAGATGGAATTTTATTGTGAATGAGTCCAGCCGGCATTTGTCTTGCAAAACTCGTGGTCCCGTTTCAAAGATGCGCGCTCTTCGTCTTCGACGCCTCTGATTGGTTGCGGCCATCATGACGTCAAAGAACCAATGAAAAAGATAACACGGCAGATACGCTTGCTTTGCGGGATATTTAGCTTGCAGTTTACAGTTTTCCCATCACTTCAAGTTGATTTTCCAACTTCCCATGCTGTTGGTTGAAGAATCGTAGACCATGAATTTGCTTTACACGACAGAGAACCACAGAGCAGTGACTGTGGCATCGGATAGAGGGTTCCGTCGGAAGATTCCGGAAGTGGGCAACCTGCATAGGGGGTTTCTTTTCCTTATGTTAATATTAGGTACTGCCCTAAGTGTTTGTTACTATATACGAAACCATTGGTGCCAAAGATCAAGCGCAGTTTTTCAAACAATGTAACAGCGAAAATCACGTGCCTACATGCACTGCGCGAGAATATTGCGTTTATGGACTGTAAACGTATTTGCGAGACTTGTGTTGCCATTACACGCATAAACCAACAAACGGACTCTGTATCCGAATTTCGTTTGTTAGTTTTCGCCCCCCCCTATGCACACACACCCACAAGTGCGCGTGTACGCCATTTGGGCAGCAACGCGAATGCTCCTTCGCGATCGCTAGCTGCGCGTCGATGAGTGGAGTCTTACTGCTTGAGTTCCATTTATTTAAAAACATGGTAGCATACTGGTGCCTCGACAGCATTATCGGGTCTAATATGTCTAATTTGTACGTGTGCGTTGCTTATTCTGGTACAATATTACGGCAACTCCATTATAATTAACATACCAGACGGACAAGGCAGTTACGTTGTAGTTATGTTACTTTAGGTGCCAATCAGCAAGCGTTCGTGATAATATATCATTGGCCTGTTTTAACATTTCTAGATTTAAGCACTTACCACACTAGTCGGATAAAGGCCTTATATTTACTCTTCATTCCTACGTTTTTTTTAATCTCATCGTTATATATAGACTATCCATGGAGCACACATAAGGTTCAGCAGCAAGAATGCTTGCCAGGTTATAATATGCAGGCCACGGAATCTTGGGCAAAAAGGTAGCCCCCCCCGTCAACCCAAATATTGCTACGGTGGTGGTTTCGAGTAGAGTTTTTTTTCATCCCAGAGAAATATTACCTTGTCGTGGCATGTATAATTGCAAAATGACTATTGTGGTGGTATTGGTTCTGTAACATTGTAGGAATGCTGTTTACCTATTAGCCAGGAGATATCTTCTATTATGCTTGGCACGGTGTTTTAGTTAGGCCAAAATTTTGTTTCTTAACACTGTTGAAAGCCCATAAGGAAAGAAAATTGACGGGTTTCACGAAACAAAAATTTCCTGAACAAATGTGTCTGTTTCTGGAACTGAACGAAACATCCCGGGCCAAAGTAGAGCAGTATTACCATTCATCTTAAATCTAGCATGAAATGTGAACATTCATGTACGTCGCCTAAAAAAACTAAAACCACATTGAAGCGTTTTGCAAGGTCTCTAACGTAGTGTGGTATGTTATCTGTCATCAAGCACAGCCACCCTGGGTTGTCGCTTACGTATGTCATAAAACGTATCGGCATGGTGTTATCCTACTTAGGGATACGGCATGGTAACGCATGCCTCGTTTGGCGTTCGTGCTTACTTTTTGAACCAGAAATTTCCGAAAATATGTGCTATCAAAAACAACAAGTATCGTTCTTCCTGTGGTGAAAATCTACCGGAAACACCTCCAAAACACCATGGTTGAGGCGGCCGATGCGGCCGGAAGTCGAGGTATGACCTTTTGCTCCACTCTTCGGTCTTCCGGCATCGCCCGCCGAGATGTTGTGTGAGGCATTGGGCTACTTTTGTTTGCGTATTGCGCTGCTTTTATTGCATGTATTGGGAAACAATTTGTACGCGTGAACTATTTATTATGTACTTGCTGCTAGTCAACTTTTATTCTAATTCCAATTGCATTGGATTGAAAAAAACGTTTGTTTGACCTGCACTAAAGCGCGCGCACTTAAGACGCTGCCTACGTCGTCTTCTTGGCGCGCCTGCAAGTGTCTCGACTTGCATTTTGAGGCTCGCCGAGTCCCAGCCTGGCTGACGCCTCAATGACCCGCTGGATGGCGTTGAGTTGCGTTTCTTGGTCTTCTGTCCGCGTCGCCCATTCGAGCGATGATGGGAACATCGGTCTTCGTGCTTCATCCGGATGCTTTCTGCTATCCCACAGAATGTGTTCCATGATGCCAAGGTGTGCCGTGATGTCACGGCACACCTTGCACTTGTCGTCTGCGTTCGCGTCCGTGTACACTTTGTGTAGTACTGCTGGGTTCGGCAGTGTTCTTGTTTGTAGCTGCCTGAAAAGAAGAGCCTGTCTCCTGTTTAGGCTCTTGAGTGGTTGTGGCAGTTCTCTCCTTGCCTGTCTGTACAGTTGGGTGATTTCATCGTATCTTGTCATTCTGTCTTTGTAGATGTACCACAGCTCCGGGCATTCCTCTCGGCCGCGGTCGGTTAGCTCTCGCGCCCGAGCGTTTGCCGTTTCGTTGTGGTTTGTGTTTTCCTCCTGTACTTTTTTTGTGTGTGCGGGTATCCACTTGATTATGCCGTTGTGTTTTTTTTATTTCTGCTGTCTCTAGGATGTTGATGGCCTTAGAGCTGATCCTTCCTTTGGCAAAGTTCTTGACTGCTTGTCTTGAGTCACTGGCGATTGTGCTGCAGTCTTGATCAGCAAAGGCCAAGGCAATGGCTATTTCTTCGGCTTCGTCAGCCTTCTTACAGTTCACGCTGGCTGCTGTTTTTGTCTTCCCTTCGCTGTCCACCACTACTATGGCATAGCTGTCTCTGTTTGCATACTCCGCGGCGTCCACGTATCTGATATATGTATCCGTTGCGTGCGTATCCACCATTTCTTTCGCCCTGGCTTGCCTCCTGCCCGCGTTATGCTCTGGTGCATGTTCCGAGGTAGAGAATGATCCCTGATGAATCTTCCGGCTTCGTCCGGTATTGAGCATTAGGGCCTTGCTGTCTGTGATACGTTATGTTTAGATTTTCTAGAATTCTTGTTCCGGCCTTTGCTGTAGTGAGTCTTTACAGTTGGGCTGCACGCTGCGCTTCCGCTATTTCGTCGAGCGAGTTGTGCCAGCCCAGCCTGAGCTGTCTCTTAGTGCTCGTGTTTTCCGGTAGTCCTAGGGTCATCTTATACGCTCTTCTGATGAGCACAATGAGCTTGTTCTTCTTGCTTTGGTTCCATCTGTGATACGCTGCCACGTACGGGATAGGCCTATCACAAAGGAGCGGAGTAGCCTTGTGAGGTTGTCTTCTCTCACTCCGCCTCTCCTGTTCGTGATCCGTTTGAGCATTCTTAGTGCGTTTGCTGCTTTGCCTGTTATTCGTGTGATGGTGCCGCCGTTGGTTCCTTGTGCTTCGATTTCGGATCTTGTTGACTGTTGGGATTTCGTTGCCGTCGCCGGTTCTGATCTTGATTGTTTCGCTCTCTCTGTTCTTGGTTCGGTGCGCTTTCGTTGGCTGGTGGATCAGCAGCTCTGATTTGCTCGGAGAGCATCTCAGGCCCGACCATTCCAAGCTTTCTTCTATCCCCTCTACCGCCCTTTGCAATGTGGTCCCAATGTGCGCGTCGCTTCCGCCATTCACCCACGGTGTAATGTCGTCCGCGTAGATTGTATGGCACAGGTCTTTGATCTGAAAGAGCATGGGCGAGATGCTGCCCCTTGTGGGCTGCCCTGGCTCCCAAGCTCCTTTTCGTCTGCCTGTAGTTCTCCTGCTCTGAGTTGCTCTTTTCGGCCAGTCAGGTAGTCTTTGATATATTGGTATGATCGTGCGCCCATGTTGAGTTCCGGCACTTGTCTTAGGACCGCCGCTTGCGTGAAATTGTCGAAGACGCTTTCCAGGTCTAGTGCTAGTATGGCCTGGTTGTCTCTTGTTTTGTCGTCCCTGATTTTATGTCTGGTTTTGATCATTGCGTCTTGTGTGCTGAGGTGCTGTCGGAAGCTGATTATTGTTTCCGAATACAGCTCTTCTCCCTTCAGGTATTCTTGCCACCGAATTTGTAGGACATGCTCCATGACTTTGACCACGCAAGATGTTAGTGCGATTCGGCGGAGGTTGTCCGTGCTCAGTGGCATCCCTGGCTTGGGGATTAGGATTGTCTTAGATTTTTCCCACTGTTTTCGGAGCTTGCCGCTTCTCCAGAATTTGTGGTAATAAACTGTCACGATCTCGATGGATTTGTCGTCGGGGTTCCTGAGGAAATTGTTGGTGATGCGATCCGGCCCGGGCGCCGACCTGGTGTTCAAGTAATGCAGCGCCGTCCGTACCTCTTCTACTTCAATGTCCCAATTGAGGCGCTCGTTGGATCGGCCTCGGTACGGGCCGTGCACCACCGTGGGCGCCGTCGGCATGTACCTTCTCTCAACTATGTGTGACGGCTTCGGCTCCATTTTCGGTGACTTCCCGGCGCACGAGTTTGGCCAGTCTGTCTCGTTGATGCGACTTAGTCTTGGTTTCATCCACGAGGTGTTTGAGGAGATTCCACGCCCTACCGTTGCTGGCCGTCGACCGCGCAGCACATCTCGTTTCATTTTTGGTTGCTCAGGACTCTGCGGTGGTTTTGTATTCCTTTGTTATGCTCAGCCACTTTCTTTGGCAGTCTTCTGTTTTTCCACCTGGCTTGAAATGCTTTTTTCGCCTCGATCAGGAGTGCCAGCATGCTGTCCATGGCTTCCATTTCAACGTCTGTTTCGATCTCCATTGTTGCCTCTCGCACGTTGTGTGCGATTTTGTCGGTTCATTCATCGATGTCGTCTATCTCTTCGACGTCCGCTTCTTTTCGGTCCCTGATCTTCCTGAACTCCGACCAGTCGATCGACGTGTATTTCCTTACGTTGCTCTTCTGGTCAGCTGAGACTGGCACCGTGATTTCCACTAGTACATGATCAGTTCCCCGGTCGTCTCCAGCGTTTCTCCGCTTGATGACGGCGTCCACGCCGTTCTTTACGAGCGTAAGGTCTGGCGTGGTGTCCCTCGATACCGAGTTGCCTATCCTCGTCATGTACGCTGGGTCCATGATTAGGATGTAGTCGAGCTTGTTTGCGTCTTGTGCCAGATTCCTGCCTTTGACGTTGTTCTTGAGGTAGCCCCAAGATTGGTTCCTCCTGTTGAAGTCTCCGCAAGCGAGTTGTTTGCAGTCTTTGGCGATGTTTCCGGCCTTGTGGAGCAGGGACTTTAATGGCTGGTGCTTCTGTGACGGGCTCCTATATACGTTCAGGATGAATAGGCTCTTTTTGTTGTTCTTGGTCGGTATAATTTCTGTGTGGACGTGTTCAATCTTATTTTTGATTTCGTGTTCCAAAAAAGTCAGTCCTTTTTTTGACCAGCGTGCTTAGGCCTCTTTCACCTGCACGGCCCACTTGCAGTCTGTATCCGGGAAGGGTTGGCGCTGCGGTGAGCGTTTCTTGTAGTAGGATCACGTCCAGCCTTTTCTTGACGTGTTCGATATGCTGCTTTAGTACTGCCCGCATCGGTTGGGAGCCGCGGCAGTTCCACTTCCATACGGTTATGCTTGGTGGATCGGTGGCCATGGTTGTCCTGAATGGCAGTTGCTGCCGGGTTCTTGGTTTATCTGGAGCATCACTGGTGTCATCATTTGGTCTATGCTTGCTCTCATGTCTGCCAGTATGCTGTTTTGCTGTTGAATCCTTTTTTCGGGGGTTTCCGTAATCATCTGGATTGTCTTGTTGAGTTGCTCCCGCATGTCGTGTATTGTTACTTTTTCTTCTTGTTCTTCAATAGGTCGTTTCTTTGCTGCTGGTCCCTCTTTCGTCTCTGATGTCACCTTGCTGATGCTTGGTTGGTCTGTCAGTAGCTACCTGTCAGTGAACTCTCTCTTGAGTCTGTTCACGCTTTGGGTGAGTTGCTAATTTATCGCTCTCAGCTTCGTATTTTCTTTGCAGATGTCGTCGTTCTCTTTGCGTAGTATACCTATTATCTCCTCTTCCTTGGTCTAGATTCGCTGTTTCTTGTGTCCCGCGGTCTTTTCTGGGAGTCCCGTCTTGCCACCGGTGACGCGCACCGTGTCTGCCCAGCTCACGCTTTCTCTGGATGGCGACCGTCTGCGTCGAGTACTGTGTTGTCGCGGCTATGCCTTATTTATTTGCTATTTTACCGTGATTGCGAACGGTTCCGAGAAGGCGTCGTTGGATTCTGCTCAGCTGGAGTGTCAAGAGGTGGAAAATTCCACGCTTGCGTCAGCTGTTCTTCTGCTTTGCGTCTTTCCCACTGCCGCTTACGCACCACGTACGGGCTCTTATATCTTGCTCGACACTGTTTATCTCCTCTGAGGTGCTTATCGCCACAAAGCTTGCAATTTGGCATGCACGTATGATCTTCTTTGGGGTTTTTCTCACCGCAGCCTCTGCATGCCCGCTCGTTTGGTGTTGGGCACACATCTTTACGATGTCGTACTCGGGCGCATTGGTGGCAGACGTCTAATTGTTTGCGATAAAGCTGAGACTTGATGAGGGTGTTTCCATACCTGACATAGTTGGGAACCTTGCCTCCGCTGAAGGCTAGGATGACTGTTATTGACGTTCCGATGCGTTTAGCACCAAAGGCTAGCGGGTTCCATTCGTTGACGATTCTTGCGTCTATGTCTCTCGGCGTTTCGCTGAGAGGGATGCCTCTAATAACTCATTTAACTGTCTCGTGCGGGGACGTGCGATATACGCTCACCTCGTGTGGGTTTCCGCTGACGATGATGCCTTGAATACCTTCATAGCTTCTTGCGTTCTCTTCTTTCGGATTACTGATGACGACGATGTTTTGTTGCGCGTTTATGCACATCGTGTCTTCCTTTCTGTCCTCCTCGGTGACCCCGGCTGCCACGTTTATGGCGGGCATTACGTCAACTAGTCCCGTCTTCGCCACGTGTATTCCGCCTCGTGGTCGGACTACAACCTTGGTTTCCTCCTTTGGAATCGCCGGCATACTCGCTGCTTTGATTGCCGAGATCCTGGTATTTCCTGCCTGCTTATCGGTTTTGTGTGTGTCGTCCCCTTCGTTGGTGTTTCCCGTCTACTTCTGCCGACGCCTGGCGTATCGCTCACCTGCGGTTCTCCATCCTGCTTCTTGGTTGAAATCTCCCGGTGGGATTTTCTCTCCCTCCACTTGCACATATTTTTCATGGCCCTGGTCTGGCGTGCAGGTTTCCATCTCTTGCTGTAATGATGCTCCCGCCAGCGTTCCCAGAGACGCCCCCAGCATGGCGGCCTGTCTAGTCGTTCCTCGTTAGGCTTAGCGTTGCGTCGTCCAGCATTGACAAAAAAGTCTAACAAGCCCGCAAATTTTGATTTGCCTGTTGTGGTTTTGGTATGCACTGATGTCGCTTAACTTCCCAAACACGCTGATACAGGTGGATGACCGTTGTGGGTAATTTGCACTGCATAATGAACCATCAATTGCAGAGCTGATGCGAGATACGTCCACTCACTTTGGCGATCTCAGCGCCCCCCCCCCCCTGTAATTCCAAAACCGCTTCACTTTCCCTTTAACCATGTCCGGTTACCTGCTGCAAGAATCTGCCCTGCTTATTTGAGAGGGCAATAGCACGAGTGCTTACGCGTTGTCGCCAAACTTGTTTTATTTCCGTGGCCTGTAAGACTTCTCGCACAATTTGGTTTGCGTTCTCCCCTATCGCAATGCTCTGTTCCAGGATTGGCTGGCATTTGCTGACATACTCGCGACAATGCTGGATCAGGTGAGCACTGAACATTTTTGGAACGTTGTAGTGGCACTCTCTCAGTCTGTCATTAACACGTCAGCCAGTTTGGCCACGTAATGCTTCCCAAACGAAATAGGAACGGAAAAAAAAGCTTTTCCATGCAGGCAACAAACTGGTTATGGTGCTTTGTCGTACACTTGTTAGGCGTTCTTATTCTTGAGTTTACATCTTAGCAAATTCAAGATACTTTCAGGGGTGCTGAAAACACCACCGTCACATTATCGCCGATTCCTACTTTTTTTAGGCAATAAGAAACTCTGTGCATACATGACAATCTGGCGATGGGCTTTTTCTTCTGCGAGGTCGACTGAGGGTAGTTGCGCTTCTTTCCTTTGTTATGTTCTTGCAACGTCAACTAAGCACCAGCTGCCAGAATACACGTTCGGTATCCCGATGCTAAAAGACACCGTGTTTGTTTCTCTATTGCCCTCTTTTAGAAGGTGCTTCGTTTCTTGGCCGAGAGAACCCAACCGTGTTAAACAATTATTCGTATACAACGAGCTCTAGCGGTTTTTAGAAGCGTTTGTGTTTTGTATTGACAACACTTCTTGCCCCGTAGACAGATCGACGCAGACTGTAAGTGACAAGTCATTATCGTGCGATGCTCACGCCCTCTAAATCGTTCACGTGCAAATTTAGTGTTTACATTTCTTTTTTTTCCTTTTTGTAGGTGTTTGCCTACGTATGTATAAAGACCACACCGATAAGCAATGAAAATCAGGTAAATTTCAGCGCTGTGTTTGGCCCTCTTTTTGGCTCTCATTGCCTGCTCTCTTACTCTGTATCAACTCACTTAGTCGTCCGTGTTAGAAACAAAGAGACCATTTTCGGAGTCTCCTTACTTGTCAAGATTTTTTTTGTTTGCAGTCAAACTAGGGCAGAAAGATTAAATAAGGTACGAGGGAAAGGGGTGGATATCAGAAAACACTTATCGTTGCGTGCTTCGTGGTACATTTAACAAATTTAGGAACACACACCTTAGGGTGTGCATGCCCGCACGAGCCTACCCGCGACGCCCACATCTGACTTTACCATGCCAAAGATAACTGGTGTGCGAAGCATTTGTTTGGTAGGCCTGTTGTATATTCGGTGTTCATCACCTGTTTTTGGTACCCAGCAAGTCAGCTCGATCAAACGGGTACCGACAAGCTTGTCAGTCGGGCTATCCGCATCACGCTCACAATTATTTACTCTATTCTAGGCAATTACTTAAAAAAAAGTCCTTTAAAGAAGTCAGCGGTCGGATTACACTTCAGCATGCGGCTTTCCTTTTACCACTACATGCGAACGCCATATTGCAGCCAATGGCTTGAAGCTTGTACGCAAAATTTTGCTTTTTCAAACGTTGTGAAGCCACCGCTATGCGTTCCAGGCTTGTTTGATCACACCACCACAATACCTTGAGAAGTAGAGTTGTTTGGGTTTGGGTTAGTTGGCCTATATCGACTTGAAAAGTTCAGCTCGAACGAAAACCACAGGACGTTGTAATGAATCACCGACACAAAGATGGGCACCTCGAGAAGTGGCCATGTTCGCAGCACAGCAGCGCACACAAAGCGGTGCCACTGCACTACGGCTTTTAAGCAGTCGGTAGTTTTGGAAGTCGAGAGAACTTCAAACTTCTAAGCACATTGCCAGTCAGTGTCGATAAAAAGCACTTGCAATGGTCGCGGACACAGAGGAACGACCTTTTAAACCGCGCAGCCAAGCAAATGGCCTTCACAGGACCCAAGATTGGTCGAAACCATCACACGAAGAAGGCTGTCGCTGCCCTTGCCAAGAACCAAAGAAAGAGTTGAATGCCAGCGGCGTCAGAGATAATTCAGGGGAGGGCAATGACATCAAAAGCACTTGAGGAGTCGCACAGACTCTGTTCAAGGCCAGCTTTGGCTGGATCACTTTTTTAGCGAAGCGGTTCAGGTTAACACTGAGGTGATGAACATCTTTGTGTCAAAACCAACCCCCTGACTTCGGGGAAAAGCTAGTCACATTCAAGCGCTTGATTATCCCGAAGCAACGAGAAAAAGAGCCAAGACTGGGCGAGTTCGGCAACGCCGATCAGACCCAATGTATACCGGAGGCCTACACTGTGAATGAGAAGAACGCAAAATAAGTGAAAGTTGTAACTGCAGGTACTGAGATGCAGCACACCAGCGTGAAGTGTTGCACGGCCGATGGGCGACAGAAGCTGACCTGATTGTTTTAGAAGACTCTTTCAGCTGAGCAAGTATTTCCTGAAAACGACCCACGAGCCAATGAGAATTAGGGGCACCCTCACCATTTTTTGGGTGAATACGTTAGCAACACCGTGTGCTCTTCTGTTTAAGGTGTTACGCCTGGTCACTTCTATTGTGGTAACTTGGCAGAGATCATTAGGTGCGTGCTTTAGGAAGGTGGTACAGACATTCTAGTAATACTCTGCAGCATGATGAGCCAGCTACAACTCCTCGAAACGGCCATCAACAAGGGACATGCTGTGGAAACGTTAAAATGACTGGTCGCAGTTGCATGACCACAAACTAGCACCTAGCAGGCGCATCAAGTGTGCTTCACTCAACAAAGTAACAAACCAGGCTCACCGCAGATTGGGGCAAAATTTTGCCGAGCTAATTGGGTGGGCCTACCATAACTGCAGCGTCGTGAATATGTTGAACGAAAGTGAGGAGGACACTGGAGGAAGTGGACATCGATGTCAACAATAATGACGATGACAAGTGAGCATTGAACATATACAACTACAAGCATAATAAAGTGCAGGTTCTAGTCCAAGTCCAATGCCTTTTTTTATTAACTTACATTCGAGTTAAGCTTCTCTTATTTTCTGACCATGTAAAGTTTGGGGGTATACCTTGAAATACAAAATTGAGGCCTGAATAAATACAGAGGGACATGCAACTTTATAGTTGGAGTGGATTGTGAGCAGCGCACTTTTGAATATTTCTGGCAGCTGTGTCTCACAAGTCAGATGGTAAAGTTGTGTTAAACCAAACCTGCAGAAATGAAGAGTGATCTTGGAAAGTCTTATTGTTTTGCTGCCTTAAAAGCAATCTTGCAAATTGGCTTAGTGGTATTCCGGAAATTGGCATTCTGAAAGCCTATCTGGTGTAAAGTTGTAGGGTTTACAGAAATGAACCACTTTGCAGTTCTATTTCAAGTAGCAACTTCATTTCAACGTTTTTTTTCTCTTTACTGCTTGTACTCGTGGACTAGGAAGTCAAGGAGCCACCATATTTATTTAAATTTAGGCCAGCCGTAATTGTAAGCTACCCCACGAAATTCGGAAAGTCCCACAATAAAATAAACTTACACGGAATTTAAGTCGCTGGACTTGGTACTGAAAAAAAGGCACTGGACTTGGTACTTCAGCGTGAACTTTACTGCACTTGAGGCACTTGCCGAAGCTTGTTCAAGGCTGACTCATCGACGTCTTTGTCGACATCGCTGTCGTTTTTGTTGCTAGTCTCTTCCCACAGCACACGGTCCTCACTTCCGTACAGCGCATTCGTGTCACTGCCGTTATGGAAGGCCCGCTTAATTAGCTCGGCAGGAACTTGGCCCCATTCGTCATTGATCCTACCTTGCTACTTGGCTGAATGAAGCGCGCTTGATGCACCTGGTAGGTGTGACTTGGTGGTCTTGGAGCGTAATCCAGTCATTGTAACACTTCCACAGCCTGCCGTTAAATGACCTGTTCATGGTGACGTCGAGCAGTTGTAGCTGCGTTATCATACTGTCGGCCTAACCACAATGTCTGTATAACCATCTCAAAGCGCAGACTTAATATCCTCCAAATAAACACGGTAGGAGTGAGTCCTAGTAGTTTCCAAGAGTCATTACATAAACAGCGAAGCCCACGGCGATGCCAGTTTTCCCCCAATCATTGAAGTACCCCACTCATTTAGCCAATCTGATGATCTCGCTCAACAATGATTTTAGGATAAACTTATCCTGCTGGGAAATTTCCCGTAAAAATAATGTGGGCGGACAATTTCGCCAATCAGCTGTGCAACATAACGTTACGGTTGTGCGCGGCTTCTCGTGGCCCGTAGGTTTTACTTTCACTTGTATTAGGGCCCTTCTCATCCACAGTGTAGGCCACAGCCACACCAATTTACACTGGTGACTGATCGTTTTACTGATCTGTTTCACTCTTTTTCCAGCTGCTTCTTCACAACAAATAGTTGCAATACGGCCAGCCTCTCCTAATGTAAGGGGCTATATTTTGTCCCAGACACATCCGCCGTCAGAGGCTGAACCCCACCTGCTTCATAAAACGACTGACCAAGCTCTTGCTGGCCTTGAGCTGAGTCCATCCGATACCTCGAATGTATTGAACCTTTTCTTCCCTTCACCTGCATTATATTGATTGTCACAGGCATTCAACATTATCTTGCTGCCGAATCAAGTCGGCGGCATCTTTGTCCACCCCGTGGTGTCCACCTTTCCTGGGTCTTGTTAATGCCATTCGCTTTTCAGAGCAGTTGAGACGTTTGTTCCACTGCGCCTGCAATAAAACACATTCTCCTCATCCATGCCGAAGTCCCGCTGCGCTTGGAGGCTTGAAAACTCCTGTGCCTCCTAAAGTACATGCCGCCTAAATACCGCAGTGTAGTGTCAAAGCCTGATGCGTGTTATTGTGATGCGAACACAGTTGTTCCTAGAGGTCACTCAGCAATGTGCACAACGAAGCAGTGAACATTGACCGCTATGTTTATGATGTTTGAATAAGCGTTATGAAGCCTGTGCGCCTGCAAGCTCCAAGCTTGTGGGTGCGAGATGGCGTCGAATATCAAGGAAAAACAGTAAACCCACATGCTTAAATCTGGACCGCCCCCAAGTTTCGTAAACAACCTCTAAAGCAGCACCGTCTGAATATCGAGTGAATACGGTAATCTTTGTTTAAAATACACCACATTAGTGTGAGAAAAAATATTTTTCACAGTGTCTTTTCAGTCAGCTGGTATGCAAGTCATGGGGCGTTTTTAGGTGCGTTTACTTTTGTGCCTCTTTCGTCTTTACCTCTTGGAGCCGGGAAACTTTATCCACGTTCTATACATTCCAGTACAGAACAATTTCGAAGCTTTATAATGCTGTGAGTTAATCCTCGCAGCACAAAACTACTGCGACCGAGCCAGCGTGGCATTCATTTTTGTAGTTTTATAGATGCTGTTTAATGTAGCATGGGTAGAGCCTTTCCAGAGTGATTAGTATAGTTCATTACGGTAGCATCCAGTGGAGCTGGGTACCCAACGAGCAGTTAAAAATATATCTCGCAGGAAATCTTCTTATTTACATGATATTGAGTACAATGAACCAGTGGCCAAAGTCGACGATGAAGTTTTTTTGAGAATGGAATGTTGCTTCCTAATATAGGACTTGAGCTATCGTAAAGCAGTAGACCAGCTTCATCATTTTATTAGCATAGGAAAAGTGTATTGCTGACGTTGAATGTTGTTTCCTTAAACTAATTGTGCGTAACTCACCATGAACGCACTATGGTCCTCTCGACATATTTGCAATGGTCAATCAAACAAGGAGACTGGTGAAATGTTTGGCAAATATTTTACCAGGCTTTCATAAATGTTCACGAAATTGAAACCCCGAGTAAGCAAAACCACTGCAGAATTATCGGCCACATTTGAGCTGGTGAAGCGGTTGGATAGGTCATGAGAGTTAATGCTGTTATTCTGTTAGATAGTTATCCCACTGCTGCTCCTGTTCATATATGCTGTAAATTGTTTAAGCTGCGACCGAAAATATATTGTGCTGTTCAATAACTAGTGAGCTGACAGGTACCAATAACAGCGCAAAAAAGTAACACAAAAAGTTCGTGTCCGGCTCTTTTACGGTAAGCTTGCAAGTTTGTTTATTTGGAGGCAGGCGTACATTACATTCTGCGATAAAATTGCAAGCTGAAGTTGCTACAAAGACTGATCTTGAATGCATCATAATGCACAACAATAATGACTAAAAACCTTTTATTCCTCTAAATAAGCAAATATCACACTGTAAAACCTTGTTTATTCAAAATTAGTTATTTTAAAATTAGAGTTAATCATAACTGATGCACAGGGGCCAATTCGACAAAGTATTTCGAAGGGAAAACTCCCGATAATTCAAATGGGATGGTATTCACGACAGTAAGTTCAAACTAGCAGCCCTTGGCTTACATTGCTCCTGAAGTGTACAAACATTAGCCCTTAGTGATTAAAGTGCATAGCAAAAGGAAACGAGATTTACTATACACCCAAAAAAAGGAGTGAGAAGGACAAGCGGGTGTGCACATAGTGCAAAGTTCACTTGCCTAGATGAGCCATTTTCCAGCGCTCAGTGCATACCGCAGCATGTTTTGACTTCCAGAGTAAGCGCTTCCATTGTTCGGCTCAAGCTCTTGCAAAATTGTGTAGTGCCTGATCATTGGGCCTGCGATCAGCTACAGTTACAGAATAGGCCAGGAAAAGCTAAACTCTCATTCGTAGCTTCAATTAACAATACCTAGTATTTGTTCTACTTAATAAGAAGCTGCTACGGTATTTTATTATCACCACCACCCCCACGACCACAACTATCATCATTGTCATCATATTCAGCCAGGTTTTGTCCACGGCAAGACAGGGCCTTTCCCCAAGGCCTCCAGCTTCATTTTTAAATAAAATTTATTCTAGCACTGTTGTATTTTTCATTCGGCCTAGACTTTAGAGCAAACCTGGTCTAAAGCTTTGTTTACTACACCAAATTGGTTGCAGTTATTATAGGCCTGCTCTTACCATGGTGTCTGCCTGGCGTTTTTATTTGTGTCGCTCTTCAAAGTTTGAACACGTTGTTACGTAAACTGTTTTAGAATCTGACAGAATCTTCTGTTTTCGTTGAAATTTTATAAGGTAAGTTCTCCTCGCAAACTGCATGCAGTTCTGCAATGATGATGTTGGTGTAGAGGCATTTGGCCAGCTTTGTTTAATTATTTATTTTTATTTATTCTGGGCACCACCACTATCATACGAGGCCAAAGCAGAAGGACATCAGTTTTGGCATATAGAATACACCATTACAGTGTTATGTTTTTACAGAGGCATACTTTTTAGACAATGTTTAATAGGACACAGAGGCTGGAGGCAAGAATTCTTGAAGAGGACTCGAGGCCCTTACAAAATTGTATAGGAAAATTTTCAAAAATGGCTTCAAAAACATACAAACACTGAACAGCTGGTACATACTTAAAAACGACAAATAACAAAATTTTACTTATGAAGCAGACAATACAACATTAGTTGCACGCAAACACAAGAGCAGCGGCAATAATGCATTAGAAAAAACATAAACTTGGGTAACATAGAACCAGTTATTGCAACCGAAAAAACAGACTCTATTGCGTACAAGTCTACGGGAACAGTTATACAACTAAAATAACCGCCTGGAATAAGGTAATGCGGCTCATCAGAAGAGAATAAGGTTAGAAACTAGAAAAGTATTTTCAAAACATGTCCTAAACTCTAAAGGTGAACTCTGACAAAGATTGCATACTGGTATCCGAGGAATCAAAACGATTTCGTTCTCCTATTGACAGGAGGAAAATGACTGCTTCAAGTTATCGTTAAAAAGTTTTTCCGGCAATGGTGTACGCATGTTTGTGTCTTAGTTCTCTGGATTCTGCTAGGGAGATGTATTTTGATGCATCGATAAGGCTGCGGTTTTGAAGGAAGTTGTGTATAAATTTTTATAGTGCCAGTTTTGCTCTTGTCGCTAGCGTAGGAAGACCACCAGATTCGAGAAGGTTAGTGGGCGAGTCGGTGCGTTTGTAGTTGAAATGAATAAACCTTACGGCTTTCCTTTGCACCCGCTACAACCTTGTGATATGATAGCGAGGTTATATGATAGCGATATGATAGCTATAACAGCTTATTTTGTGTCGGTGCAAACGATTGACGACTGATTGTCGGTGCAAACGACGGTAAAGACATGTTAGATCGGACGGTAATGTGACAGCGAGTTATTTCTGCCGCGTACATCTTTGTAGAGGTTGGTTGGTTATTGCGTATATAAACTCAGGGGCCACTGTTTTTGAGGTCACCATCATGGAGACTGTTTTTTTTGTTAATCGATATTTGCCATTGTTCACACCAGTGAGCAATCTTTTCCAATTAAATTTCAAGAGCCTTGTAGTCATCGCTGTGTAATCTCCCTGTAAACAATTCAACCGGTCCGCGAAAGCTTAATGTGGCGTCTATGTTGGCTGTAATGCCATTTATATAGATAAGAAATAATAATGGCTCAATGAAGGAGCCTTGGGGCGCACCTGACTTAACAGGAGCGGTCCCAGATATTGTAATAAAAGATATTGTTATTACAATATCTGGGACAGCTCCTGTTAAGTCAGCTGCGTCGCAAAGCTCCTTCAGTGTGCCAATATGTGGTTTGTTGTTTTAGGAAAAGTTTGTGGTTTTCGGAAAACCATTATGTGGTTTGTGGTTTTCGGAAGTGGTTTTCGGAAAAGTTTGCGCTTTTCCGAATATCGAAACCACAAACGTTTGGCGGTCGCTGACCAAGCCATTCACCCAATTTGTAATCTCTCTACCTCGAAATATGTTTTCGAATTTTGAAGTCGGTTTGTTACTACACACAAGATCTAACACTTTCAATTCATCAAGCAGTATTATATCTCTTTGTCACCAGTTATTTTCACAAGGGGGGAAGAATGTGAACAACCTCAGTAAGCTGGGTCACAGTTGAGAACCCTTTCCAAAAGCCGTGTTGGTAGGGAGACAGAAGGTTGTCATTTTCTAGAAAAAATTAATGCTTTAGGATATATGCTCGAGTATCTTGCATGATGTACTGACTAGCGATATCGGTATAAAATTTGGGGGAACAGTGGTGTCTCCGGTTGTGTGTATTGGTACCAGCTTCGCTAATTTCCATTCAAATGGCAGTTTAGCTGTTTGAACAAATTTGCGATATATAATGCCGAGGTATTTACTGCAGCACTCAGGATATTGTAACATAAAATTGTTGGCGATATCATGAGGGCCGCATCTTTTTGTGTTGTAAGTTCTGAAGAGGGTTAAAAATATGCGCGTCACTTACAGCTATTGGTCAAATTGGCTTTGCGACAATCGGAATGACTGTGGAACTGAAACGGTTGTGTATATTGAAAACATATTGAAAATATTTCTTCAAAATAATGTCCTGACTTGTTCTTTCACCATAGATAAGAGATGAACTCCTTCCTCTACCGACCCGAAAGTGTTTTGAGTATCGATAAAGGTTGCTCTTAATGTAGTCGGGTAGCGCTGTGGTCAAATAATATTCTTTAGCAAGTTTTGCCTTTCGCTTTTATTCCGCAATAGCACTACCCCGGTTTGACACCCACACTAAAATTTTCCTTTCATTTTGTTTACATGACGTAGCCTTTTTTCTTTGCGCTTGCCATGCACTACTTCACTCGCTACCCACAGGTTATATTTGCGTTGCCTTGTAACCCTTATGGGAATACAATTGGAAATTCAGAATGTGACAATAGCATTGAAGAGCGACCATATGCGATCCACATCAGTCAATAGATCGACAGCCAAGGTTAAAAACTTATCAACTTCTTACGCCAAGTAGCCTAGCATTATCAGCTTTGTGGAAATTTTAGACAGTTGCTACTGTATATTTCGATGTTAAGATAAATCTAAGCTTCAATTCAGAGAATAATATTTGGTGAACAGAAATCCTTGGGATTACTTTACCGACTGCTTTATTTGACGAAAACTGGCCACTGATCAAAATAAGTTCGAGTATTTTTGTTTTATTGGTTATTCTTGTCGGTTCAAAGATGATCTGCTGTAGACTGAAATTTAAAATTTGGTCAATAAGTGTCTCTGATAACTGTGCAACCTACAGCATGTTGTTGTAGTCTATGTCCGAAAGTTGAAGTCCCCCCTTATACTAGACGAGAATTGCAAACATGACTTTGACGATATTCTCGAACCGCTACAAAAGAATCATTCCTAGAAGAGGGGCTTCTGTAGACACACCCGGTAACTATAGTTATTCCATCGCAAATTATTTTGCAGAATACCGCCTCAGCGCCCAAAACGTCTGCAAAATCGACAAAAGAAATAGACGTGCTTATCAGCAAAGCTACGCAACCCCCGCGATCCCTTTCTATTTATAGAAATGTGGTGCTTTTCTTGAGTACTGTTTAGCTATTTATTGTTGAATACCCAAGACGACCCGTATTTTTTTTATTTTTTTTACCATTCTTCAGGTCTTGCAAGTACCCAGCCATATGACAAGCCCCTAAATCTATCCCATTTTCTCTTAACAGTCGTGCGGTTTCCTTTTATATTCATAAAACGAAGAAACCTAATTAAACAACTCAATATTCGCATTTGTTACGCTTTGTTTTAATTACGTTAAATGTATTTGTGTAAAACCGCAATATTTCTTTTTTGTGTGTATCTTGTCATAATCCAAAAATAAATTTGAGTGAAAAATGGCACAACCACTTTCATTCTAGAATATTTCTATCTTTCATATGGAATAAGTGCAAGAGAAGCAATGAAGCAAGTTTTATTTTTGTTCTTCAAAACCGCGTTTATCCTGTAGGCCATGCACAGATTGATTTTTGCTGACTCTTTTTTTTGTTTGTAAACAGGAATGCGCCGGTCTAGTTCTGTGTATCTGCATAAAACGTTTATTTACCCTGTTGTGTGAGATGCACATACTTGTGTGTTTTTGCGTAGTTGTGTGAAGTTTGTACGCAATTATGTGTCTCACGCATTTTCTACTTTTTGCATTTATGCGGGGCACTCTCCCAGTCAAGCCGAGACCCACCTTTTGATTGTGCCGCCAGCATCGAGAACTGTTGCAGTTATTGATGTTAGAATGGAGCTATGATTTAACCGAAAAAAAAAAACAAAGGAAACCAAGTAGTCCATTCTAAGCTTTCATAGCCCGACCAATGTACTTCGAAATACCACCGCAAAATCAACCTTTCGTTAAAACTCGTTAATGGTGATGAACATAGTGCTTTCTTTCAGTAATGGTTTCAAAACGCTTTGTAAGGGCATAAAAAATATTTTGCAACCCTCAAAACAATTTCGGCCTGCAAGAACCTCATTTTGAGATTGTAAATGCTTTAAAAAAAACACTAAAATGCTTTGATAAGCTCCATAAATATCGGCAAACTTTCATAAAAATAGTAAAATGCTCGCCTCAAACCACCTTAAAACAAGCTCCAATGTATATAAATGCTCCTCAAATAAAGAAAAATAAACTCCTTGCCAACCACCTGCAAAATTTTATTACCATAACTTAAAAGCTCCCTCGACGATGAGAGAAATACTCCTTTGTAACCCTTTAAGCATTCTTAAAAACTACCTAACTACCACCTTTCAATCTCGTAACAATACCCTATTTTGAGGTGGCGAATGAAACCTCGCCATTCAATGTTCAAAAAAAAACTCCTGGAAGGAGCGTCACTAGAGGACAGGCGATATAGAACCTCCAGGGAGTCGATATTTTTTAAAGTGCGCTGTAAACCAGAAGTAGCCGGAACTGGTGTTTTTACAAGTTGTGTGCTTTAAAAACTTCCCTACAGAAAAACAAATTGCTGCATAATTTTGGCGTAAAAATGTGGATAAACCGCATTTTTATTCCAGTAGCAAATATGAGGAGTAATAGAGAAAATTTAGAACCTAATTACCTTTCCTTTTGAATAGTGTTCCTAGCTGGGTTTCGCCTATGAAAGCAAAATCCTTCCTAGATGAGGTAATTGTGTGAAGCGGACGGGCAACATGTTAGTAGTGTTTTCTTCGCGCTTACCAGCATTTAATCTGTGGCCTAATGCTCATTACAACGAGTGAGCAGGAAGTGACGGTTGCATGGAGGTACAAAACCGATGCCGTACGTATACCATGCACAGATACTTCAACCAGCGTGATCCCACGGAGATAGCGCTGATGTGTTTGTTCAATCGGGGTTTTTTTGGTGAGGGCTGTTGGCAAACACTGCTTCTAACCGAGAGCAGGGCTCGCAGTTGCAACAATTCCAATATTCATCTGCTCAGCTTACTCGCGCACGTATTGACGATTTAAATTCTCGTGCAGAGGGCCAACAGATCCGACTGCAGCGACTCAAATTGCCCTACCGGCAGGACTTGACTGTGAAGCCCGGATGTAAACAACGAAGATGCCAACGCTTTACGCCTCTCAATAGGCCATCGTTTTTCCTTATTCGAGAAGTGCGACTAATGCCAATAGGTGAAAGCATTTTCATGTGGTCCTGTCACATGATCAATGACCACTAATAGCATTTGAATATGGGGACTGCTCTGGACAGCTCACTGGTAAGTCGTCTCTCATCATGCGATGCGTTTTTTCAAACGTTTCCATGAGCGCTAACTGCGAAGTCCGCATGCCGCACACAGCACGTCCAGGCAGAGCCAAAGAAAAAAGTGCACAGAGTCGTTTTGTTTTACTTGTTTGCTGTTTTAGGGGAATATGCATTAGTATTCTTTAGTTGGCCGGTTCGTAACCGAGCATTCGAGATAAGGTCGTTCGTCACGCGCTGCGTGGTTTCAATGCAAACTGGAGGTTGCATCGTGCTGTCGAAAATCAGCGAAATCAGAAGAAAGCGTTAACCAAGGATGAGGAGATCGTGGAAGAGGGGACTGATAATTATAATACAGCGTCAAGAAAGACCAGAAAAAAACGCAACCCTCCCGCGTTTCTCAACACTTATGGCCAGAGCCACACGCCAGCATATAAAAGATGCTATCAGTCTATCGAACGATTAAATGCAAATAGTGTGGACCGCGGCGGCAACCTGGTTCAAACTATAATTGTTTTAGGATCGAAGCACCTCATGCTCGGGGCTGTGTCCCTCCCTCCCTCGTTGTCGTTGTCCGCCATCCGCAGTCTACTGCTCATGCGCGTATATTCAGCCTCGTCAGCCCAGCCCACTATGAAAAGAAATAGTTAGGCGGCGCCCGGTTTCTATCCCACAACTCTCGGGCAGCAAAGGGAGGTACGTGATGCTCTTCCCCCTGGGCTGCAAACCGAGACGGGAGCATGTGTTAAGAACGCGGCTTAGGTCCTTCCCTCTTTCAAACTACGTCAAGAAGCTCCTGATACAACTAAGGCATGCGAAGCTGAACGTCAACAAAAACAACTAAGTGAAAACTAATTTGAACTTCAGTCGACCCTATGGCTGCTTCGCATGCTACTCGGGGTTCCCTTCCGGGAAGATGGTGTAGTTTTTTTTATCCCCTTTCGGATGACCTTGAGGGGTCGGTAAACAATTGGGGTCTGTGCGTCGCAAGGTAACGTCTTGTAATTTAAAACAAATAATTGTCAGGCTCCTATGAAAAAAAAAAACAGTTTGCCTTAGCATGAGAGGTATGATGGGCGTAAACGGGAAATTATTTTTTTGAATTGCATACACTTTTGTTGGTTGTAACTTTTTCATAGGAAAGAGTAAGACCATGCAGAAAAATCACGTGATTCATCTGACGCTTTATTTTAACATGAAGTCTCTAGCTACAAAAAATGTATTACTGTGGATTTGCATGAGGGATACGCCTACACACGTCAACATTGTCTAAAGCGGTCGGGTGTGACCGGCCGGATTGGGAAGTTTGAAATGATAACGTTTAAATTTCAATTCATTTTTACATGCAATTGTATGTTATTTTGATGCCACGAGAGATGTCCAGGTTATCTAACAATACTGGAGTAGCTGCGACTGATTGCGGATGACTGAAGCTCAGTCGCCCATTTTATCACTACTGCAAAAAGGTTTTCTCCCACCTTTGAAGGATTGTCCTCTATGACAAATTACAAGATGTGTTTTGACTTGACCAGACTTCATGAATCAGCATCTTACAAATTTGCTTTGAATGCAACATCGTGAGGGAAAATGGGGTTGGCATTTGCAAGTACAATTAAAAGTGTGTGCCTGCCGGCATAAATTTATTGTTTTTGACGCGATATTCTTTTGCCGATCCTGATAAATGATAGAGAGTTGAATTACTTCATAAAATTTGAGGCAGGGCAGATTGTGCTATGCAAGGCAATAAGGAAAGAAACATCCCCCTCACGAAGGCACGATCAAATTCAGAGCATTCTGCGGGGGGGGGGGGGGGGCGCCTGCAAGTCGTATGGATTACGTATTGGTTGTTGTTGTTGTTGTAATTGTTGTCTTCCAGCGTAGACATTGTCGATGAAGTCGATGGTGAAACGTGCCGTGAACCCCTGCCGCGGTTATGACGCAACGTTGAGCGGCTATGACGCAACGTGGCGCGGCTATGACGCAACACAATCCAACACAATCCACTTTAATCCAATCAATCCAAATCCAAGCCAATCCAAGCCAATCAATCGAATCCAATCCAATGCCCCTCGCGAGAGAGTGTTTATAGCGCCGAAATCGCCACCACGCGAACGCTTGATGCTGACGTCACGATCACGCCACAGATGTTAGCGACCGCAGCGCGCGCGAACGACATATGTGGTTTAAGCGCGAAACCGACCGCGGCGAGAGAGCGCGATGCGAGCGCCCCACCTGTTCTTGCGCACGAACCTAACGCGGCGAGAGAGGGTGTTGCGCACGTTCCCCACTGTTGTGCGCCCGAACCGAAACGCGGCGAGAGAGGGCGTTGCGAAGCGGAGAGAAGGCGAGGAGGGACGCGGGGGAGAGGGCGCACCTCTGGCCGACGGGTGATGAGTCAAAGATATAAGGCAGGTTCGTAACCTTCCGTTCTGTGTCGGCTTTGTGGCTCAGTTGGTAGAGTACCGTGCACCTTGCGGCTCCGCCCGCAGAGTCGTAGGATCGAAACATGGCGCCGGCAAGTATTATATAGTGTAGGGGGAGCGATGCGGACGCGGACTACGGACGCCAACGCGGGTGACATCGTGAGTTACTGAAATGCTCTGCATTTAAAATTGCCGCCGGCAAGCAAGTTGACCCTCCAGCAGAAGTGAGTATTGACCCTATCGGACTGCGTAGCAGCAATTATAATTGCACAAAACGGTGCAAATTGCTTCTTTCATCGAATTGTTTAGTTAAGCTGCATGATACCTGTGGATAGTCAAACCCGGTTGCACCAATTGTCATTTGGACATGAAAGTCATGCAGAAAAATCTATTCACCACCAACCCGGGTTTTTACGCTATAGGCGTCATATATGCTAATATTGTCACGAAACAGGAGACGACGCAGTTGACTTAAAGGAAAACGCGTTTATTTGAGCGAACTTGTGCTCCCCTAACAACTCAATGGATACACAGGCGGCGATGCAGCAGTCAACAAAGTGACGTGTGCGAGCGAGCGTCGACGATCGGAATGTCGTGGCGTCTGCTCTGCAGGCTTTTATCTTTCGGCGCGGGTGTTTCTGAAACAGTCGATTTACATCCAGAACACTGTAGATCAGAGAAGAATATTTGGGGCTAGTGACGTTACGCCGAAACAGTCTGCTTATCGGAATGAGACATCCCGTGTGGCATAAAAATAAAGAATGCAAGACGCGCTTCGCTTGACACAGATAACAGGGCCGGGCGTGGCCGGGCAGTTAAAACAAACAAACGCATACATGGTTCGGGGCCATATACAGCTGTAACTGAGTGAGTTGTATATTTGTACTCAAGACACCTCAGTCTACTAGTGAAAGCCCTAAGCTTTGCAATTATAGTGCTGCCTATTATTACCTTTTTATGGAATGTAGAGCAAAGCTGCTTCATATTTGCAATCACTTGTGCTAACTGTAGCAATGCATTCGCTCGCGATAAGAAATTTGTGCGGGTTAGAGGGAATCATACAGCTCAAGCATTTGAAGAAATACTCATATTCGCAGCTCAGGATGTGCTATTCAACAATTAAACCGCAACGTGTAACATGATGGGGTGTGCCTCCGCTTGATACAACCTAATCGAATTGGCCCTTCACATTCATGTAGCTCGGTCACTGGAAGCACTGTGCAAGCATTATTTCACTATGTGGGTTGGAATGCCAGGCAGTCATATTTTTTGTAGTTTCTATGCTGTACTCATGAGTTCCTTTTTGTGGGTGATTTTTTTCAGGAACCTTGATTGCTCCACAGGCGAGTCCCGACCGCGCGCATTCAGCAGTACACGGAGGTGGCGGATGGTCAGCGTCCCAATGTGACAAGGCAACGGCAGCTTGCTGACACAGTGCTGAATCTGTTTATTGTTGGCCTGAAGACAACCCCTATATGATCACATGGATATAACAAGGAGAAGATTGGCGGGCTCTGAGAATGAAGGCTCAGAGTTGAGCGTCTCCACTGGCAGAGAGAACGTTCAGCCAATGCCTATAAATTATCTAGTCTTTTGGATCTGAATGGTATAATATTTGGTCGCCGTGAATGCTCTGAGCCGTGCTGGCAGTTTAAACCGGCCTATTTTGCTACTGACAACTTCGCAGGATCATGGAAAGTCTGATCTCGAAGTGGGGAGTGTGCAAAACTAAGGACAATGACACATGGCAAACATGGTGTTGCAGAGACCCACAACCAAAATTGATATGGTATTGGTTTCGGTTCTTCGCAAGTGCACAACCACACTCTCCACAACCAGACAAAAAAGCCTGAAGAGCCACATTCTGCGCTTGTGCATGTGGCAAATATCCCGAAAGCTCTTCTTTAAAAAACCAAAAAAAACATTAGCTTAGTGCAGGTGGAAGTGAATAAAAATTTGCGGATCGTATACTTACATTGCAAAAACTGAGCGTCATTTTGGGTAACTGCTGCCATTAAGGTGGCCGCCACAGACATCGCGTGATGTTTTATCACACTTCAGGCTTCATAAATTAAACACTCCTTCAGTGACAAGAAGACGCTGATGAGTATGTTCAAGCTTGTTCATGCGGTACTTACACAGACCGAAGTTTTACAATTTCGCTTGAGCCTCCCTTAAGCATCTCCTCGAAACATATGGCTAAGCAATACGTTGTATGAAGTACAACACTGAAGTGAACGATACGATTTGAAGTGTAATGAGGGTGTTAAATGCATCCTTTAACTAATGTAAGCAGTAGCTTAGATGCAGAATCCTAATCCTATACTTTCAACAGTTGGCAGTGTTTAATACCCGTGCCACACGCAGTAAAAATTACATGAGGATTGTAAGGCTCAAAGAAGTTGAATGACACCATTGGGGCAGGTTTACTAAACGACAACTCAAAGGCACTAAATGTGTTACACACACTGGTGATAATGGCCAAACAAAGAAATAACCTTTATTTTATAAGATTTTAACATGAAAAAAGACAGCCTTTGGAGGGTTCGATTTTGTTATTTGTGAGAGAAGACATTAGACAAATAGTGTTTTCAAAAGATGATGGAATCCGTATTTAAAAGTGGCTTAAGCAGCCGCACCATTTTAATGTCGTGTTGACTGGCCGGTGCGCGAACGCAGCCACCCGAAATCTTTTTTCAGCGGTGGACTCTTCCAAATTAGAACGTTTTCCCTAAAAACATTGTAGGGTCCCTTGAGAAAGCATGGATGAGTGGTAGCCACACCAAAGATTGGGTAAAGACTGATTAGCAACGTCGTGTGCTCTGCAGTTTAAGGTGTGACTCCTAGTCACTTCTACCGTAGTTACTGGACAGGTGCCGCTAAATCCGTGCTTCCAGAAGGTGGTAGGGACATCTTGGTAGTACCCAGCAGTTTGATGGGACAGCCAAAACCACTGGATGTGGCCATCAACAAGCCATTTAGGGACGTGCTGCGAAGCGTAACAATGACTGGTTGACAATGCACGACCAAGCACTCACACCTACCAGGTGCATCGTGCGCGCTTCACTCAACGAAGTAGTAAAACAGGGTCACCACTCTTTGGGGTGAAATTTAGGCTGAGCTATTTGTGCCAGCCTTTCGTAATTGCAGCACCTCAAATGTGGTGGACGGAAGGGAGGGACCGCACTGAGGGAGGTGGTCAGCGATATCGACGAAAACGACTATGACGAGTGAGCAATAAACATGCACGACGATCACCACAATTATAATAAAGTGCATGTTCTAGTCCCAGGCCAATGCCTTTTTTGTTTCGAGTTACTATCGCAGTAAGCTTGCAATATTTTCTGACCTAGTAAATTTCGGGGGTTACTTAGAATTCAGCTGGCATAAATTCACGTGGATATGGGGACTTTATAGTTTAGTAGTGCTGTAAGGACTGCATTTTGAAATCTTTCTGCCAGCTTTGTCTCACGACTCTGATGAGAAAGTAGTATTGTAATTTGGAATGCACATGCACTGTTTTTAGAATCAGTAAAAAACTCGTGTAGATGATGGGAGTGGGTATGTGCATTAGCACGCTTCGTTTGTTTTCGTCCGATTGTAATATGTGCCAACGACAACCTGGATCGATGCAGGGACAGGCAAAACTGAACTTTTGTGGATTTAATGCAGCAAAGTTAATCCTAGACGCGTATCCTCCCTAGGTAAAAGAGCTGCAATTTGATAGCGTGATAAAACCTTGAATGTGAATTGAAGTCTAGGAACTTGGGCATTAATATTTTCGCCTCTTGTTCCGTAATGTCTGCCGCTGTCAGGATCAAACCGCATTCTTCAATTCATCAGCGTGACACCTTAGCCACTATGCTGCAAAGGCATGTAAACAAGTCTTAGGTACGTTGAAGATAACCAACAAATAAAGACAATGCTGGGGCCTGGGCATCGCTGAATTGCTGTGTCATTCCAAACGTGATGCTACACCTTTTCTGTACAGCCAAATCGTATGAGTAAGCTTTGAAGCTATAAACCCTACACTACAGAGCGTCGCATCCCCTTGACAACAGGCCTTTTCCACCCACAGTACGCTCATGCAGTAGAAGAGTGAAAAATTAAAAAGCAGCCAAATACAAAGCTACGTCTGGGCCAGGTTATGATCACAGGTCTGTGGCAGCGTGAAGGATGCATTGCCTGACGATTTTTAATGTAAAAACTGGTGAGTGTCTGTGGGCACTATTGGTTACACGAGCACAATATCGAGTGCTACTGTTCTGGCTACACTCAGTGCGGCCTGAAAACATTGGCCAAAACAATACTTTCCATTTTTCTGCAAGTTCAAAATAAGCATCCAAAGTAGCGTTATAGCTGAAATGTTTTTCAGGAGCACACAATTCTTGGTGTCTAAAAAGAGATTTGATTCATCAAGAAATTACTTATTGACAAGTAATGGCCCCATTTTCTATGCCTGTACCTTCCTTTCAGCAACAAATGTTGGCTTTGGAGTAAAACACATCGATTAGTTCTACTCTGTACAGCATAATCCCTGTATGACTTCAAATAGAAAAATGCCTACTTTTCCACTTGGGCCGTGTACTGTATAAGTATTACCCTTTCCTGTTTAGTTTCACTTGTAGATTACCGTTACTCGGCGATTCACGCGTGCGCAACATTCTAAAAAGATAAGAAGATATCCGTGTCGAACTAAGGCCTCTAAACATTTGTTGTGACCACGTACTATACACAAATGGAATAGACTTCCTCCTGAAATTGTAGAGCGCGATAGTGTGCAAGCATTTCTTTCTGCAATCAAGATACTCACTGTGACATTCTCCCTGTATCTGTGTAGTAATTGGTTTTGCCTGTTTGAGTTATTTCCCTGTCCGGTTGTTTGCAGTTTATTCTACTTAATTGGCTTTGCTTCTTTTTCTTTTTGCTTCCAAGTGGGCTCGTGATGTTTATTTGATTTTACACCGAGTGAAGAAATTGTCGCCATTGAGGTTACCACTCATGCAATATATATTGCTATCTCATTCTCCCATGTGAACAAAGTTTGTTCATTTGCTTGTTATACGATCATTATCTTGCATAGTTGTCTAAAACTACATCTCATCACAGGATGTTTCCCAGAGAGTATTTCTAATAACGGTACCTTCTTTGTAATAATATGTGTAAACAGTTTCTAAACATGTGAAATAAACTTAACCTTCTCCTTTTCGGTATATAATATTCTTGTACGCTTCTACCTAGTGCTTTTTAAGTGAAGCTTTTAATATGCAGTAAATAAATAAATTAATCAAACAATTTATGTTATATTACGTATATCACAAAACTGATACTGAGCACTTTTGTTTTTGTTTTGGGTTTTTTGCTCAGAAAAAGAAGGAGAAGGTAAAAAAATGTTCACGAAGCAAGTGTTTGCGATGAGGAGTAGGCTTTTGTTATTTCAATATCACTTTTATTTGAAACAGCTGCCCAATGATAAAAACTGATGGATCAAAGGATCCTTTGTAGTGTTTGAAAGTGGGCGAACCAAAGTTTCTATGTACTGGCAAAATATTTGAAAACTCCTTCCCCTGTATTATTAGGTATCACGTCACATACAAAAACGGCGCAATATTTGTTATGGTGTTTAGTTTGGGGTGCCAGCATTTCGCATGGAGTCTCATAGCTCCAATGATGCCAAGTCATGTCAAGCTTGGTCAGTGACCTACGTTTCATCGTCACAACCATGCTTTTACCTGACCAGACGGTATTCCCTCAAACTCTGGACTATGCGAAAGGTCCCCACAAGCACTCGACGTGACCACGTCGGGCTCTTTTTTTTCCCCCACCGGGCCGAACCGGCCGCCCTGCGGCCGACCGACACCCCTCTATCTTCCATGTCCCCCCAAGCCGCTATCTACAAAAAGATGTCTGAAAACTCCCTTTTACTCCACAGTGACCCAGCCACGCGGAAGTACACAGAGGAATATTTCACCTCAGCGCTCACCCACCTTACAGACCTCTAGAAGATCGACTGCCTCGGACCGTTCCAATTCGACCACCTTTAGATGGTGGCGTTTACGTCAGTAGAAAAGGTGCAACAGTTGGCGGCGCACGTGGACATCGCAGTGAGAGGGAGACAGTGCCTAGTGGTTAACCCAAACCGCTGAAAAGTAGCGGTGGATGTTTATTAAGTGCAATCGGAAGATTTACTTGTCTTCCCTGCCCTGCGGCTCCGCGTGACTAACGTTGTTCCAAATAGGAATCAAAGATCACGCGTGTAGCAGCTGACGTGCGTTCGAAGATGCCGTTATCTGTATCTTCGGCAGTGTTGTTAACAAACCCCCATAGAAGGTAGCGGAGAAGCCGTAGAAGAAGCATTGTCGCAACACTGATAAAAACCAAAACGGCCACCGTTTGCTGACTTGCGTGCCTGAGTGCAACTACTTTTAAATCTTATCTAGTTACACTAGTCCACCCTCGAAGAAGAGGCCGGAGAAGAAAAGGAAACAAGAGCATAGAGAGAAACAGAATGAGCGTCCGAGGATGCGTCGCGTAAGCACCATCAAAAAAAGAAATGAAGAAGGGGAAAAACTGGCGCCGTTTCTGCTCACTTCTTTGCAAATCTTGATGAAAGATTATAGTCGTCTGGCGCCCAATCCAAGTAAATGTCCCCCTTCTCGTAACCCTCATCTCTTGTACTATTCCTCTCCCGTATCGCTCCTCACAAGATACACTTGCGGCTGGTCAGCTTAATCTCACTTTCCACTTTGCTTGCTCCAGGCCGAATGCCTGAATGCCAGGGCTGCCGTATGGCGGGGACGCGCTTGTATCCAGGCGCTCAACTTACTCCACTTGCGCTTGAAGCGGAGCATGAAAACTATCTAGCGGAATCTTTCATTACTCTTGCAGTTTCATTTTTGAAAATTTTGCTACAAAAACTGGGGTGACCGCTTTTGTATTTTTCTGGGCGTATCTATCAATAAATCAACCATCCCTGTATCTTCATAACAATACACTGTGACTATCACCTATGTCTTGATGTCTTGCTCCAGATATGCGTAATATTTTCCTTTGGCTAGAGAATGTTGACAATTACGAACGTTGTCACCGCACTTTGCCGTTGTGTTTGGCTGTGGATGTACAATGTGTTCTAAGTTAAATCGGCACGTTTAAAAAACTTAGACGGTTATATCTACGTGAAAACAACCTCTACAGCGAGGTTATCCACTAAGCGGGACACAGAACAAGGTGGTAAACATTGATGCTAAAGGAAAAATTAATTAAAATTTACTAATAAACTTTTTTGTAGCTGCGGTATCAAGGCATGTCAGACGGGATCACATTTGTGAATAATTCGTTTGGCAGATTTATTTTCGCCAATCGGTACTAACTGATATTGAACTACAAAGTTTTATTGCCGTTCGCAAGATTATGCATACAAGGCGCCATAACCGACGCAATGCTTCTTCCTTTAGAAACGTGCCTGCTGTGCAGGGTGTTAAGCTTGACAAAGGGTGGAGCCAAATAAAAAAATAATACCTTGCCCCGTTTTTAGTGTTACCTTCCGTAATCGAAAATTGGAGTGCTCGTAACCACGCTTTTTCCGTGATTTCGCCAGCGAGTTTAAAAGAAGGGGAGTGATCGCTTTTACCGATGCATCCGAGCCGCACGCCACAAAAGGGACGAGCTTTGCGCCGGGTGTGGAGGCCTTGAATGCGTAATCGTGGGAGCGGCAATTGAATTGTTCAGTTCGATATCTCTGACTATGGATTAAGTAGAAGAATTCTGCTAAAGGAAACAGCGTAGAAACACGGTTGCATCTAACGGTTTTATACAAACATGCTTGCTTACTGCAGAACTAAAAGTCAAATATGCTCATTTAATTAGGTACGCCATCGACATCAATTATTACTAACTCATTCTGTGTCCCCTGGGCGCGTAGCCTTCTAGTAGAGGTAGTCTTCATGTTGATCTAACCGCATAAATTAAAAAAAAACTGTCGACTTAACTTTGATCACCTTTGTTGGACGTCTCGACGAACTAATTGGTGCGGTCTCTGGGAAGCGCAGTACGAAAATGAAAAAAAAACGTGTCGCGGGGCGCTTTACAACACCACGCATTCAGAGAAGGCCGCGCCTACTCGCACCGAATGCCCTAACGGTCACCACATGGGGACGAACCCCGACAATGAGGACTGGCTTTTTCTTCTTTCCCGGCCGTCAGCGGAAGGATGAAGGGGAGATGAAGACAGACAGACGCGGTCCGGGTGCCGTAGCATTCAGCCCGTCGTCTTCGGGCTCCGCCCGAGCACTGTTTCTGAGCCGCCCGCTGGGATGTAAATAAATGTAGTTTTTTAATCACGAGCTGAGTTTGTGACTTGCGGATACCCTTGACCAGATCATCAGCGCTGCTGCGGCTTAGAGGAGAACCCCGGGGAAAAGAACATCGCCAAGATAACAACCCTGTATAAACTTATTGTGCATCATCTGTTTCACTTTGTCGGGGTGGCTCAATGGAGGGAAAGACAGACTGACAGATAGACAGACAGACAGACAAATTAAAATATTCCTGTTGGCAAGAACGACTATGGTCTGTAAAAATCAGAGATAGTTTTCTCCATCCCCGTCCAGAGGAAAAAAGGCGAAACCATCAAAAAAAGGTGTCCGAGAGTGTCCTGGTTTAAAACGCAAAAAACAAACACACCAACAAAAGTAAAAGAGAAAAAAGTGTCTGGGGTTGCCCGGTCATCACACCATCTTCAGCGTCAAGGATTGCGTCGACCGCCTGACGACATAGGCCAGGCCGTAATTGTCAAAGCATCGCCAGAGCTTCCTCCAACGCGTCTTGGGTGTTGTTTGGCTGTTGTTGGCGCAGGAGAGTCGTTGCCGCTCTCGGCGCAGAGCTCCTGCACTGTGGTGGCGCCAGCTCATATCGGGCACTCGGAACACCCCACAGCGTGGCCTCTTCTTCGCGTGTGTATACTGGTTGCGGCTCTTTCTGTAGCTGTAAATACGAGTTCACCGACTGGCTGGAAGGTCTTTGCGCCGTCCACATAGCCACGTCTTTGGTGGGTCGTACCTGCTCAGTAGTGTTTCCGGTATGGTCGGCGCCAGTACACGTTAGTTGACGGTGGGTGTACCAGTTGCCAGCAGTGGAAGCGGTTGGACCGGCTGCGGAAGTTCCAGCCGGTCCAAGCTGGCATCTGTTCGTCCAAAAAGGGCTTATATCTGCATGAGAGCTTCAAAGACGGGTTTTATCGTAATTCCATTAACAAAGTTTGGAAATTGTTCTGCTGTTCCGTCACTCAACACCATTTCTTGTCTTTACGAAGTAGATCATTTAGCGATGGCCAGGTGCTTGCGCACTGGGGAATGAACTGCCCGAAAACATGAAAACAAATTCCTGTTCCCTTGTGTATGAAAGCAAAATAAATGAAAATGGGAACAAAAACCTGCATACAGGTTAAAGCCAATTAGAGAAATAAATGAACTGGGAGGTATGCTCCAATGTGAATTTCAAGTAAAGCCAATTTGGTAGAAAAGCAAAGAAAAGCGGGGCTCTTGCAACTAGCGACAGAAGACAACACAACCCAGTCCCAGCAGAAAGTGATTTCGAAATGCAGGGGTGGCGCCTCACGAACCAGAAACTCAGCGGAAGAGGGCAGAAACGAATTTATTCTATATAGTAGAGAACGCAAGCCCTACATGCTGGTCATGGGTGGTTGTTATTGAGGATTTCTTTCCTTCCTGTGTTTGCTAGCTTTATAGTGGATGGAGCAGGGTCGCTTCTTTCTAACGTACAAAACGCGTCGCCAATGGTGTACAGTTGTGACATTCTCGTTGAGATCTGCGGTGGATTAGTTCCACTACTGAGCATGGGAAGTGACTAGGTGCGGTGTTCTCTCATTGATTGTGTCCGGCGGTGTCGTTCGCGCTGCGGTCCGCGACTTCCTTCGTCTGGCTACGGCTGATGAGTCGCAGGATGTAGACGATGACAGACATGTACGCCAGGACGACCAGCAAGACGACGACGCGCGACGGCCTCACGACCAGCCCGAAGCGCTGCCGGTCAACGTTGTCGGCAGCAGCAGCAGGCGTGGTGTTCGCCGTGTCAGCCACCGAGGCATCTGCGCACAAGCGAGGAAAAGCAAGCATCTAGCACGCAGACAGGTCAGGGAAAATATCACGGATCGGAGATGTGGGGCAGAATCCCCAGTTTTGTCCATTCCACGTCAGTTTCAAAGTGTCCACTTGGAGCGGGCCCTGATTGGCTGAAAGCAGGCGACCGGATGTGACGCAGAACGATCAACACCATTTCTTGTCTTTACGAAGTAGGTCATTTAGCGATTGCCAGGTGCTTGCGCACTGGGGAATGAACTGCCGAAAACATGCAGTCGTGCCCCGAAACCTTTGCAAACTCGTGGCGTGTTGAGGCTGCAGCGAGTGGGTATCACGTGCAGTTTCTCTGTATTGGGTCGCCAATGTCCTTGCCTACAACGAATCTGAGCAAGTTGATCTTATCTTCGGCCAGCTGTACTTTGCCGGGATGAATAATGAGCCTTCCTGAGCGCATCCACTAAAGTGCTTCTTTCAAGTGTTCTACATGTTCCTCGAACGAGCGTGACAAGACTGTGACGCCGTCGATATACAACAAAAGAATTTAGATTTGGCGTCCCTGAGAACAATATTCAACATCAGTTGATGTGAACTAGGGCTATTGCTGAACCTAACGGTATGCGCACAAATTCAAATAACCCTATCCGACACGCAATTACAGTCTTCGGTACATCCTCTCGGTTCATTTCAATCTGAAAATTGCCACTAGAGCAATCAACGATCCTGAAATACTCCGCAACTTCTACGGAAAACGTGATTTCCTTAACACAAGTGCACGGGTTATCTTCCTGCCATGATATCTAAGTTTTGGTAGTCACACAGATGCGCATGGAACCATCTTTCTTACTGACTGGTACGATGGGGAATGCCCATGGTCTTTTCGATTGTCGAATTACACAAGTTAGGAGCATTCCGTACAGCGCCTTGTTGAAGACAGCTCTCTTTTAAGCATGTATTGGTCGCGGATTCCATTTCCCTATTTTCGCGTCCCCAGAGCCGATGCGGTGCTGGAGAAAATTTGTTGTTGCTGATTTTTTTAGTTACCATGTCCGATACTGCCATATCACCATTTCGTGATGTTTGCGCTGGCACAATGTTCTTTTTAAATTATGCAGCCGTAGTAGTAATTCTCCCGGCAGGTTGTCCGGCGACGGCACAGTGGGTGACTCCCCGGGCTGCGGTTGCTTCGTCGAGGCTTCAAACAAAAAAAAAAAGAAAAATCGCTGCAATCCACTCTGAGATGATGGTTAGAAAGCACAGCTGTAACGGCTCCCGCAACGATTGGCCATGCGACGTCAGCTAATTTGACTCTCGTGTCTCTACAAATAGTGAAACCGTAGCCAAGTGAAATGCTCCTAAACACACCCATTGTTACTTCAGAGAGATATTCTTCCGTAAGGTTAAATGAATGCATCATGCATGAACGTTGGTTGTGGTTGAGGTTTATTGGTGTAGCACATGAGTGGAAACTCCGTTTTTATAAAATTAATGGGAGCTCATAACAACTGTTACAGGATCGACGGAGGCGACAGTATCGGTGGCAGAGACAGAAAAGCAGGAGCAGGGGAAATCATCTCATTTAAATTTCTGAACGTCACAGAGGGTTGCGCACGCAGTCGTTCCGTCACTGGAGCCCATATGCAGTCTGCGCCGCCTGTGCCCTGTCCAACAGCTGAACCTGGGTAGCCCGAGAGGGGCTGGAGAGCGGCTTCTCCCATTGCTCATGATGGGTAGTTGACCGAATGAGAGCAGGGTGCTAAGGAATAAAGTCGGACAGCCGACTATCTGGCGCAGTGTCCTTACTTCTGCGCAAAATTTACATTAAGCGTCGTAGAGATTCGGGTGCATTGAGTGAACACGGTTCAGGTGTGGGAAGTAGCCGAATTGTATGAGCCGTACCAGCAGGATAGTTTTTTGTTCTCAGGAAAGGTCAGGGTAACGCGAGGGTAGGGTATCTCTCTCAAGCTAATATTGCGGGGTTTTTTCCTTGAACTTCTCAAGCGGGTGATTGTCTTTGTGCACCTCCATAGCTAGGGGGTTAAAAGCGCTCGCTTGTTGGTGGGCGTATTCGTTGTCCTCCATTGAAGCGTGAGCGGGCGTCCAGATGAGCTGAATGGAACCGGTTCTGGAGTGGTTATTTAGCACACGCAGTGCAGTTAGGGACTCTAACCCCTACTAGTAATTCTGGTAGGATTGTTGGGATTCGGGAACTACCTTTCGAACCCCTGGCTCAGTGACATCCATGGCGATGGCTGTCCCTTCTGCTGCCGTCATGTCTTGGGCCTTGAGTTAGGCACACGGAAAAAGGTTGCTTCTGCAGATAGCCACGATGATCGCGTATTGCTATCCTGGATGTTGGGATGCGTCTGTAGATAATTGATTTACCCCTGCCGAGTGTTGAGTTGACCGCTTCAGCCAGTGCTTGTCGGCGACCCTCGTCATGTGGACGGTTCATATTTCTAAGCCAAAAGAGCCTCTGTATTTCTGGTCGCCTAAAGTCCGCCAGTACATCACGCGCTGTGGAATTCTGTGCTGCACAGCCAACCTGGTGAAGCATGCGGCCTCCCGATTCAGGTCTGCTTAATCGGAGCTTCTTTTTAGAAAGATGGCCCTCTATCAGCTCTTCCACCGTTTTGGAGAACCCCAATTTTAGCAGGCTCTCCTTCGACGCACTCATGGGAAGACCAATGGCCTGCTCTACCCCTTTTCTATTCATTATATCAAGTATATTTACGTCCTTGCCGAGAAGAAGACGGTACGGTAACTTAAGTGATTCTCGTTATGAAAAAAAAAACGAATATAATCGCAAGGGCTTCCTTAAAGCCTCGCTTCTTGGTGGCAACTCGCCTGATCATGTGTATGATTTTAGTAAGGCTGTGTTTGAGGCGCTGCAAGGATATGTCACTCCTGCTGTTGGCCTGGAGATATAGGCCAAGGATCTTGATGATGGGGCTTGGAATGATGGCCTGGCAATCAAGGAGCATATGAATGTCTCCCATGGTGTGGCGTGTCGCGTGAGGGCGGAAGACAAGGATTTCTGATTTTTGTGGTGAACACTGGAGGCGTGAGGTTTTAACACATTGGCGTACTAGCATTGAGATGACATGCGTTGGTATGCACGCCTTGCGCATACGCAAGGCACGCACATGGCCGCCACACGTACTTTGGGCGGAGCGCACAGTGGCGCCAGAGGTCGCGTGAAGCTATCACTTGGCATTCCAGCCTGAATTCATGGGGCAAACCATCGAATGTGCTTGGTACGTCCACCACCTGTCTTCCCCGTGTCGGTCTGGGCTCCTATCTCAATCGGTAAGACAACAGGCTCTGGCTTTGTTACTAGCCAGACTAAACAGTCCGGAGTAATCCAGAGCCCTCCAGTATGGTCCGCCTGATCGCCTGTGTAGCGCTGGAGCATTATATTTCATTATCAATCAATGTAACTTGTGTTACATTTTCTTTGAACCTTCGTATTGTACTGAATGTTAAACAGTTCCGGTGTTTTGTAGAGGTTATTGATGATTACATAAGTGGTAACATGTTTAGAGGGCCTTGTGTTGCCATACGTGTTTGCTGGAGCAATCTCGGAGAAGCCAGCAAGGCTACCGAGGCTGCTTTTGTGTGAACAGCGTTGCAGCTGGTCAGTGCGGGTTTGTTCTTACTTATTTGAGCACATTTCAGGTGTGACATATCTCATCATGAGATGTGCTTCTGTACATCTGTGACCGTGTGTCGTGGTCGGCTGGACGTTTGTGCGCTGAATAAATCGGTAACCACAAGTACGTCCTTGCCCGCTTTTCTCCACGCACTCACACACCCGCGAAATCCAAGGCGTGCAACAGGGTTTAGAGAAAGCACCTACATGAAGGCCCACGAGCATGTGCTACGGCCAATTTTAATTCTAAATTGCCTGACAATTCTTCCGTACATGGTTTAGGCCAGCCTGTACATGTTATAGAGTATTTGATGGTGTTCATCCAATGTAGCCATGTCTCTTGACTCAAGGTGTTTGTCAGAGGCCTCCGGAGTATCACTTCTTCTGTTTTAGTAAGCTGCAGGTGAAGAGGTGAAAATATGTTAAAATGCGGGTAACGTTAAGGATCTCTTGAAAATGTGAGCAGGGCAGTAGGACTCGGTATTTCCTCCGAGGACTAGAATGAGAGTTCTCAGGTTTGTCTACGGGCAAATTCAGTGCCTGTTAGTGAGGGGTGTCCTTGTGTACACACAATGACAATCTTCCTGTTAGGGATCTTTTTGTCAGGAGCTTCCACGTAGTAGGCGCCACGATACCTGCTAACAAGCTGCGGCAGGCGGATTGACAGTCCGTAATTGTAAGCGTTGCGAGCGTTTGAGTGATGGCGAGGACCACAGAAAATTTTTTTCACGGCCCACAAATATGTGGCCTTGATTGAGGCGCAGGTGACAATTTTGTTTTTGGTGGCTGCAATGACTAAATGATGGTTCAGAATAGAATAATGGCTGGCATCTGTTTGTAAAACCTTAAGATTGTGTCTGTAGATTTGTCCCCAAGCTTGGCTATGAGTGTGGTGACGACCAGAGTGCGAAGTGGGATTTATAATTTCGGAAAGAGGGCGGATGCGAACGGATTGACGGCAATTGTTGGGAAAAAAATTTCTGTCTTGGGTCTGAGGTCCTTTGAAGTCCTGTAACTGACAGCCCTACTAGTGTTTCATTTAGGCGGCGATGTTGACTGGTAAGATGCCCTTCGATGAGTTTCGAGACTGAATTGTGGATGCCTAATTGGAGCATGTGTCTGTGGGTAAGGGGAGAATATGAAAGTTTTTTTACAAATATGCAGATGAGGCGATTAATGGCCTTTGTGTCACTTTTTCTGAGAGGTAGGTAGGGGGCATGATGACGACCCGTGATATGAGGAAGAGACGGCTAACGCGTAGAAGGTCTTCCTCCTTCATGCCGCAATGTCTATTGCAGATGTGGGCTAAGCATGTAAGAGAACTGAGGTATACTGCGGTGTGCTTGGATGTTCCGTGTATTGGCCTGGATAGTAATACGCAGTATGTTTATTGAAGCTTTGGGCGTATAAGTTAAAAAACGAGGGTAATTTCTACTGATTCTTTATTAGATGCAGGGGTCTTTTTTGTACAACGATAACGTCAGACGTTTGATGGGTATAACTAAGACCAAGTGCTGAGGCATATTGCGTCCGGGGATCTTTGAAGGCTATATTAATTTTCATTTAAAGAACTTTTTCAGTTCAAGTGATAAAATCGCCCTCATGCACTGCGTGATAAACACGCCGAAAGGCTTTATATTGACGTGGGAGCTCTAGGACAATTATAATAAATGTAAAGCTTAGCGAACAGAACCCTGAGGAGTGTCTTGATTTCCTAGGTTGATGAGATCTGATTTGGCAGCGCCTGGTTTTAAATTGCCTGTCTGTGGCTGACAAAATCAGCAATCAAAGTTATTAGGGAAGCCGAAGCCTGTTTCGGTGAGAGGGTAGACGATGGCAGTTTCGGTGAGACGATGGTACACGATGGCAGGTGAACTTCTGGAAGCCGGCAAAATACTTTTTTTGCCTTATGCGAAAGAGGTTGTCTTGCGTGCACTGATGTTTACGGAAACCATACGTAGTATTTGAGAAGATATCCTTGGCTTTCAGTGAGGGTTGTCGATGTCGAAGTAGCCTGCACTCCACCTATGTACCCACAAAAAGTATTGAAAAAAAAGCACGAACGTTTCCAGTGGGGACCATGTTAGGCTTTGGGATAAAGCGAATCTCTGCTATTTTACATTGTTTGGGACGTTTTCTATATTACCAATACCGTTAATATGCTGTGAAAGATGTTCCACTGAGTCATCATGCACGTGTGCTAAGACTCGGTAAATCACATGATCCGTGGCCTGGGTGCTGTGTTTGTTGCATTCAGACAGAGATGCGGGGAGTTCTCACAGTTGAAAATCTCGATCAAGGTCTATATTCGGTTGGACTGTGTAAGCGGGGGAAGTGAGATTTCTGGCTGTGTGGAGTTTTTTTTTTTCTAAGGAAGACATTAGGGCTTTAGAAGAGCCTTTAAAAGAATGAAGATTTCGCATGACTGATCGATGAGACTAGTTCCTATCGGTTTCCGGGTCGGTAAGATTCAGGAGCAGGTGCCAAGTTCTTCTGGATGTCAGGGTATCTTGGAGGCTATCAGTCAGCTGTAGCCAGTTTTCTTTTGAAAGGTGGTTGGCCGACTCTGTCGCTTGTTGATTTAGATGAGCGATTTGTAGATGAAGATTTAGGCTGTGCCGCTCTTGCTTTCAGCGCTCGGTGAGGCAATGTCGGGCTCCCAAACGCCGTATGGGCTTGTCTCAAACGCCATCGGGCTCGTCAACGTGAGTAGTATGGTAGGTGATAGCCACGGTTGGGTTTTTGAGTGAACACTTTGAAATAAGACACGAATCTATGCTGAGAGGTGCGGACTAGTGTGAATTGTTTTGGAGGCAATTGGAAATAAAAGATCCGCGGTAGTATACCTGGTGAAGCTTGTACCAGTGCGGGTTGGTGAATCAGGATGGTTGAGCAGCAGTAGATTACGGCCGTAGATACCAATGGCCAGAAGGGAGCCCCGCTAGTTTTTAAAGTTGTAGCCCCAGTTGGAATAGCGCCATTGAAATCTTCACAACTAAAAAAATGTGAGCTTTTGCGATTTTGATGGCGTGATTCATCGTGGCTTCAATGTCGTGTCTTTTGGGTAGGACGACAATATATGCGGAGTATGAACGTGCTGGACTAGGTAGGGTATGTGGACGGGAAGGGAAGCCCTAGAAGGGTGTGGTAAAATCTGTGCTCCGGTGTGAGCTGATGAACCGCTGATGCCGTCTTTTTGACAAAGATAAAAGTTGGGTAAGAGGGGACGGATCCATACGTTATGCACCCAGGTCATTCTATGCGCGTATTGGCTTCTTGATGGGTTATAACAACTGATCAAGGGTACAGATGAATTGACAGAGAGCTAGTGTTTTCTGTGGGATGCTTTTAGAATTCCATTGAAGTAGGGACGTTAAGCTAGCTTGCGGCACTATCCCTGGCATCGTGCAGGGGTGGAGTGGACTGCGTCGGAGTGTCGGCATAAGGGAGAGCTGTTCCGTGGGCACGACGCACGCTTTTACGGTGGCGTTCAGCGCGAGGAGTGCTGAGGTCATAGTTGTGGTCGGGGGAGATGTGGGTGGCTTGTGAGTGCTAATTTGATTTCGGAGAGAACATTGATTTGTCCATAGATATTGAAGTTCTTGTTCAAGGCTCTGATTTTCTAGACGGGCGATTCGAATTTCTAGAGTTATTCCAGTTAGCTGGCTTGAGCTGCGAGAGCATATGATGAATGTGGGGAAAGGCCTTTGATTTTGATTTTTTGGGCCGGAGCAGCGGCAAAACATGGTTGGACATCTTGACATGGCGGGAAAAGGGCCGGATTTCTTGCGTTTCTCCTTGAAATAACTTTGACAGCTCTTGAGGGCCTCAAAATGGCCCTGAAGAGACGTAATAAAGGGAGTTTGTTCCTCAAAGACACGGGTTTGCTTTTGCACTGTATGCGGAGGGTTGATTTTGGGCAACCTTGATAGGAAGGGGTGGGAAGAATCGGGGTTAAGATGTGGTAGAAACCATTTGAGCCAACTTTACTTTTGGCGCACGGTCCAGGTGATCCCTATGGAACATGGTGCATAAGGCCTCCCTGGAGGTGCTTCTGAAACGGGAACTTTTTCTGTGCAACAGGCGGTAGATGAACGGTCTGCTCAGCGACGGCCATGTGGTAACAGGTCCTGCGATGCCCTGGATGATTCACTTCGTGCCTGGTGGAGTCGTCATTGTTTAAAAAACAAAGGGGTTCATCATAGCGTTTAGTGCAGCTTAAAGACCAAGAGAGTTGGGAGCCGCCGCAAAGGCTCCTTGTAGGGTTGCAGGTGTGTTTTGGTTGTGGATTTGAGGTGAGAGACGTGGCACACCGAAATCGCAAAATTAGGACAAGGATTCGGTCGATGTCCAAACTTGTGGCAAGTGCAGCAGACCGGAATTATTTTCTCATCCATAAAGCAAGCGTATTGTGTTCCGTTAGCCATACAGTGTAAGAGAATTTGGGGCCAGCAAAAGTTATGATCACTGTGGAGGAGGTTCCGATCCGTCTTACGGTATGTTCTTCATTCACCGTCTGGTAAATGTGCTTAAGAACGGCTTCCGTCAATCTTGTGGGGACAAAAATATTAACTTCGTCGGTGAAGTCCTCAGGTGCAAGTCCGCACAGTTGAACCGACAGGCTATTGCTTTTGTCGAAGGTGAGTTCGAATTAGCTGACCTAGCTTCCTGCCTCCGACAGCAGGCAGATGACGGTAGGTACGTTTATCATGACATCAACCCTGAATAGAAGATATGCCTGACGTCATGCGGCGTTTATTGTGTTCAGCAAGACCAATTAGAGTTCAAAATAGGGAATGTCGCCCAGAGCGTCCGTCTTGTGGTCTTAGCGCCAACGTGAAGTCGTCTTTAGGTAAAGCTTGGGTTTCACAGAAGGCTTTCCTGCTTGCATAGAGAGCGGAGCCTGTGTGTGGCTTAAAAAACATTGATCGTGGCCACACTTTCTTCCTTGAGAGTGTCTGCTGTAGCTCGGACGCGGAAAAGTGCATACCGCCCGTAAATCTTTCGGCGTACATAGAAACAAATCTTGTACTTAGGATAACGAGATAATAGCAAACTCAACAGAACCGATTTTGTTTGCTGGGGCTATGGAATTCATTGTCCGCGGACGTCTATGCGACGGTGGTATTGGCGGCGAAACAAACGCGCGTTTGTGGTGGCGGTTCTGATTGGTTGCGACTTCCACTGCCGACACAAATACAATGCATTGTGATTCCGTCGATAACAAAATGCGCTTCGTCCCGCGTCTGGTATCTTTCCGTGGCGACATAGAACACTACTGTGCTGCACAAAAAGGGGGCGGGCAAGGGCGTGGGGTTACAGCTTACCGCATACCACTTGAGAATTGAAACATGTTACTCTAAAACCTAAACTCCAAGTTGCAACTAGCAATAGATGTCAACAGGCTAGCACATATTTGTAGTTCTAGCGCCAACAACACAACGGCAGCCTTCTAACGGTTACTGCCTTATGGTCGGAGTAACCTCTAAATTCTTTTGTGTTATTCATCCCGGTTTCCTTCAGCCACATTTTAATGTACTAGATGTAGATTCAAGAAAATGAGACAACATACCAATGTCAAAAACAGGCTGACCTATATTCTTGCGTATGAAGCACTAAAATATCCACCCGATGTGCAGAAAAGGCAACATCCATTAGACTTGTTATAAATGCACCGTGGCACGTACATTCTCCCTTTTGTACATTGATCGGCGAGTTTTCTAGTTTGGGCTAGGGAGATTGTGCGTAATTTTGATGGAAAATGTGTTCTATTCTGGACATTCGGAACATTCTTTCTTGGTGTATATGGGATATCTCGGTGCGTACTGCGTCCTTTTCAGCGGTCCCAAGTATATCTACGTTGCATAATGCAGTTTCTTCGGTAGTGGGAATAATTTAATCAAAGTATTTTCGCACTACCGAAACGAATTTCTTCCTAAGTTGAAAGTGTAGCTTTTTTAGGTTCGGTGTTTTAAAGCCAACGAAGTCTTGACATGAGATGGCTTTTTGTGCGGGGAAGTACAGTGAAAGGAGGTCTATGCAATTTCGTGGAACCTAGAAAAAAAAGCATTAGCTGTCGAAGTGTAACTTGAACATCACGCGAAACCACGCTCCTGCGCAATAGAATAGAATGATATGTCGTACTTTAAAATGGGCTTAAACGTATAGTCACCTGGACACTATAGTCTGAAGATCTCACTGATACAAATTTGCACTACTTTCATACCTGTGGCACCACAACTGTAATCTCGTTTTATTAAATCAGTTTCTTCGAGCACCTTTAAATCAGCGGAAATTAAAAACATGGGCTTCCAAGCTTCTTCTCTATACACATAATACTTAAGGAGCCGCTCGTTCTGTAGTGCCTCAGGAACGTCGCTTTTCTTTAGCCAGAAGGTGTTCTTTTATTCCCGGCCCGTAGTGGCCGTTGTGGGAGCCAACAAACTTTAAAGTGTGAAAAAACTTTTAAACAAACCATGTGCCACCATGTTTTCTGGCGCCGCCTCGAGAGCACGTGTCCAGATGAACAGGATACCGCCAACAGTGTAGGAATGATGATTATGTTTAGGCTTACGCCTACTGCGTTGTGTAGTTTATGTAGTTACCTATGCGGCATTCCAGGAACGGTTAGTTCGGGTGCTGCGCCGGTTTAGTTTTTCATTTTTTTTTATTTTGCAATTGCGACCTAAACACAAAAGGGCGGCGTAGAAAATGGAACGGGAAGCATGTACACCTACATGTTTCAGAAAGAGGGCGCCAGTAGGGTGTACCAGCATGGAAACAGTTTTTGCGTGAAATGTGGGCGCAATTTTGCGTCAAATCGTGAACACGTCGGGCTCCAATATGGCTAGGGAAGTCTGCTTCAGCAGCGGTGCTCGTCTGTGAAGCACTTGCCTTACTTCTCGTAAATGATTTGGGTGTAAAATACACCGGAAGCAAAAGGCTTGCACAAACAAACGTCCGCCAAGCTGATTATAAAACTCTCAATCACTTACAATCACATTGCCCAACCCCATCGCGACAACTGGCAGAATTGCCTGTGTTCGTGTAAAGGAACTACAAAGAGCCGAAGACAAGCAGGCTGTTTTTATTGCACGTTTTGCGCTGCACTTGCGAAAACCTCAGAAAACCCCGTCGCCTGATGTCGCACAACGCTCGAGGTCTTCTAAGAGTATAGATCCGGCATGCTGTGTGTATAATATTGTTCCAAAAACAATTGCCATCGCCAACTAGAAAAGGTGACCTTGGTATGCTTAAAAAGCAGCAAATACTATAGCACTACGGCTAAACCTTTAAGGGACATTTTTCTCAGAGCAAGCAGTGTGTCTTTTCATGTCCCTTCGAACTGTAACATTGTGACACATGAGCGAATAATTTTACGGTTTCCGAAATAAGACCTGAAGGAGTAGCACACAGGGGCTCATGTGAAATCTGGGTAACATAAATGCAGCGCTTTTTTATTACTATTATTTGAGTAGAATTAGCGATATTGATATTATGTTCGCACAGCTTGTGGAATCAACAGAAGCAACTAGCACTGCGTCATTATTACTAATAAATTACGCGTTTGTCATCGTGCCGCTTAAGATGCACCTGAAGCCATCAGCTAACCGCTTTCATCTTGCAAACATACACGAGATAACACGGCTGCAATGGTTGCACCTTTTAGTGAAGTGGAAATATTCCAGGGGCCCTTTTCAGACGGCACTAGAGGGATTGCGAATGGGGTAAAGCACCATAACCACGGATTCCGTGGTTCCTGCAGCCAAGAATTAGTGAAACCAAGCTGAAAGACGGTGTACAAAACCTCTTATCTTAAATACCCGGGGCCTTTGTCAATGCCCTAAGTTAAATGTACTGGTTCCGACATCCCGCTTCCTGTACAAAACGAAAACCCGCAAAAAACTTGGTTGTTTCAGAAAAGGTAAACCTAATTGATGCCCAAGTGGAAGTAAACGTGCGTGTTCGGCGTATACAAAAAATTTTCTTGCGTTGTTTAATAAAGCAGCTATATATAAATAAAACGCACACAGGGGAAATTTTGTACAGTTTATTGTAATTTATTTCCTCTCCAAGTATATCTTTTCTTCTATACTAATGTTTATTTTCGATGCCATGAAGCCGACATCGGCGAAGTTTTCTTCGGCGCTGCGGTTTTCACGCTGCCAATGGCTTCGCGTTCGCTGCAAGAAACAAGTAAGAAAACTTTCAAAAACAACACAGTACAACTTAACTATAACAAGAACAGATGCTAACGTGGAACTAAAATGTTAACTTGATGCTCAGGTTGCAGCTTATGGGTGTGAAACTTTTGTACATTTTCTCACTTTACGGATGTTCAATCTCCAACAGGACATCAATGGTATCTAAGTATTCGCCTATTTAAATATCATTGCTGTAAGGGCGTTTTCATTCTCTCTCCCATAAACAATACTGAACTTTAATTTTGAAAGAGATATCTGCGGCATGAATGCATCTTTGCATAATAGCGGTAGGTGTAATCGAGTTTTATGTTATCCAGAATGCTCTGAGTGCTTGCAAACTTTATATGAAAACCGCTCAATTACAGCCTTAGTGTACTGAATTTCGCCTAACGTTTTTCAGCTTGCCACTACAGACATTACCTTTTTTAGACTCGTTGCCCCTCTGTTTATAGTAAATACCGCTATTCCAGGAAGCATAATGTTTCCTGGTATTCACATAAACACAATTCACCCGAGAGTTGCTCCCGTTCAGTGTCGCCACAAATATGCGAATATCTGGAAGAGTTCTTAGCAAACGTGATAAGCACCTGTTGAATAACCTAAAGTGAAATGACGAGTAGGAAAAGAGTTCGAAGTTGCAACGGAAAAATTACTTACAAATAGAAACAGTAATCATGGTTAGTAAATGAAAGCATGAATATTGAAGCAAACAAGTCCCCACAGCCACTATATATTCGTACAGAGGGCTCTCTTTAAACCCTGTTTTGGAAGCGGACTCTTAAAGTTATTCCGTTCACACTTTGAAAAACGACGAGGAAATGGAGCTTCGCGTTCATCACAAGATGCCAAAATGCAGAGAAGTCAATTTTCTATCTGTTTGTGGGATTGGACGTCTACAGAGTACTGCTCTTTTTCTGTCAAACCAGAATGATCGAACAAATGTTAAACGTGTTAATCCCCACTAAGGCTCCTAAATTTATTATATACACTCAAGTGGTAGTTATTATAAATTTTATAAGAAAAATACCCCGCATAATGAAACAAAAAAGTTTTGAAAAAATTAAGTATCTGTGTTAAGCCTCAAATTTACAATGTGGAGGTTCTATCGTAAAGCAAGTCCCTGGTCGTTTCACGAGTAATTGTACTTGTATAAGTGATAAAGGTGTGTATGACGTTTTACACGTAAGATCTATATCCGTTTATTTATATGTATTTATAAAAAACATTTATAAACAGATACATTTAGTAAATTCTTCCGTCCAGGGGCTGTGAGGCATTGCAGAGGGCGCAATTCCCCTAAAGTGGGTACGTGCCATGAATGTGCGGCAGCCCAGCTCGCCGTCGAGGAAGAAGAGGACGTCTCTCGTGGACTTGCGTGTGCATCAGCTGAACGACCTAGCTGATAAAAGCTGAGAAGATACCAAAAAAGACGCTCTGTCCCCAGCCCTTTCGTTGGACGTGGTTCGAATTGCGAAGACGGTTCGTTCCTGCTTAAAGACATCGCTTCTGTGGGGCCAGGCATCATCAGGGACGCCAACTTCATCTGTGGCGGCAGGCAAATCTCCATTGTATGCTTTCATTGCATCGCTCATTGCATTGCAATCCTCTTGTTGCGTCGGCATCGACCGCGATGGTCGCCCTCGACCCGGCTTGTGATGTTATGGTACTAATGTGGGCAATGCCTCACAGATTATGGACCGAAGAACGATCACGACGACGACGATGTTCCTGGCGCATTTGTTGCGCGAGATCCGTGTCATGGCCGCTATGTCCATTCTTTATATAGATCGCTTCACCCAATCATATCTTCCGTCTCATCTCTGTCCTGCTGCCACGTAACAATCTATACAATTATAACATGGCAAGGTTGAACCCTTGAACCATGTCTAGCGAGGGAAGCGGAGTTGCACTATTAGAATAGGTCTTGGTCAGTCAGCCGGATATCGTAGGCTTAACTGAAATGATAAGCACAGGAGAAGGCATAAGAACAAAATAGTGGCAATATTCTGTGCTACGTAGGATTTTAGGGAAAAAAGCAGCACGACGAAGATTGTTTACACACAAAGAAACACCAGAGAAAATGAACGAATCCTCAGTATAAAAAACTAGTCGCAGTCATTGTGATCAAGAAAAGTGAGCAATATAGGTTAAAGATAGTGGACGTATACGCGCGACACCTTGCTACGATGACGAATCTTGAGAAACTTTTTTCGAGGATGTGAAATCAGCAACGAAGAAGGGAACAAGATAGTTCAAAATTCTTACAGCCCTTATAAAATTTTTACCAACTTTGAATACATTGTCGTGTTGACAAAAGTCGACAAAAGCAACCAACAAAGACTCGACTGTCTACATACTGTCTATAAACCTCCTAACAACAGCCTACCATCTTTTTGTCAACCATTGGCCACCTTGTTTGAACCCAAACATTGCTGTAAGCTTTCTACAAAAAGTTCTAAGTGCCAATGCACTTCTTAAGCAAGCCTGAATCATCCGCCGCCGTCGTCCGCATAGCAACAGCTGCGGGTGCGCGCGCTCCTCGTCTTCCCTAGCAACGGGGGGAGATGGGCACGCGCTACTCTCCTCCTCCTCTCGCCGCTCAGTGACTGCGGGTGTTGGGCGCCTCCTGTCCACTTCGGGCGGGAGAGCTCTCGCTCGCGTAGCGGGCGCTCCGCATTCCGACGCGTGAGGGGGCTCGTGTAGCCCTCGCCGTAACGGCGGGCGCTACTCTCCTCCTCCTCTCTCCGCTCAGTGACTGCGGGTGTTGGGCGCCTCCTCTCTACTTCGGGCGGGAGAGCTCTCGCTCGCGTAGCGGGCGCTTCGCATTCCGACGCGTGAGGGCGCTCGTGTAGCGGCCGCGTGGCGCGGGAGGGTATTAGTCGAGCGCGCGCCGTCGTCGAAAGCGGTCGCTGGTCCTGCATCTCGATAACGATGATGGCGGACCGGGCAACGGTACCAGAAATAACGAGTGAAATATTTTTCTTTGTAGTTTTGTGCGTGTGTGTAATCTCTCGACTACTCATTAAGATCACGATATCCACCGTAATCGCGCAATCAACAACCGCGCATTCGCACTTACACACTCTCCCCCTGGGGGAAGTGCGAGGGAATTTTTTTCTGTAGACTTTATATTAAATGGCAGTTGCTAACGGATGCGTTTTGGACAGAATATTCAAAATGTGATGCAGCAGGAAATGCCGACCATTCGTGGACCCTGCTGTCAGTATACAGCTTAAGTGAAGGTCGTCATTATTTCTGTCTAAAAGATTGTGTAGTGGCAGCAAAAATGAAAAAAAAGGAAACAGCAACTGGTTAGGCTAATGAGGTTCTTTTCACATTTTTTCGGAGGCATATATTTAAACAATCAATTTGTGAAGTGTACCATAAGCACACACCCACACGTCAGAAACTGTACTATAGCCGAAAAAGCACAATGCAAATAAGCAAGACACCTTCAACGCACACTTTCTTACAGTGCACTTCATGTATATATAGCCGCCATCCGCGGGATACCGATGCCTCGGTGAGGCGTGCCTCTCATTGCACGTTTACAAAACTGCGCGTTATTATTTCCAAAATGCAATACCGAGAAGCACTGGGACGTAAACGATTGCACATATCTTCTTGTTTACTTTATAGTTACAAGCTGTAACTAAACTAAACGAAAAACTGGAATGGGTTGCAAGAAAGTGCCGGCGCGGCGTGTTGGCTGCCTCCGGTGATTGACGCGTTTCTCCCGGAGGTACGCAAAGAGGGAGGGGCGCCGGTGGCGGTTGGTCGAGAGCGGCCAAAGCATCTTCTCCGGCCGGATTACGTTAGCATAGCGGGCGATTTTCGAATATCGCCGTTGTGAGAGACGCGTCCAGCAGTCTGTCGCGAAATATTTACGCAAATAATTCGTTCCTCTCAACCATGTAGCACTTAGCTTGCGTAAATCAAAACACAGTGACGGGCGGTGGCGAGTGGGTGATGCCCCTGCTGGCGCTTGTAGGGAACGGCTGATTAACCATGTTTATCGCCGTGAAAAGTGAAAGCGAGCGCGTCGTGAAGGACCAACCTGTGGGGCTGAGGGTCGAGCTGGTTGTTCCGAGGGAGAAACTGCGCGGCTCGAGGTACGAACAGGAAAAGTTGCTCCCTTTTGATACTTTTTTTTCTTGGAGTGCACATGCGTGAAAATACATGCAGAGAGAGAAGGAGAGTAAAAGATACATGTTTGTGTGTCTGTGTCTGTGTGTGTGTTCTCGCGTGCTTGCGTGCGTGTGTGTGTGCATGTGTTTGTTTAAAACCTGATTCAAACAAAGTAACGTAATTTGGTTAAAGTCGAGCAAATAGTTTGCCCCAAAATATTGTGATCAAGGCCAGGTATGTAGAAAAAAAGCAAAATGAAATAATTCAAAACGGACTCTTGGACGACGGAATAAGATGTTTGCGTTCAATTAAACTTGCGACAAAGCGTCCCAAAACACTTTCAGTGGCCATCCTGCAGATGCCCGTCAACATACACTTGTCAACATAAATTAGATAGACTTTCTAAATACCACCGTCAACCGACAAATATCAACCTAAATAAGTGGATTTTCTATATACAGCAGTCAACAGACGAGTGTCCACATATATTCAATAGACTTTTTTACAGACAACTGTCAATAGAATGTAAGAGTATGTAGGATAGCAATAATGTTGGTAGAATGTCAACAGAACGGCTACAGAATGTAAATAATAATTTTTGTAAGGGAAGAGACTTTGAAGCTAAGTAGATGGGAAGTGAATGCGAGAAACTACAGTTCTGAACTAAAATAGGCAATGCGAACAGTCTAGGAAAGAAAATGGGGTGATTGTGGAGACGAATCACCTCGGGGTGATGAACTGTTTCTTTAGCAAACAAAAGAAAGGGAAGTTGACATGCAAAAGTTCCAACGTTTCAACAAAAATGAAAGTTGCCTTCGTTTGAAGTTACAACCATGGTATTCTGCAAGACACAGCCGTTTTGGGCAAGATTCAGAGCAGCGATACCAGGATGATGAGATGCAAAGTGAGCGTAAATTACAAAAGCGAACGAAACAATCTGATGAACCACAGGAAACTCACTGTGAAATCAGTTAGGACCAGGACACAAGAATTTAAAAACACCTTAGAACGAATTTGTGCTTCTAAACGATATGAACGAGGATAGTATAAACAGGAGAAATGAGAACATAACACTGGCCACTACAGAATCGGCGGCAGCTGATGAAGAAGCAGCGTATACGACCAAACAACGACACTTGCTCAGATAACGAAACATTCATTTATAAAATCTAGGATCATGAACGTATCGAGTACGATGGCTGAAATTATTAATAAAATTCAAAAATTCAATTCACAGTAGTACGGAAACTGACATTCACCCTCCAATATTGCCGTGATCGAAGGGACACTGGAAAGTAGAGGAAGCTTAACGCAAGAGACAACTTGTTATCGGCAAAGTATGTATCCGCACCTAAATACAAGCAGGGTAACATTCCGCACAAGGTCGAGATAGATAAACTAGCAGAAGAATTTGATACTAGGTCTTACGCCAGGAAGTTATTAAATGGGAAAGTACCGACCACACAAGCTTAGCTTGCGAAATCACACTAGTAAAACAAAGTAACGTAGAAAGTGGTGTTAAGGGCACAAAAAGGGGGAAGCTCTTTGAGACGGTGGAAAGTGATAGCGGTTTTGAAGGAGAAAGAAAATAGTGTACTCGTATAGCTTGCTGCAATATTTTACTTTGCCCGAAGACTCAAAACTGACCTTATCTTAAAAAAAACGGCAACATAATGCTGAATCAGCGGGAGGGATATTACAACAACCTCAATAATTACAGACCCTCCAGTACACTCTCAGTCGCATACAATGTCTTTAGCAAAGTAATAGTTACCGCGCGAGTGACATCCTAGAATTCGTAGAACCAAAAAAGTATCTGGGTTTAAGAAAGGGTTCCTACCAATGAATGAAATCTTTGTTGTCAAACAAGCAGTAGAAAAATCCAAAGAGTGCACTAAACGCTTTGCATATAAATATTATCATCATTATTATCACCAGCCTGTCTACGCCCACTGCAGGAAAAAGGTCTCTGCAATTATTCTACAACTACCCCGGTCCTGCGTTAACTGCTACCAATTTATCCTTCCAAACTTGATCTCATCTGCCCATCTAACTTTCTGTCGCCCCTGCAGCGCTTGCCTAATCTAGGGATCCACTCTGTTACCCTATGACCAACGGTTATCTTGCCTTCGCATTACATGCCCTGCCCCAGTCCATTTCTACTTCTTAATCTCTACTACTAGGTCCTTAACACGCGTATGTTCCCTGACCCCGTCGGCTTTATTGTCCCTTAATGTTACACCTATCATTTTCCGCTCTATTGCCGGCTGAGTCGTTCTCAATTTAAGTAGAACCCTCTTAGTCAGCCTCCAAGTTTTTGCCCTGTAGGTGAGTACCGGCAAGATGCAGCTGTCATACACTTTCTTCTTCAGCGACAATAATAGGGTGCTATTCCTTATCTGAGAATGTCTGCCGCATGCACTCCACCCCATTCTGATCCTTCAAATTACCTCTGCCTGATGGTTGGGATCTGGGGTAACAACTTGGCATAAGTAGATATATTGGCTTACCACTTCCACTGCCTCGCCCCTTATCCCAAACTGCTGTGCTGTCTCGAGGTTATTGATCATTACTTTGGTTTTCTGCATATTAATTTTCAGGCCCATGGTTCTACTCTGTTCGTCCAGTGCAGAAAGCATGCGTTGCAATTGGTCCCCCGAGTTACTTAGCAAGACAACGTCATCAGCAAATTTGAGGTTACTGAGGTATTCTCCATTAACCCTCACTCTCACCTATTCCCAATCCAACGTTCTGAATACTTCCTGTAAACATGCTATGAATAACACTGGAGAGATTGTGTCTCCTCGTCTGACGCCCTTCCTTATAGGTATTTTACGGGTCTCCTTAAGGAGGCTGATGATAGCTGTGGACCCATTGTAGATATTCTCTAGTATTTTTACATAATCCTCATCTACACCCTGGTTCCGTAATGCCTCAAAAACTGCTACGGTTTCGATCGAGTCAAATGCTTTTTTATAATCTATGAAGACTATATATAGGGGTTCAGTATACTCCGTGCGCTGCTCCATTGTTGAATAACCTTTACGGAACCCTGCTTGTTCTTTAGGTGGACTAAAATTTCAGGTTGCAGAAATTCTGTTAGCGATTACCTTGGTAAGTACCTTTTAGACGACTGACAGTAAGCTGATCGAGCTGTAATTTTTCAAGTCCTTCATGTCACCTTTCTTATGGATTAGGATGTGGTTCGCGTTCTTCCAAGATTCCGGTGCACTTGCGGTCATTAAGCATTGCGTATACAGGTTTGCCAGATTTTAAGGTACAATTTCTTCCCCATCCTTCAAGACGTTTCTAGTTATCTCATCCTCAATTGGTGCTCGCCCACTTTCCTTTCTCCCAAAGCAGTCCTGACTTCTTCCTTCATTTCTTGTGGGATGTCTCTCTCTGAAGTATTTACTCTTTCGGCTTTATCCTGGATGTCCCGGCTACTGTACAGAACCCTATAGAACTCCTCGGCTACTATGACTATTTTTATTCCTATTTGTGATGACATTGCCTTGCTTATCTTTAAGTGCATACATCTGATTTTTCCCCACGCCAAGAAGCCCTTTCACTGCTTTCAGGCTTACCCCATTCTTTACAGCGTATTCTATCTTGTTGATAATATACTTCATTATGTAAGCTCTCTTGCGGTTATTGATTAACTTCGAAAGCTCCGATAGTTCTATTCTGTCAGCTGGGGTTGAGATTGTCATGGTTTGGCGTTTCTTATTGAGACCCTTCGTCTCATGGGGAAGTTTACCAGTATCCTGTCTATCCATCTTGCCCCTACTTCTACCGTACACTCCGTGATAATGCGTGTCAGGGTGTCGCTGGCTTCCTGTGTCGTAAACTCTGCTTCTTAGGTAGGAGCTGAATATCAGTTTTGAAGCGCGATCCTAAATTCTTCTACCTTACCACTTACTGTTAGCTCATTAATCGGCTTCTTTGGTACTACCTTGTCCCGGTCCCTCCTCAAATCTAGCCTAATTTGAGATCTTACTATACGGTGGTCACTACACCTTACCCTTCCGAGCACTTCCACATCCTTCACGACGCCAGAGTTATCGCATAATATAAAGTCTATTTCCTTTCTATGCTCCCTATTCTGGCTTCTCTGCGTCAACTTCCACGTCTCCCGTTTGCGGGAGAAGGTATTCATAATGCGGAGGTTATCTCATTCTGCGAACTCGACTAGTAGGTCCCCCTGCTTTTTTTACATCCCAGACCTTAGTTCCCAACGGCCTTTTCTCCAGCCTGATTGTTTCCTACTTTGGCATTGAGGTATCCCATAACTACAGAATACAGTGTTTTTACTTTACTTATTGCGATATCCACATCTTCATACAAGCGTTCCACTGCCTGGTCGTCGTGGCTGGAAGTGGGCGCATAGCCCTGTACCATTTGAGTTTGTACCTCCTATTCAACTTATTTACAAGACCTGCTGCCCTTTAGTTAATGCTGCAGTATTCTTCAATGTTGCAAGCTAAGCTTTTATTGACTAGAAGTCCCGCTCGCAGTTCTTTTCTGTCAACTAGCCCACGGTATCATAAGACGTGTTTATTTTTCAGCACCGTAAAGGCTTCACCTGTCCTCGTTACCTCCCTAAGCCCTATGGCGTCCCAAATATTGCCCTTTAATTCCTCAAACAACACCCCTAGACTCGCTCCGCTAGATAAGGTTCTCGTGTTAAACGTTAAAAGGTTGAGATTGCAATGGCGGCCTGTCCGGTTCCAGGGATTCCTAGTAACCTATGCTGCGTCACAGGTCTGAAGGCTGCCCTGGTGAGTTGCTTCGCAGCCACTGGAGACTGAGGGCCGTGGATTAATTGGCGTATTCACGGGATGTTGCTGCTGTTACTACAACCGGGTGCCAAATACTGCTCTGGTGAGGGAGTGCGTTACCGGCAATGGTCACCGGGGTTAGGCCTCACCCCAAGGCTCATTCTGCACTTCCATCAATACGTGGATTTCTGCTTTTCCTTTTTTTCCTTTTTTAATCTATTGGGAATATACTGGCACAGGAATTCCTGCCACGGTTCTTCTGCACGTGGGGCGGAAGGTCCACCAATACGCCGCCACTCAACCTCTATTACACATGCATGTTATTTATGTAATATATATTATTATACAGGGTGTCCCAGCTATCATGTGCTAAGATATAAAAGAAGAGTAATGCGTAACTCGCCAAAAGCCAGTGAAATTGTTTCAGTACTGTGGAAAAGCTGGCCGCATTTTTTTCGTAATGACATATAACTAATTATTGTAAATATAAATCTCCCTCGAGAGGTACGGTCCTAGTCACTAAAATGTCATTGAAGCACTTGTAGGCACGAAAGGTATCTAACTGCGGTAGGATCACCGAAGAACTAATCGTGTGCTCATTCATTCTGTCTGATAAAGAAAACTCGCGAAATATAAAAAATAGCACGTGACAGCGCCTCCGCACGCATCGTAAAGTAATGACCCTCAAACAGGCTGCCTCTGAGTTAGCCAGAATAAAATAAACAATAGAAAGAAAAGAAATTGCAACCTCGTTTGTGCCTTATCTCCTGACGTCCCCGCGAATCTAGCTTTTGCTGCTGCTTTCATGCATGGCAATACAAGTTGATGCACTGCCTCTTCGGGCGGGTGACAGGCGAAGCAGGTGCTATCAATCAGCTTATTTCAATCAGCTTTATAATTCGCGCGGAAGTGCCGTCACGTGGTATTTTTTATATTTCGCTGGTTTTCTTTTTCAGTCTAAATAAATGAGTACGCAATTACTTCCTTTGTGAAAATACCGGAGTTAGACGCCTCTCGTGGGTACCTACAAGTGCCTCATTGATACATCAGTGATTGGGACTGTAATTCTCAAGTTAGATATTTATTTAAAAATTATTAGTTAGGTCTCATTAGCGAAAAAATACTGCCCGCTTTTCCACAGTACTGCAAACAGTATGGACGAGATTTTCTTCGAGTAACGGCATTGCTCTTTTTTTTTAAATCTTGGTGCATGCTAGCTGGGACACCCTGCTATATATTACATAACACATACAAATTATTAGATATATTATATAGGCTAAAACGCGTTCGACACAGCACACCGCTACAGTGCAGCAAGGATTTGAAGATCATGGAATAAAGAGAACAAAAGTAGACTTCTAGCCGGCCTTTTTGGCCGTGCATAACTACGATATCTTTGCGAGCAAAGCGACGAATTTCCAATAAAAAAAAACGTACGACTACGAGCTATTTCCCCAAAAGTATTTACAGAGTGGTTGGAAGGGGTTTTCAAGGGCTTGACTGGAGAAACACAGGTTTACATGTAAACAGAGAATACTTCAGCTATTTGAGGTTTGCAGACGAAATATACCTGCTAAGTAATTCTGTAGAACACCAGCAAGAAAGCTTGAGAAACAGCAATCAGAAAGCCTCACCACAAACTCAAAAACTATGAATAAATAAAAATTAACGATGAATAAGCATTCAGAAATCGCTCTCTTACAAATGTACAAAACGCAAGATCGAGTAGAAAAATACAACTACCCTAGACATGTTTTCAGTGACGACCCAAACGACAAGGAAGAAATGCAGCTCACAATGTATACAGGCTGGGGTGAACTGGGAAAACAATCCCAAGTAAGGATAAGCAATCTACCTTTATTACTGAAAAGAAAAATCTATTACCAATGGAGACATCCGATGATCATATGGACCATCAATTTGGCGCTTCAAAAAAAAACTGAAAAGAAAAGTCAGCTCGTTTTAACAGGCCATGGAACGAATAACTAAAGAAGCAACACTTATGAACCAAAAGGCGAACTTCTTGTGTCAGGGACCAATATCGAGTTAATTATATCGCATATGAAATCTGCGAAAATAAATCTATTTGACCGGCCATTCACTTGGTGAAATGAAAACTCATGTGTAATAGGTAAACGGAGTGTACACCGCGTGACTGAACTAGAAAGCGGGGTTGGGCAATTACAAAATGGAGGGGTGATATAAATAGGTTCAAAGGCAAAAAGCGTTTACGTGAACGTCAGCGTAACTTCGTGGTTGTTGATATGTACATATTGTAATAAAACCACGTTAGGTTCTCGAGACGACATGTTTGTTCTCTCCCAGAACAAGCTTCGCTCTTCGTTTTTCGTCTCTTTGATTCAGCCGCCGTTATCTTAGTCTGGCATTGTGTTGGCCTGTGACCTTTGTCTCATCTTTTGCTTAATGTTTCACGCTCTACAGTCGGCCACACTGCGAAGACAGCCCCCAGGAAACTGTTGGTGTGGGCCTTGGGCTCTCGCTGTTCTGCTCTTCTTGTCCTTCAGGGCTTGCGCCAGGGCTAAGCTGTATTTCGTCGACGAGGAAGCCACGATGACTTCCGAGATAATGTCTTGTCTGGTAAAAGGTGCTTCATACTGTCCTTAAAGTCAGTTTGTATTGAGCTGGTCCTTCCGTTATTTTCTATGCCGGATTTTTCTTTCCTAGCAACCCGCTAACATCACTGCGACGTCCCAAAAAGACCTGAAGGTCTATGTCCCAGCAGTATCTCTATTAGGCATCCGTACAACACGCATTATTTTTATGAAAAATTTTAGATGTTAAGATAATGTTGCTGGTCCGTTAAAGTCGGATGTTATTTAGTCTTTGTTAAAGACGCACACTCGATATTGCTTGTACTTGCTTTGTGGACGCAATTTAAACATAATTTGCTGACGTAGCTCAGTTGTTGCTGGTATGTCAGTTTTTTTACTTCGTACATGTCTATCGCAGTTACATTTATTTTAGCTGTATCTGCTATACTTTATTTTCAAACTCCCCACAGGCGTACTGTTTTAAGGTTAATAAAAGGTTTTTATGTGATTGTGCGTGTTATGTAACACACGAATAGTGTTTAATATAAATGCGCAAGTGTAATCAATAAATTTCGCTCGACATACGCCTGAAGAAAATTTCATACTCATATCTGCTTTTCTTCAGTGAAACCAGCACACTTCTTGGTGGTTCTACCTGCGCAATGAAATGAAAATACAGTCTGGCCTGACAAACCACTGGCGCACTGTAAAGCCACATATGTTAAAAACAATTTTCCCAGCCTGTACCAATGGTGCAATGCTTGAGAAAGAGGAGAGCTTGCGGGCTCTCCCCCAGTCATTTCCCTAACCGTATTGAGATCTCACCCTGCAATGGCAGAAGAGATGGCCATAGTCCCGGCCCTTTATCACCAGGCCGCAACCACACATTATAATCACTGATTCGAAGACGGCCATTCAAAACTTCATTCGCGGTATCATTTCGGCTACGGCATTCAAGATTTCCCAAAATTTTTCTACTCAACCAGTCGACATCGTCTGAACCGCGGCACCCACTGGCACTGGTGTGGGAGACAAAAGGCCGCTCACAAAGCGCCAAGAGAACTAAACAGCCGTCTGGGCTGACTGCTGCTCTCTACCGCGGTGCTCGGTCATCTAGCGATCATCTTCTATGGTACAAAGAAGTCAAGGAGCATTACTGCGACTTCTGCCACCGCTATCCAACTGCCCACGCATCCCTCACCAACCCTCACGACAGCCTATGGTGCCTCCTTCAGGCCAACTCCATCGTTGGTCGATCCCTCTTCCACAGCATCTATCCCTCTCAGTTTCCTTTACCCACTGACTCTCCCTTCTGTGACTCCTGGACGCACTAAGGCCCGCCATGTGGGCCTGTCCCCTTAACCCTGAACCCATTTCACCCCACCTTCAGCGTCGAGCAGTGGGAGGATGCGCTGGGCTGCTCGTAACCGGGGGTGCAGGTACATAGCTGCAACTGGGGTGCAGCAATTGGGGGTTGGTTGACCGACCGAGATGCAGCTTGGCGTGGAGCTTAGGCTGCAGCTTGGGGTGGAGCCTGGTTGAGAGAGCGGGTACCGTCGCCGCCAGCCTTTGGCCGGCATCCACCACGCGTTCTTTTCAAACTTGCTTGGAAGATAAAGGAATTTATCTCTCTCTCCCTTCGTCGGAGACACAGCTTTTGCACCTGACATGGATTTCCGATCTTGTTACTCAAATCTGTTCATAAGTGGCCGGCCAGAATCGTTTCGTCTGCTGTCTTTTACATATTTCACAAGGTGGACCGTGTTAGCACGTGCTCAAACCAGCGGCTACTGGGTTAGCGAACTAGGTGTCTGCAGCGCGAGCTGTTTGGTGCTGCCCACTTTCGGCGTGAGCGTACGTGAAATGGCGAGTATTACATCACGTTAGAGATCACGTCACAAACGCTGGGCAGATTCCGAGCCGCCAACTGACGTGCATTCGGTAGTCTCTTTTTTTTGTGAGTTCGTCACGGGGCATAAGCCCACGCGAAAGCCCGGATGATGCCGTGGGGTCCAAACGTGATACACGCTTATATGCGCTTGTATACTTTCTGCGCTCTGTATTTTCTATTTTGCGTGCACCTCACTGGGCGGAAGCCTATGCAAGCCTGTATGATGCCGCGTGCTCTTCACGAAATGCACGCTAACATGCACGCAGCATTTTCTTGGTATTTTGTCAACCAAATACCAACCAAATACCAATTTTCTTGGTATTTTATCAACCAAATACCAACCGACGCAACCAAAAGCTTATAAACCACCTGGCAGTGAAAACAAACGAAAATGTTTGTAAGAAATATCAAAAGTCATTTTAAAATCCACCAGTGTTTTGCTGTGTTTCCAAGGTACTTTTGTTTTACGGTTCTAAAATCTATTCACTATTTGTATACTATTTATCGTAAATGTGCCATGTTCTTAAAACCACCATTCAATAATTCCTGTCTCCAGACTTTTCTTGCATTGTTTTCGAACCATTTCACTTAGTGGGAGGTATTTCAAGTAACATAACTTTCATGCCCTTGCACTGTGTGTTTAGATGTTTCCTTTCCTATTTTTGCCAATCTTTCGGCTGCGCGCGACATATTTAGAGTCATGTAAATTTGTGCTATTCTAAATTATACAATCTGCACCTTTTAAGCCTGGGCAGAGAGGCATAAAAATTAAAGTAGTTGTGTTGCCAAAACGTATCACATAATTCTGAAGTTAATATAAACTGTTTAACCTGAACTCTTCTGTGTTTTATGAGTAAATTGAAAGCTTTCTTTTTGCACAGCTGCAGGTAATTACAGCCAGCTTCGCAAGGTTGTCATTTGATCAGTTTATTTTTGAATTGTTTCTCTGGTAGTTTTTTGAAGATGGTTTGTAGAGCCATGCTCTGTAGTCCCATTACATGACAGCAGTGTGTTTGCCTTAATGTCAAGGGCACTTGTGGTGATCAGGACTAGTGTGATGTTGCTTACTGCCTCTTGTCTTCGAAGCGACATTTCCTGTTTGGAGCTGTGCTTTGTGTGCTTCGGCAAGAGTCTTTGGTAAGCTAGGCCCTTCACGTATGAGACATCATGCAATACAGAGCACTTCAAAAATGGAACCATATTCTTCTAGAAACGAGGTGCCATGTAACAGCATACAGTGCTCTGAATAGCTAGCAAGACATGTGTTTGATATCCAAGTGCCCACAACATCTATTCAACCTCACAAAGGAGGCTGGCCAAGCTGCAAATAATATATGAAGAATGTAAATTTAATGCATCCATGTTCAACTCAGCATTATCATGCTAACGTACAGAAGACATGAATATAACAAGCTAATGTTTGTAGCCAAAGACAAGAAAACAATGTAGACTAGACATTCGTATACGTCCTGAATACGTACCACTACAATATCCAGTAGGCTGTACTACCTGGTAACATCCCATAAACAACATACAAAAGTACCATGAGGGGCAGATTCTACGTTATCCTTTGTGTGATTTAGATTGGTTTTGTTGTAGTTTTAGCAACGTTGAATATATGTAATCTCCAACGCAACCGTACGTCTCCTGGACATCTCTAAATATTGATTGCTGTCATCTCCAGGATATCAGCAGCACGTAATGTGGTTTCCTGGGTTCCTAATCGATTCCATCTTTCTTCTCCGTCCTTGTCATCTTTACGTTTGTCGGCTGCTTCGAAAAGTGAAACTGGACCATGCTTGTCAAATTTATATTCTAGCACCAAATTTTGCTAGATTAGACCATGCTTGTCTAAATTTATAATCTAGCACCATGACAGCTTGGCTGCGTCGGCGGACCTGTGGTGTGTAAAAATAGATAAAAACCAAGTAAGCGGATAGGCGTTTTAAAGTTATTTTTTGAATTGAGGAGAAATATACTGTCCTGCAGAGTTTTATAGTGACAGGTCCAAACCTGCCTCCGTATTGTGATCTGTCGCACGATTTCCAAATTTTATTACTTGCAATACTTGTAATACTTGTAATTTATTACTTATTACTTGGCCTTTTAACGCAAGATGCATAACACATTTTCTTGTTGTGAATATCTTTGTGCATAAATTCCTAAATGTGGTATTTTCGCTGGATCTCGGGATGTGTTGCTAACATTGTGGTATGGAAACCCTTCCAAAAAGCACATCGTTAACCATGCATTTATGAACATTAAGTCCACATATGCGTCAAGTATGAATAACTGTATTCTGGGTAACCGCCACTCTAGTATTGCTGGAAGAAATCACCTTCGCCGCTGCACTTCAAAAGACAGTGGACTTAAAAACAATATTCTAGACTGACCTGATGCCACACAGAAGAAAAACAATGTCATAGAACATGAGAAACATACTAGATTTAACATAAAGAGCACAAAACACACGTCTCAAAACAACACTTGCATGATTGCTCAATTATACCTACAGCAGACAAATTAAAGTTGCCATTGCCAGGGTACAGAAAAGCCACACTCATTTTAACACGCGCACACCTTCAGATAGGACCTCAAAGACCACTTTGTAGTCGTGTAACAAGCCATACCTGTAGTAACAATCCTGATTCAGTGCAAAGCAATCGACACTACACTACCCAAACACGTCTGAGGTCTTCATAGACAACGCATTTTATTACAACCGTCGTACTTCTTTGAAGACAATAGAAAATTTAAGAGCGGAGATGTTGCAACTGGCCGTAAGCGCTGGCGTGCAACACGTAATGTGTAACAGGGTAATAATGCCAAGAAAATAACGAGCGGTTGTGATAGCGTGCCTTGTGGCAACCACCTACCATCCTCGGCTCGCGTAGAGACTTTCCAACAATGCCATAGCTAACACATCAACTGCTCCAAGGATATTCGGCGCGATTCTAGAAGGTCCCGAATGCGTCCTTTACGTATGTGGTACCGCTGCCCCTTGCGGTCATCAATCGCTCCCGGGATTGTATGCTTTGGCATGAGATACACGTGGATATCACTGCGTATAGCGATTACAACTACTTGCATGATCCAAACCGACGGCGGAACATGTATATAAACAATATCGCACATGCACAAATACATGGTGATGCGCCTTTATGAGGTCAGGTAGAAAGAAATCGTGCAGCTTCACTATGGCCCAAGTCAGTGCCACCTTCGCCTGTTTCCTCCTTTAGGTGCATGTTTGAGTTTTTGTAGGAGATTCACTTCTTACATCTCTTTTGACAACCCCTGGTTCCTCACCTGGAACTATACACCAGTCAATCTAGTTATCTTTTAAGCACTTGTCCTCCTTATCCTGGCCCTTTCAACCAGCCATCATGTCGTGTATATTGTTTAAAAATATTTTGTTACTCCGTATTATTGCATCAGGGTTTCTTAATTACGCGCTCTTTGTCATTTTATGGCCTTGCCGTAGAACAGACGAACTACCAACATCCTCATCATCATGTCTGCTAAACTTTGACATGAACTCCCGCTGTTAAGTGGTGGATTATAATGAGCCACCCAAACGTTATTATGGCACATCGAAACAAGACGCTGCTGCCTCCTGCAGCCCGCTTCGTTAATTTCTTAAGCTTCGGGGATTTATGTTGCACCATAGAGATCATCGTAAGCTGCTCACTGTTGGTGGAGCCGTATTTTGGTCGAACGTATAATTGCTCCTCAATAAATGTCGTTCACTGAAGCGTACAAGGAGGGTAACCACCCCTAATTGAAGGCGAAATGTTCGCTTAACCGCAGCAACCGGCGACACGTACTTTATTAGCCGTACTTGGACCCTGTGCTTTCTTATGTGACTGGTGCTTTTGTTACTGTACGCCAGCCATAACTTGGAGTTTAGCCAGGCTTCCTTACTTATTGGCGGGAGCACTCTTGCTTTCTCGGCACTATACAGCCATGGCGCCAGCTTTGTCGCCGCGTCACGGCACGAAACCATTGATAGCAAATGTACCATCACGGTAATGTTGCTGCAATCCTCAGTTATTTTCCTGGATTCCCGGTCTGACATTGGGTACCATCTACTATACCTGGTTTATCCAGCAAACTGCTAGCGAAGTATCACGAGGACTACCATGCGCCTGAAAGACTTCTCCCGTAGACTACATTGCTGCGCCCATGACTTCTTAGGACGTATGACGGCCACGTCGCGACAGTTCACCTTTAGAGTTTTAAGACCTATACTGAAGGCATAGTTTCTTCAGCCTCGTGATCTCTTCGCGAGAATGGCTTTTTTCAATCTGGAAAAAAAATTGTAGAGAAAAAGTATTCTTTGTATTGGTACAATTCGGTCAGCCCACTGTAGAACCAGCCATCTATCATTATCATGGGCGTTACGAACTGGCGTTTCTACTGGCGTTTCCAAAAATTGGATAAGAGGCGGTTGCATAAGTGGCGGTCACTCGGATGAGAAACCTGGCTTGGATGAGAGTTGGCGCACCAATAAAACATGACGTATTTGGCGTGTCTTTCACATGTCTTTCCTCGCCCTTTCTTCCTTCCCAACTCCCTCTCCCTTGCTATGCTTTAAATACTGTGTTCACGGACGAACAAATGGTTTAGTCCCAATGCGCTGTCTCGTCTGTCGTCCACGCACCGTGTGTGCGCCCGCTATGTAACACTGTATCTATATTGACCCGAAGACATTGTATCTTTACAAATTATATATATATATATATATATATATATATATATATATATATATATATATATATATAATATATATATATTGCGGCGAACCATACATTGGGTTTGTTTATTTGTGTTTTGCTTTTACCGCCCGGCTGAGCCGGTCTGTGTTATCTCTGCGCCAAGGGAAGCGCGTGTTCCATTCTTTCTTTCTGTGCCGCATGTGTTATCTGTTGTGATAGGGAGAGCATTCCGGTCTACGGAACAGGCCAGAATAATCTTCTTGGATCTACTATGTTCTCGATGCGAATTCGACGTTTCGAGAACCACGCGCGCCGAAAGATAAAAAGCCTGCAGTGCGGACGCTGGGGCATTCGATTCTGCGACGCTCGCCGACGCACGTACGTCACTTTGTTGACCGCTGCTTCGCCGCCTCTGTATTCTTTTCAGTTGTTAGGGGAGCACAAGTTCGCTCCAATAAACTTGTTTCTTTCCCAAACAAACTGCGTCGTCCTTGGCTTCGTGACATCTGGTGGAGGTGCGGGGTACGCACCCTTCATGCCCACTACAACCTCTAAAGCCGCCAAGCCAGTCCAACAAGAGCAAGCCTCCGCGTGAGAGATTTACCACCCGAGTTCGATCTACTGCCGGAGAAGACGAAGAAGAAAGACGTCGCAACCAGCACCATGCTCAACCAAGCCAATCCTCCTGTCGTTCTGCAGCAGCCACGGGAACCGCCATCATTCCGAGGAGCCCCCGCAGAAGTCCCAGAAGAATGGTTGGAGAAACTGGAGCGCGTCCGGAAATTCAAACAGGTGGGACGACGCAGAAGAAACGTTCCGGCATGGTTTTCTTTTACATGGAAGATTCGGCTCGCACTTGTTTCGAGAACCACGAGAGCTCCTTGACAAACTGGGCTCAGTTCAAAATCGAGTTCACTAAGACCTTCACTACCGTCGTGCGGAAAGAAAGAGCCGCCCTTTTGTTGGAAACGCGCACGCAACACCCCAACGAAAGCGTCGCGATCTTCGTTGAGGAGATGAAGCAGCTATTTCGCCGCGCGGACCCCGAAATGACGGAAGAAAAGAAGTTGCGCTTCTTAATGCGCGGAGTGAAGGAGGAACTCTTTGCTGGACTTGTCCGAAATCCGCCCCAAAACCGTCGCCGAATTCGTGACCGAAGCCAGCACCATTGAGAAAGCCCTTGAAATGCGTGCTAAGCAGTATGACCGCAACTTTGTTGGCGCGGCCAATGCGAACGACTTTGGCAGCACGCGGATCCCGGCCGACAGCCTACGTGAGACGATCCGCGAAATAGTGAGAGAGGAGCTGCGGAAACTTCTCCCAACGCCGCCACAGCCCCAAGTCACTTCCCTCACCGACGTGATTAGAGAAGAAGTGCAACAAGCGTTGGGAACTTCTACGCCATCCGAGGTACCCCGAGAGCCACAAGCTATGACATACTCCGCTGCTGTTTGTCGACCCTGCCCTGCTCCAACACGCCGTCAAGAGGCCCCGCCCTACCGCCGCCCACTGTCGCCCGCCCGACCCCCGGTAGCACAAACCCAGACGCCGAGGAAGACTGACGTATGGCGAACACCGGATAATCGTCCTCTGTGCTACCACTGCGGAGAGGCCGACCACATCTACCGTCGCTGCCCATACAAGAGACTCGGACTACGTGGTTTCTCCGTCGACACACCACGCCCCCAACCCGGCCAGCACCCATCTGAGATTGAAGAATACCTGTCGAACACCAGCCGTGGACCAGCCCGTTTCAAACGTACGCCGTCGCCCTACCCGTACCAGTCGCCGGACCGCCGTCGCAGTGCTGACTTCGCACGTGGAAGGTCTCCCAGCCCACGCGGGGGAAAACTAAATGCGGCAACTTCTGGAGGTGAAGTTGCTCTACGGCGAAAAACTGGAAACCCTCCAACGACCGCAAGGACGCGCTGAAGACAGTGATTCACGACATGCCCTCATCCCGACGACCCGACCTAACCCTGACGAGAATCCCGAACACGACGGACAGCTACTACGGCGCGACGCGTACCGACCTGACCGAGACGACGACGACAACGACGATGCACAAGTGCCGACCGTCAACACGTACAAGCAGAGATACGACGCCCCGACGAACCCGGAAATCGAGGAAGACTGCATCTGACGTCAAGGTGTCCATCGACGGCTTTGACGTAGTCGGCCCTCGTAGACACGGGAGCTGACTATTCGGTAAGGAGCGGACCATTTTGCGTCTAAACTGAAGAAAGTTATGACCAGATGGGACGGTCCGCACATACGCACAGCAGGAGGCCACCTCGTGGCGCCAAGTGGAACGTGCACATCGCGCGTCACCATAGACGGCACAACGTACCCTGCGGCGTTCGTCGTTCTGCCTAACTGCTCCCGCGACGTAATTCTTGGAATGGACTTTTTGATGGACAACGGTGCAATAATCGATCTGCAGGCTAAGTCAATAACTTTTCCCCCCCATCACTCCATGACGCCGGAACCGAACCCCAAACGACGTGCTGCTGTAAGGATTGCCGATGATCATGTCACCCTGCCACCCCGCGCAAGCTTGATGGTCGCAGTCTACTGTGAAGATGCTGCTCCTGACGTCGACGCTATCGTAGACACTGATCAAAGGGTGCTTCTCGACCGTGGTGTGTCTGTCGCAAGAGGCATTGCGCGCTTCAAGGAACACAAATCCCACATCTTGGTTACTAATTTCACCGAGGAGTACCAGCATTTAAACAAGGGCGCGGCAATTGCATTCCTCGATTGAAACGCAAGAAGCAAGTGACGTGATTCGCGGTCGCCGACTTTGAACGCACACCCGTAGAAACCTTCAAGCTAGCGCAGCCCTTCGACGTGAATCCGGCGCTACCGCAAGAACAACGGAACAAATTATTGGCTTTGCTGCGTCGCTATAGCGAATGTTTTTCGTCGAGCGCAAAACTACGTCAGACCCCTCTAGCGAAGTACCGAATAATAACCGAAGATGGAGCCCGACCTACCCGACAGTCACCGTACCGCGTCTCTTCACACGAACGGGAAGCCATCCGGACTCAAGTCGACGACATTATACAGCCATCGAAAAGCCCCTGGGCTGCGCCCGTCGTACTCGTAAAGAAAAAAGACGGCACATTAAGGTTTTGCGTTGACTACAGGCGACTGAACAAAATCACGAAAAAGGACGTGTACCCCCTCCCACAAATCGACGACGCCCTCGACCACCTCTGCCACGCGAAGTACTTCTCATCGATGGACCTGAAGACCGGCTACTGGCAAATTGAAGTGGACGAGAGAGACCGAGAGAAGACTGCATATATAACCCCAGACGGCCTATACGAGTTCAAGGTGATGCCGTTTGGGCTGTGCACAGCACCCAGTGACGTTTCAAAGAGTCATGGACACTGTGCTAGCCGGCCTTAAGTGTTATCTCTGCGCCAAGGGAAGCGCGTGTTCCATTCTTTCTTTCTGTGCCGCATGTGTTATCTGTTGTGATAGGGAGAGCATTCCGATCTAACGTGAACAGCCCAGTATAATCTTCTTGGATCTACTATGTTCTCGATGCGAATCGACGTTTCGAGAACCACGCGCGCCGAAAGATAAAAAGCCTGCAGTGCGGACGCCGGGGCATTCGATTCTGCGACGCTCGCCGACGCACGTACGTCACTTTGTTGACCGCTGCTTCGCCGCCTCTGTATTCTTTTCAGTTGTTAGGGGAGCACAAGTTCGCTTCAATAAACTTGTTTCTTTCCCAAACAACTGCGTCGTCCTTGGCTTCGTGACAATATATATATATATATATGAGTGAATATCTATTGTATATTTTTCTGAGGTTTGTTTATATGTATCTGTAGTGGCGTGTATCTCATCTCATAACCGCGCCGCTGTTAGCATATGCATTATCTCACTATCATCATCAGCGGAGCTTGTCCGGCCGCGTGAGCAGTGACACGCGACACACAGATGGAGCACGACCGCGCGCCTGGACGGGCGCATGTCTTCACCACTCCCACTCCTGGCCGGGCCTACGATCTCTCCAATAAAGTGTTGAAGGCCACCGCATCCTACCGAACCTAAATCCTACTTATGTTTTGTTCCGAGCATCTGGCCACCCCCAAATATCTTATCTAAGAAGTGAAGTGAGCGTTTTCGTTTTCTGTATGCCGCGCAGGCTACCTAGTTTGATGGAAAAAGTCTATCGCCTGTGCTCACGAGAACTAAATTTATTTATTTATTTATTTATTTATTTATTTATTTTACCCTCAGGGCCAGAAGCATTGCAGAGGGGAGTGGTTACAAGTCAAACAAATAAAAATACAAATACAGTGCAATTGTAATAAAAAAGATACATAACGTTGCTCCTAATTATACAATCTTTGCTACGCTAGCGCGAAACAAATTGTTATCGGCAATGGTAACAATATCTACGGGAAGGTGGTTCCATCACGAGATGTAAGCGGCAAAAAGGACTCATAAAATGAATTCGTGTTGCTTGGCTGAAAACCCATTTTCTGACGATGATCGATGCGAGAAGAAAGGTACAGAGGCCGGGGGATTAGTTCATCGCGAAGAGCATCATGATGATAAAGCTTATGAAACAAGGTTAAGAGAAAAAATCTTTCGGCGAGATGATAAGGATGGAAGCCCAATGTTTGACTTCATGGCACTTATACTTGCACGTCGGTTATAATTAGATAGTATAAAACGAACACAGTTGTTCTGTACCAATTCAAGTGCGTTAATTAGATTAGCATGGTGAGGGTCCCAAACACTCGTAGCGTATTCCAATTTGTGAATTAGTGTTTCGAACAGTAGTAATTTAAGGTCTAGCGGTGCGTTATAGAAGTTTCGTTGTACGTAACCTAACATGTGGTTAGCCCTGTTCAATATATATTGAATATGAAGGGACTAGGTTAGGTTACTTGTTATGTGGACTCCTAAATACTTATACGAATCTACACCTTCTAACGAGTGTCGTTTAAATAGTAAGAAAATGTAGTGGTATTAGAGCGGGATATTCGCATAGATTTTATTTGTTATATTTAGTTCCATACGCCACGAATTACACCAGTTAGCGACAACATTGAGGTCAGATTGAAGAGTGGTAGTGTCATAATCAGAGAGTACTTCACGAAATATTCCGCAGTCACTCGGCAAAAAGGTGTACGTTAGAATTTACAACAGAAGGAAGGTCACAATGTATATTAGAAATAAGAGGGGAACCAAGAACCGATCCCTGTGGTACACCTTAATGAACCTGGCCGGGTAGAGAGGTATGACCGTTGGCTGAAACGAACTGCAATTGGTTAGTTAGAAAGCATTCAATCCACTTTAATAAATTTGAGTCAATATTTATTTGCTGAAGCTTATGAAGTAGTAATTTGTGAGACATTTTGTCAAAGGGTTTTGAAAAATCTAAAAAAATACAATCAACACCCGAAGAACGATCTAAAATGCAATGTAGTTTGTTTGTGAATGATATGAGCTGGGTCTCGCAGGAATATGATTTCCGAAAACCATGTTGAGCTGGTGTAAAAAACAGTTACTTTCAAGAAAATGTACTATGGTCCTAAAAATGACGTGTTCTAGTAATGTACAACACACAATTGTGAGGGAGATAGGTCTGTAATTCATGGGGTCAGTATTGTCCCCTGATTTATAACCTGGGACTATCTTACCAATTTTCTACATACACGGTACTGAAGACGAGTTTATTGATTGCTGAAAAATTCTTGTTAATACTGTTGAACTTAACGCGCTGGTATTTTTAGAAATTTCGCATTGATGGCCTCATGACCGGGTGAGGAGTGATTAGGCTGAGTTTCAATGAGTTTACTAATACCAGCTACATCAACGACCACGGGAGGCATAATAACGTAATCGTATTGATGGGTGATAGAAAGATCCAAGTAAGAAGTTGTCAAAAAGTGTTTAATAAAAGTGTCATTAAGGATAGACGCACAATCGCTGGCAGGAATAGGGTTCCTAAATGAGTCAAAAAGCCTAATGGAATGGTTGGTTGGTGGGTTAATAACACGCCAAAAGTTTTGAGTATTAGTTGTCAGCATAGAAGGTAGCGCACTAGTTAAGAATTTACTTTTTGCATCCTTGAGTGCCGAAACGTAGGTTTCTGAGGCCAACTTGTAAGCTGTCCAGCGTGCTTCACTAGGGGCAAGTTTCGCACGACGATAAATACGTTTCTTTTTATTAGATAGACGTTTAATATGAGCGTTATACCATGGCGCATGAAGGTTGGTGCTGATGGTGCGGCTTGGGATGAACTTGTCAATTAGCTCAATAATTTTACAGGCAAAAATGTTACAGTTAGATTCCACTGAATTATTATCAAAGTCTTGAAAAAAGGGGTCAATGAATGTCGATAATTCGTTATTTATGGCGGCAGAGTTAGCTTTTTCGTAGTCGTGAATTGTTTTTCTGGTTATGCTCGCTTTCGGCCTGGTTACATTTAGAGAAAAAGTAAGTAAGGAATGATCGCTTACACCAGGGAGATGTAATGGAGGAAATTAAATCGTGTCTGTTGGTTAAAACTAAGTCTAGAATATTCGCTACGTTAGATGTGCGTCTGGTAGGCTGTGCTACTAATTGGGATAATGAAAACATCGAGCACAAGTCAATGAAGTCATTTGCTAGCGTTGAGAATGGTTGCAAGGATGGTGGCTGGGTGTTCCACGTGATATTAGAAAAATTGAATTCCCCAATAAGGTTATTTTGGAGGTAGGAAAACAAGTGTAAACCAGGTTAAGTGCGTCGTGCAATTCATTAACAAAATCGTGCGAGGAAGACGGAGGCCGGTAGCAGACGCCAAGAATCATTGTATGATGACTGAGAGTTAGTGACACCCAGATAATTTCTAGATAACTGCGAATGTGTAATGGTGAGGACGAAATATTTTTAAAATGGCCAACCGAACTCCGCCACCGCGACGCGCAGTCCTGTCGCCACGGTATATGTTAAACTGAGATGAGGTGTCAAAAATTTCGTGGTCGCGGACATGATCGTGAAGCCAGGTTTCAGGTATTGCCACGATATGAGCTGAACAAGATTTTACTACAGATGATAACTGGTGATGTTCGTTGTAGCACGCTTCTACATTGGCAAAAAGGACAGATACTTGGGGTGAAGAGGTTGGCTGTGATATTTTGCCACTTCCCCTCTCGCTTTCCAAGCTAGTCATGGGCTGCGGAGGCTCGGTGCTCTTGCTCACGGGTTCATCGCGCTGCTCAATCTGTTGTACGCTATCGGTGGTTGCGTCGTAGATAAAACATTTTTTGCTGACGAATAGTTTGTTGTGACGTAGTTGAAAGTTAGGTGATGCAGGCAAACTTTTACCGAAGTTTAGTAATTTTTTGCGGGCATTACGGGTAGCAAGAGAAAAATCTTCGCTCACAGTAATATTGTTATTTTTTAGCTCGGTACGAAAGGACAGGGTTTTCTCTCTTACTTTGTGGTTAGAACATTTAGCTAAAATTGGACGGGATTTTCCTTGCGAGTATGTACCTAGACGGTGCGCGCGGTTCAATGGAACCTGTAGGGAACGAATCAATAACTTGTGTTAGTTCTGTCAGTAGTTTTATTCAGTCTGCTCCCAACTTTCTTCGGAATCAGCAATACCGTGGAGGATTAAATTATCACGCCGCGATCTGTCTTCGAGCTCGTCCAAGCGGGATGTTAGAGCGGTGTTTGCAGTTTCAAGCTTTTCTACAGAGGCCTCCATACGTGAAAGCTCCTGACCGAAGTGTTCAATGGTTCCCTATTTTTTTTCCAGTGCGTCAAGTCTGTTGTTCATACTGGCCATTTCACCTTCAATAATTTTCTGACAGGTTTTAATTTCCTTTACGTCGGCAGCAAGATCCTCCTGACACTTCGAACTTTGCACAGCACGTGCATGCAGGTCTTTCAACAATTCAAACATAACTTTCATTTGTTCACCTCTAATGTTCATCTCTAATCGCCAACGTTGTAGACTAAAATGGATGGTTGGTCAAGAATTAACACCGCAGGTAAAATTTTCGCAAAGCCAATACCACAAAATTCAATTAGGTGACACTTCCCTGCGCGTGTGCTGTTTTTGACTGCTTTTCCTGCCTCATCTGTAGGTGTTTGAGGTCTTAGTAGAACACAAATTCTCTCTAACAAACGTTTTCTTCTCTGTGTAAACGTGTAATTTTTGGCAATGCGATATCTGGTGAATTTGCTGGGTATGCACGTTTTGTGCTCCTCACTACTTACGGAAGCCGCCAATACAGTCCAACAAGAGCTAGCGATGTACTGCAAGGCTTAGAGCTGCAGTTTCGATATAATGTAAGATTTATTCAGAAGAACGACAGCTGCAACCACAACTATAGTGCAAAAAACAATGTAATCAATTGTCCAGCAACGTGCCAGGGCACCGCTATCGTTCTCGGGAGCCCCCGCTCAAGACCCAGAGGAATGGTTGGAGAAACTAGAGAACATCCGAATATTCAATGCGGGGACTCGAACATGCTTTCATTTACTTTAAAAATGCTGCTTAATCTTTGCACGAGAACCACCACAGCTCACTGACCAACTAACTCAATTGAAAAACCAGCTCCTAAAACCTTTACCCGTACCCTGAGAAAAGAAAAAAAACGGCACTTTTACGATAAATGCCAAAGCAACACACCAACCAGTGGATATTGTGTTTTTGTGAGGAGATGAAGAGATACCTTTTTTGCCGTCCTGACACAGAAATGCCGGAAAAAAGAAGCTATGGTTTTCGAAGCAAGGCTTAAAGCAAGGGCTCTTCGCTTGGTGGTTTTTAACCACTCAAGTCCTCCGTCGAATTCGCATCTGAGGCGGCCGCAATGAAGAGGAAAGTTCAGATTCGAACTAGGCAGTACGACAACAAAAAATCTGCCTGTAACGTGGACCACGGATGGTGCAGTTTGCGCTAACACACCACGGGAGAATATCCACAATGTAGTGAGAAAGTATCCGCTGATGACTTTTTCTACTACGCTTCATCGTAAAATCGCTTCGTTAGGCGACGTGATCTAGGAAGAACTTCCACACGCACTGAGGGACGTCTACGCCGTCGCAAGCACCCCGTACCCGCCATCTATCGCCTACCCCCAAGGTTTTCGCTGACCTCGCCCAGCTCCAATATGCGTAAGGAGGCCCGCCCTACAGCCGTACAGCGTCGGCCAGCCGACCCACTGTGGTTGAAATCTTGACGGCGAGGAAGACGAACATGTGGGAATCCCAGTCGGCAGTCTACTTTTCTACGCTGTTGTGAAGCCGGCCACACTTGCCATCACAGCCCCTGCAAACAACTCGGCCTTCGAGGTATCTTCTTGGACGAACCACGGGCTCTGCCCGGCCAATGCCCAAGTGTGAAACACGAGTGTCTCTCTCAAACGGGCTATTTCTCAAACCAGCGTGTTTCAACCATTCGCCATCGCCTTATCTACGTCTATTGCCAAGCCGCCAAAGAAACACTGACTTACCCTGTTGAAGGTCCCCAGCCGATAAAGAGGAAACTGAAAGTAGAAGAGGCTGGAGGGAGGCTACACCATGGCGAATCAAAAACACTCCAGCAACGAACCGAATACCAAGACTCATGACGCAACCACAGCCTTACGCCCCGGCCTACCCCTTACGTGCCGCCTCAACATGACGACCTCCACATGGCACAACGCCTACACTTCGGGAAAAAGCCCGCAATTGCCAAAACAAAGATAACGACGATGCGTTGCCATCGACCATCAATGCAACCCTGCCGTCATACGATGGCCTGATGAAGCGTAAACTAGGAGACAACTAGTTCTGACCTAGAGCTATTCATCGACGAAATTGCCGTGGTCGCACTGATATACATGTCAGCCCACTATTTAGTGATGAATGAATCAATAAGTTCGAAACAGAAACACGTTATCACACGTTCGGACGACCCGCCAATAGGAGCAGTAGAAAGCCCTCTTCGCCCGCTTAAAGTACCTGTAGATCGTGCGTCATCATGTACGGCACCACGTGCCTGCCGCGTTCGTCATACCGCATAAGCACTCCCGCGACGGGATCTTCGGGAAGGACTTTCCTGAGGAAGGATCCTCAGGAAGGACGGTGCGATTACTCACTTGCAGAGTAAATGCATACGTTTCACAGCCAAAAACTCTATGGCTCCATATCCAAGCCCAGTAAACCGTGCTGCTGTGAGGATCACCGACGATAACGTTACCGTTCTCCCTGTACCAAGATTGATAACTACCACCTGTTCTAACATGTTGCCAGGGACATGAACGCTATCGTGGACCGTGAGCAGACTTTGCTTCTTGACCACGTATTCTCCGTCGCAAGACTAATTTCAACGATTATTTCCAACACTGGCGCAACAAGTGTATTTTAGAAATAAATGAACGATCTAGCGACATGATATTGGTCGCCTACTTCAAACGCGCATCAAAAACGCCTTCAAGCTTCCTCATCTCTTTCATGTCAGCGCGGCACTACAAAACAAAGAACGTGAAAAAATTTCGCTGTGCTGCGCCCAATCAGCGGCTCGTTTTTTAAAAGTAGTAATTTTGTCTCAAAGGAATGTATAATCGCCGGACACCAACGTATACAAACGTATAAGGGTGGCACCTACGTATAATCGAGGATGGGTCTGGATATACGTGACAGTCACGGTACCGGGCGCCGTCACGCTACTGGAGATCCATGTGGACACCAGCCGAAAACATGCTTTGCGACGATGTTACACCGACATGAAAGACCGCCCGGGCTGTGTCAGTCGTACTCAAGAAGACAGAGAGGGCACAATAAAGTTCTGCGTTGACAACCAGCATATGAACAAATTCATGAAAATGATGTGTACCCTTTATTAGAAATCGACGACACCCTTGAACACCTCATCCATGCGAAGTACTTCTCTTCAATGAATATGAAGACCAGCTAATGGGAAATTGAAGTGAAGAAACAAAGCCAAAAACGCTCGCATTTATAACCCCGGACGGCATATACAGGTTCAGGGTGAGGGCCTTTGTGACGTGCCCGGAACCGTCAAGGTTGCGAAATGTAATGGACATTGCGCTAGCTAGCCTAAAGTGGCATTTCTGCCTTGTCTACCTTTGCGACGTGGTATTCGTCAAGACTATCGATGAGCGTGTGGCAAGGTTGGTGTTTGCACTAGAGGCCATTCGTACGTCGGGGCTAAAATTGAAGAATACAAAGTGCGTCTTTGCATAGAACAAATTTCAGATCAGTGGTCATGACTTGAACGCCATGGAAACTCTGCCTGACCCGGTGAAAACTTCAGCCTTTGCGCAGTTTTCAATACTAAAAGATCAGAAGGGTGTGACAACACGCATCAGACGGCACGCGCACTGCCATTTCTAAGTCGGCAAATGTGCAGGCATTGCAGAACATCTCACTCGCTTGATCAAAGATAGCACCACTTTCTTCTGGGAAGACACCAAAAAAGAAGCATTCTGCTAGCTTCTACAATGCGTGCAAACTCCGCACGCGCTGACCAATTTCAACAAAAAATGAAGAAAAAGAAATGCGCACAAACACCCCTGACATTGACTTGCGTGCCGTCTAACCAAAGAAGCCAAGCGGCTCAGAATGCGAACGTTTATATCACTGGCGCCTATACCAACAAGACAGAAAGTTCAAAAGCCTCCCCTCTCTCCCTCAGCGAGAAAAGCACAAAAATAGAGGGACGAATTAAAAGCGGTTGGGATGTACATGGTATCGTTCACTATCCATTTACTAGAATGGTGAGACATTGATGTAGTTTTAAAAGCACAAAATAAATCGGCATACTTGCGCTGGTACCCTAACCACCATTTGTCGCCCTCGACGTACAGACTGCACAGGCATTGTATGGAAAGTATCAGACGCAAAGCGAAGACCCTTGTGCTGCAATGGGCCGAGCATTTAAAGCTGTTTCCCTTCATGAACCATATACAACACTCCCATATTCTAACTGCGAGCCTACCAGGCTGGCAAACACCCGTAGCAGAAGTAGTTGGTCAGCACCATACGTGCCATATGCAGCATTATTGAAACCCCCACCTCATAAGACACTGCATTTCAGAGGGGTATTACGAACTTCGACCATTTACCATCCGACAGGGAGCTATTGCGTCGGTTCACATTGTATTATAGGGCCGCATGACAGACCACTAGTTTATAGAACGAGCCACAAGAGAGTAATATTTACAAAACATCCAAATTTTTATTGTTAGCACTGTTTTTCACGATATAAACCGACAACTTATGATAGCGCAAGCAATTTTGGCTCACAATGTTACCTAATTTTATCACATAAGAAAAGTTTACAGGAAGGAAGGTGCTGTCCGTACACATAACAATATATTGTAATATTATTGATACACGTAGCTTTTATGCGTTGGCTCAGTAATTGTTAGTGTTAGCGTGGATATGCATTTTGCATTGGTAAATAGTTTTCGACAAAGTTAAGATTAAAAGAAATGCCAGCCCATTTGGGATATGTATTGATAACGGCTACGACATATTCACAACATGTACACACGCCTCTTTACCGCACTAATGACAATGCCACGCAACAAGTACCCTGAAGAAAAGCAAACTTTACTTGAAGCTAGCGATTACTTTCATGGAGTATTATGAATTACGTTATGAATTACGTTCCATTACGACCAATTTCGACCATTATGGATTAACGTCTTGGACAATAAAGCCGCATACGACAACGTAAACAGAGAACTGCTGTGGAGAATGCCAAAACTCCAGGGATTAGATGACAAGTTAATTCAGTTCCTTATAGGAATATATAAAGGCAATAAACTGCACCTTACATGATAAGGTGAGAAATGCGCCCAACAGGTCAACAGCCATCGGGGACTAAAACAGGGATGCCCTTAGAGCCCAATATTGTTCATGCTTTACATGGCAGGGTCAGAAAAGAAATTTGAAGAAAGTCACGTAGGGTTCAGCCTAATCCTTATGCCACGTGGCGAAGTAGTACAACCGCGTATTCGGGGAATGTAATACGCAGACGACGTTGTTTTTTGGCTGATAACTAGACCAATGTACAACGGCTAATACATATTAGCGGCCAGGGAGCTACCTACCTCGGATTAAATTTTAGTGCAGAAAAACCAGGCATAATGGTTTTCAATTATGTTACCACCGACGCCGTGTCTATCCAGCAAGGGGAATTACCCAGAGTGAAGGAATATAAATGTTGGCAGTGTGGATTTAAAGAAGGAGATAACTACTTAAGAACTGACGAGGAGCAACTTGAGGGTAAGTGAAAGCGAAACGCATTTATAGTGAAGCATAGAGCTGTGTGGGGGCATAACAAAAATAAAGTAGGGAGAGGAATCTGGAAATAGTAATGGTTATGGGTCTCACATTTACGCATGCTGTACTCAGGTTAAAGTCAGACGTTCTATCAGGCCTTCAGGTGAACCGGAGAACGGTACGGCATTTGGCCTTTGGGGCGCGTGGAAAAACAACTAACGAAGCAGTAGAGGCAGATATGGGCTGGGCGTCGTTTGATGTTTGAGACGCACAGAGTAAAATATGTTTTGAGATGTGGTTGAGAACAATGCATCAACGAATGTGGGAAGATAAGGTTTTTGGATACTATACTTGAAAAGCGTGCACACGCAGTGGTTAAGGAAAACTAGAAGGCTAATAAAACAGCAAATCACAGTGGAGGAAACAAAACAGCCAAAGTAACCGAAAAAAGAGGCAAGGCAAATTGAAACGAATGAATGAAGGGAAAAATGAAAGCTAAAATGTCGTTAGAGATGTACAGGGCTGAGAAATTTAACACGAGAAAGAAAAATTTCTACCATAACTCCCAGACATTTTAAAGCCAGAGCAGGTTGCTTGCGAACTAAGACCTTTGTGGGGAAGTATTCACAAAATTCTGGGGTTTGCGTGGTCTGCCGAAAAGACACAGAAACTATGTGGCACACAGTGTTATAATGTGGTGGTATGTCCAAATCTATATGTGGGAATATTCGGCTTACAGAAGCCCTAGGATTTAAGGGTAGCACAGAGGAAGTTAACTAGAAGGCTGTCGAGGCGATGAAAAGAAGATTAGAATGCTGGTGGACGAAAAGCACAAAGGGGAATATTGGCTAAGACCGTTACCACATGTGTAAGGGAAGAAATATTTTGTGCCTATTTTGTGTAAGGGAAGAAATATTTTGTGACTTTCGTGCCTCCTATAAGCAGTGCTAGTATTAAACCAAGAGTATAAAACATGGGTGTATTAGTAATTTTTGGTATGATGACATGTCATCACCCCTCTACACAGGGGAAACCAATAGCAATCATCATCATCATCATCATCCTTGGGTAACATAATATTCAAAATCCAAGCAAGAAGGATAACTTCACACAAATGTATGGCACATGGTGTTAAATGCGAAGCGAGAACACCATGAATAAATGTCAAGGGCCCATAATTCCGAGCGGAACTTTCCTCGATACGAATGCACGCTTCAAAATCCAGTCATCAAAACCATAAATCAACGCCAACGCCCACGTTATCGAGTCAGCACATTCGGATGATCCAGTAACTTTAAAAGGAATGGAAAATCGTAACATCACCTTCGCTTATTACTGTACTGCGGTACATTTGTATTTCGGTTGCCTGTATCTTAGACTGTTCCTTCCAGCACGAGAAAAAGCTTCCCATTTCAACCGTATTCATACAACAAAGGAGATGAAATGTTTAGTATTTTTATTACTAGAAAATAAAATTTTGCAGCTCTTACCCTGGCAATAATGAAACCAGAGGACACGCACAAGTGTATTCTCGCCTGGTCTGTTTTTGAATGAGCAGCTGAAGAAAATTATACAACACCTTAAGAACAAACGGACATAGTTTCGTTGAGTAAATTTATCTTAATATATATGCTAAAAACGATGTTCACACGTTATTTTTGTTGCAAACTGAATCTCTGAGATCCCTTTTGCTGTAACTGATAGCCACGTAGTGCGAAGTAGTTGTGGTATAGCCAAGCAGAGACCTTGCTGCGACGAATTCGTTTTGACTCTATTTTTCAAAATGAAGTATGTAAGTATTAGAATTTGGTGTTATTTTTTTTAAACTCTTCTAAAGGTAAATAAATAAGTTTATTTTATACTTGCCTATATGAAGTTCTTCAAATGTCTGCAAGAAAAGATGATGAAAATTATTTTTTGAATTGTTCCCACACAGTTTCAGATTTAACTGGTTAAGCTAAATAAACTAAGTAAATGTGAATGGCATACAGATTTGACAACGGGGACTTCTGTTACATTACGGAGAAGGTGTTGGCAATCAGTTAGATATATAACTCATCTCTTGCAGGGGACATATCGAGTCAAGGTGTAGAATATTCAAGACAGAGGCAAGCGCAGTTACACGAAGATAGTAACATGTAGCGATTGTGTTCAGAAGCCGTCGGAAAATATTGAAATTCTGCAATATTTTCTTGCTAGCTCCAAAATGGGACCCTGGGAGATGATTGTTTCAGGCGTTGCCACAGAAAATAAACTACCTGAAACAAAAGGTTAAATTCGCTTCACTTTTCAGTGTGGAGCAAATTTCTGTGCCTATGGGTGCTTTGCGGAAACGTTTCTGGGAAAGGTATACACGTCCTGAACATGCGCCACCTAAAGGCCGTAAAGCAGCACACGCACGACGTGAGCTATTATTGCGAGTAGGGAGAAGCGAGAACTTTTCGAAGAAAATGAAGCATTTGTGAGTATTGCTGTGCCGTGGTAAAATTAAAAACCGAGTTTTTGAAACCTTGAGCGAGTCCAATGTCGCAAGTGGAAATAAAAAAAAACATGTCGTATTGACTAACAACTCGCAGCAAGCCATTTAACCATCTTTGTCAACTAAGACGCTGAATATTACAGTGAAGGAAATTGTCTGGTTTGTTTTATTTGGTATTTTGTTTCCAGCGTCTTGCAGTACCCGGCTGTCATGTCAGCGTTGAAAGTTAAGCTCGTGCTTTCGAGATTTCGTTTCTCTGCCGTAGCGATCAAGGAACCTTATGAAAACAGTTTTTTGTGGAGTCGTCACTACAGTAGAAGGTAATTTCATCTGCAGTGTTCTTCAGTAATTCATTATTACGGAAAAAGTGTCTATGGATAGATACATACCCGCCAAAAATACCACTAGTTGTATTAACTGAAGATATACGTGTCGCATTGTATAGAGCTTCGTTTCCTCTTAGTTTTAGTCGTTTTTTTCTGGAGCACAATTTATCTCCAATAAACGTTGTTTACTCTGAGAGCTCTGTTTTTGTTAAACTGACCGTGACTTGACTGAAAACAAAAAGTTGCATTTGGTAATCCGTAGCGTAAAGCACGATCTGTTCACTTTGCTTGATGGTCACCTCCGGAACACCGTCAGTCATTTGGCGTTCGAGGGTGCTTGATAGCGAAGACTCTACGCGTTCACCCAGTACAGTATAACCGGCAAGTTTTCGTGTTTACTAAAACCGACACCAACGTCTTTAAAATTCAAAAAACCACTTTGCAGGAAATCTTAGGAACCGTACGGCGCTAAAACTCCGGAAACGTTTCCCTAGCACGCTGCATCGTCTAGTCCCAGCATTATCCGAAGAAGTCCGGGAGAAAGTGGAGCCTGTGTATTGAGTCCTACGGCACCAGAACGTCTTTGAGAGCCGCAAGGCATGAACTACGCCGCTGGCATTTGCCATCGCTGTGCTAGTCACCTGGGCATTACCTCATACTCCCATCAAAACTTTACATTCACGGCCACCTATGGTGCAACAATGCATCAGTCATCGTTCTCTTTACTCTCACTGCGCAAAAGCAGGACACATCTGTGGTTGCTGGCTATACGACAGAGTAGAACTTTGGTGTGTCACCAACGACGCGCCCCACCCAGCACCCGAACGATGCCCGAACAAGAATAAACGAGAGTCTACGCAGCAGACCTACGACATCGTACGTTAGCAGCACCGATAGAAGGTTCATCCTGTGAACAAGATGTTCGGGTGAACTAGCGCTCTACAACAAAGAAACAAGCGATTAGAGCAACATTCACAGTAGAGTGATGGCGATTCGAGTGCTTCAGCTTGTGCCCTGAAAGCATTTATTTCTCTGCCTACTTGTTTACTCAAATCCCCGATTTACGCCCACAGGACTGGGGATCAAACATGAACATTCTACCTTTCTGACCGCAGTACGTAACACTATTCCTCAAGCTGGTACAGCAATTTTTCTTCACCATTTTCTCCGCGTGCCTAAACAAACAAACCTGAAGCAAAATGAGCTTGATGGGGGCGAGTTGGTTAAACATATTTAAGAAACAATAGCGGAAAGGACGGGATGAAAAAAAACTGCAAACCGACGGGCACTAAGCGCCCGTTTGTTTGCAGTGTTCCATCGTCCCGTCCTTTACGCCATTGTTTCCTAAATAAACCAACAAAACAACTTGTGGTTTTGTCGTCTAGAAACATCTAAGCTGAGGTGCCGATTATATCTAAGAATATGTTCTGTCCGCCTGGACGCTAATTCTACGGCGCGTACTCGCTGGAAGGTCAGGTGGCGTTATTTAAGACCCCACAGAGTTAAACGACGCGTAGGTCTGCTTACCTACCGGGTGTATTTTGAAGGTCACTCCGGCAGATCACGACAACGTACACGGCCCGAAGTCGTCCACGTGGTTTGCCTTAAGCGTTACCACTACCGATGGCGGACCTTTCACTGTATGAAAAATCATTTTGTTTTAGTGTTGGGTAAAGGACCTCTCAAAAGAGGTCGGATATGGAGCGAAACAAACCTTTTTTGTTCATTTGCGCGTGTTGTTTCCCGAATCTGAAGGCACCTGTCTATCACCGGCGTTGAAATGAAAGTACACGTTTTCTTTCATTTTTTATGCGCACTGGGAATGTAAATTATCAGGGACAGGAATTTGCCCAGCAGCCAGTGGCATAGACGTCTTAATTTCAGCGCCAGTATTATTGATGTATTCCGGCGAATACATGATAGAGCTACGCGGTCAGATATGTTCTTGCAGGGCATAAACAGTCGAAATGTAATTGGCGACGCTCTACTGCGCCTGTTTTTTGTTTACTCTTCCCTAGCAACGTGTATTACACTATTGTGGTGGAGCACAGGTTAGTTATAACTAGACATTTTAACTTAAGAACTAAACAAAGTTGTCTCTCACATGACAATATGCAGGAACCGAATGAGTCGACGTATGAAATCTGTGGCCAAGGCAAATTTTAAGAAAGACAAAATCGTTTTACGAAGTTACTTCATTGCTTATATGTTCGTTATTACAAATAAATAAAAATTATTGGATATAAAATCTACAAATATTGATCACATAGGCAATGTAAAGGCATAAACGGGCTTGTGGATGGGATAACTAGTATCGCCGGAAGGTTGTTGCCATTTAATTGGAGAGAAAATGTAATATAGGGTCAAGTCGGGTACCCTGAGCCTGGGCGCCGTATATCCTAAGTAGCAAGTTTTTAGTTTATTTTGTCTTGTTTATTGGAAAAAGGATTATGTTTAATGACGATGACAACGGAGATAAAGTTTAATGGCTGTATAGTTAAAATGATTCTAACAACTGGCATATCATGAAGACCTTTTCAAAGTAGCGGAAGTGATAGGAGTTTTAATACAATTACCGTCATGTCCTGCAACGAGAGTTTGTACAAATTATATTTTTTGTTGGATCGCGCAAATATTGACAATTCCTAAGCTGAAGAAGACTTGGCGTGTTAAAGAACATAGCGCACAACATTAAGCTTATGTGTGTCATCTCTTAAAGAACACCTACAACTTTTGTTTTTGTTACGGTGATTTGCACCTAAATCTTCAGCACAAGGGTATGTGGTGCCACGTGTATCGTTTGAAACTCCAAACATTTATTCCCCAGGCTCGAGATTTGGCAGAGCTGCGGTTTAGGAATATGCTTTTCTCCCTGTTGATGTTTTCGTTATCTGTTAAGAATTAACTTCAGCTTGAGTTTTGTACCACGCCTTTTAAGGTTTTCGACCCTTCTTGAGCTATTGAGGGTCTGGGATCATCAGCATAACATATTACCATGCGTGATGTTCTAATCACCAAGAACATTAGATATTTACTTATAGGAGATATTAGTTCACAACGATGTGGTGTATTGACAAATATATATGTTTTAGATAATACGGATAAATATTGTAACGAGAAGACGAGGAAGTGGACTGTGCAGCCTAGTGCGATGGGCATCTTCCACCGACGAAGACGAAGACGGTTGGCGTGGGGTTATCACCCGTGCTGCGATGGCCGAATTGTAAATAGCTTGCATCTCTTTCTGTAAATAGATCGCTTCAGTATCGACCATGGTTCATATCATCCGTCCTACCGCCACGTAACATGTTTTGGTGGAGGTTGCGGTTCTGATCCCCTTCGTAGACCTCCAGCTACGCCCGAAGCGACCACCTCAAGGATCAAGGATCGCGTCGGTCCGCCCCAGCCCCGGTGAGCCATTGGCCTGCGCATTCCCCAGCCCGGTGTCCCCTGCCCGTGATCCGACGAGACTAGCCGAACTGACTAGCCGCGACCAGACCAAAAGCCGACGACAATCCCCTGCCCAGTTCTCCGGCGCGATTCCAAGAGCTTGAAGTTCCTTCGTTATTAACCATTATGGTATGTATAGGTTTGAAAGGCGCGGGAACATCTCTCTTAGTATTTCAGTATCCAACCTATAAGAGAAGACGTGCTCTCTTCTGCAAAAAGGTAATGTTGTTCTGCATAAATGCTTAGCGCTAAAATGCGGCGACATCACTTTTTGAATACTATATAAAATCTCGAGTGTAGTAACGTTGATCAGTTTTGACGAGCCTAAAGCAGAAGTGGCCAAGTATCAATGTCCTGGAAATATATTCTAACAAATAGAATCACATCAGAAGTACTCAAAAAATAGGCATGAGTACGTAAATATTTACATATTATTGTAAAGATGCCGAGACCCAGGTTAACCATATCGAAATGCTTACAATGCGCTTGAAGGCACAGCACCTGGCATCAGTATTATATGTGCTCTCTGAGGAGCATGAAGCGTTATTCTTTCTCTCCGCTGACGATAACGTCCGAGTCCTTGCATGGCGGAAATTATATTTCTTGAAACATCCCACATAGTGACATGACATAACTCCCCCTGGGTGGCCGGCGCTTTCTTAGGAATTGCTAAGGTCCAGTCACCGGCTAGCCAAATGGTATGACTTGAGTCCGCTACATAAGCTATATCATTGACAGATATGGAAGAAGTAGAGTTAGGTGGCGTATGCAACTTTCGTAAACGTTTGCAGAAGATGATAATTGATTGTTGCATTGGAGAGCCTTGTGGAATATGCCAAAGCGGGGGGCCGACCTGCGCAAAACGACGATAGAGTTTTGTTACAATTAAACGTAAGGTATGTGCCGGTCATTATTATATATTAGGATGTACCTAGAAATGAATATGTAACATGGGTGCGCCTTACGATCCTGATGAACCGGCGTGGTGGCGTCCCGGCTACACTGGGTGGAGGCATAGTGGACTGGTGTAATGTGTGTAATTATTGTGTTCGTTGTTCATAACCCAAAATTACAAGAACTGGGCATAACCGACTGCGTATAGTCAAAAGAATAGAAGGCACATGTAACTTAATGCAATGCACTAGTCAACCGTAGTTTGCCGGGTGAAACATATAATTTTCTGAGCTGATTGAGAGAGATAGCTGACCGACAGTTTCTTCATTGGGCATGGCAGAAGTTCCAGCTGCAATTTTGGCCCTCCATGCGTTTGCGTTTCGCAGGTGCGTGAGAAATTTAGGTTATAATTAAGAACGACAGCCGTTTCTTTCTCGTTCTCTCGTACCGCGCTGTGCGTTAGGAATGTTTTTGTTACTGTCTTTCTGCATTGGTAAAAAAAAAACTCTATTAATGTGGAATTAAAATATTTGGCCGCAAAAGGCGCGTTCCGGTGTGCTGCTTGAAATTCAATCACTAGGCGCACATTTATTTCTCCAGTGGTTAAAATATTCCGGGATGCTCTGCATTTTGGCGTGCCTAATTTTTTGTGTGCGTAGGCGCGTTATATTTTACAATCAATCAATCAATCAATCAATCAATCAATCAATCAATCAATCAATCAATCAATCAATCAATCAATCAATCAATCAATCAATCAATCAATCAATCAATCAATCAATCAATCAATCAATCAATCAATCAATCAATCAATCAATCAATCAATCAATCAAATTGAATCACTGCCAGACTACCGATTTGACGAAATGACCGCCGTATTCAGTACAGACAAAGATATCCATGCGCCTTGCGTGCATTCACCTAGCAGCCAGCAGATCTTGCGTCTGACATAAAGAAGTAAAGCTGGACCAAACACATTGAGGATAACTTCCGCGAGGAAAAGAAACGACTTCATGCCTTAGTAGTAACCGCTGAGCGCTGTATCTGGATAACACTGCCCACAAGAAATCTTGAAAACACTGCACAGCACGGGTTGATTTTTTAGCAGCTCCGGGTGAATGCGTCAGAACCCAGGGCGCAATGCAATACCATTTATTTTATGAAAATGCCGATGAAGATGCCAATAGAAAATAATGTAAGGCGAAAGTACTGAAAGCTCTGACAGGTAAGCTTGACCCGTTGCCAAGTTAAAAAATGAAAAGTGCCCCTTGCTTTGGCATGTATTGAAATAAAACACGTAATCCCTTTATTTTTATGGTTGCTAGCTTCAGATGAAGAAAAACATACTCGGGGCCCGTTAAAATCTTGCTTAAAGCAAAGGAAGTATCGGTGTCTGAAAAGTTTTATTTCGCCACACGTCCGATCCACAAGAAGGATGCCGCGTAAGCAAAAAAAAAAATTTAGAGAGCTCTCATTTCAACTACTCTAGAAAAGCTAGTAATTAACAAACAACAAGTCACGTGAGACCCAGCCACAGCCCACGTAACCGTTACCGAAGAAATACCTCACCTAACGACGCAAATCGAGCCACATCGGTCAGCATCCCCAAATGTAAGTAGGCACACGTGAAGGGAAGTGAGCAATACCTTGAGAACATCTAAATAGTACTTTGTAAGATCCCTAGTATCTGCAATAAACGAGAGTCATAGAAATCTGCCATGAACACCTGGAGCCCCTACATCCGAGTAATAACTTAACCTTTGTTGACATCGCACATTTCTGCGACCAAAACCTTTTTGCGGCTCGTGAGTTTTCAATCTCTCGTTGCGACCACGCAAAATGTGAAGGCAGTGGTGTTATGCAAGGCATTTGAAAAACGTAGCATCATCTAATATACATGTACACAGTGACTGGGAGATTTTGTGGGTGTTGATTGAACCAGAAAAATCAAAAATAGTTTTCGTCTCTGGTATCGCCTCCCTGGCAGAATACAACTTTTTCTAAAGAGTTACATGCTGTTACCTAATTTCTTCGAAGCCGGTACGCGAATCTCTCCATATTTCTGGTGGATGATTTTACCGTTCACAACATAACCTGATACGCAGGTTCCGCCATTACTTAACCCCTTGCTCCACTAGCCAAGGAATATCTAGGCTTCGCTACAACATTCTCATTACCAAAGCTATCAAGCAACCTAGCAGAACTTCTAAGACCACTGAAAACATTGTTAAGCTAGTCTTAACCTCCACGCAGGACCTGATATAAGTTATTAGTGACTTACCAATCTGAGCGACCCTTCTTTATCTTCATTTCGTATTGACACTTCGCTTTCCAAAGCGGCATTGTCAACAAAAATAATACAAAACTACAAGAAAACTAACTAATAATATTATTTAGGCGCTTTTTTTGAACATTTTTAATAAATCCCAATAAATGATTCATAATATAATTGGGATTTGCTTTTCACAAACGGTGAATGAGCTAAAAAAACTTTATTTGGGCGTACCGTGTTCAACCTAATCAAGAATTCCCGTGGTACAACGTTCATTTAACATATTCATCAAACAAAAGAAACGCCTTTAAAGTCTGCAATGCAATCTTCCTCCATGCTCTGCAGTTGTGCCTATAACGTTGCGGATGACGCTTTCTATAAAGCGTATTCGTCTTTATAGTTTCGGGTATTAACAACATACACAAAAACTTTCCCCGCAGTATCAGTCCCAGCAGGGACGACTATTTAGCACTTATCGACTATTATGGCAAAGCCATCTCTGTATACAATGCACAGTACCTCCAAATGCCCCATTTGAAAGTTAATTCTGCTAAAACACTAATCCTTCCTTACTTGCCAACACCTGCCATGAATACATTAAAATTGCACCCATCATTATCGACATGCGTGGCGAGAAGAAACTCGTCAAATTAATGAAAGCGTCCTCCGCTCCAGGTGGTCAGGCAATGTGCCAGCCTTCAACGAATACATGTACCTACTAGTCGATAATTTTAACAAACTGTTTTCAGCAAACCCTTGATGAAAGTGTCCGTCCTGCTAAATTTAAACTCCGGAAGGTTGCTCCCCCACATAAGTCAAGTGTCACGCCTTCCCCGTTAACTTGGAGGGACATTTCACCTACCAGCATTTCCTGTAAAATCCTACACTAAATTCTTTCTGCGAATGTGAAGGATTTCGTAGAGTAAACTTTATTTTTTTTATAAACCACACCTTTGTTTTCGAACGACTTATTGGCGTCGAACGCAGCTGCATTGCTCATAAAGTTACTCTCATTCTCGGTAACTATTCCTACATAAAACATCTGCATAAATTGTACTAGACGGACCTGGATGACAAGCTCCTAACGTGGCTAGACGTTTTCCTTACTTTGGGCTTCCACTTCGTTTCAGCTAACAATTATGACCCCGTGCTAAGCGAGCCACAGTCAGGGTTTTCCCAGGGCTCATTCTGGCTCCTCTTCTCTACCTATTTGTATTACTGACCTATCGTGTTATGTTTACTCCCACAATATTTTGTCCGCCAGGCATTGTTAAAATATTTACCAAAATTTAATCCCTAACATTGGCGTGACACGATTACGAGCAGATCAAAACGCTGTGGGAATTTGGTGTAAAACGGGGCGCATCGAACTCAATACTAACAAGAACGAATACAAGCGTGCGTCCCGAACTACTGAGGAACTACCTTCGTACTCAATAATAACTTCTCTTTTAAGAAATGTGCCAAGTTTTAAATATTTTGGTCTTCCCATATTAGCTGCTCTTGCCTGGAACAATCACACTGAAAATATTGTCAATACAACATCGTGGACTTTCATTTATAACATTGTCTAATCATTCTTCAAAGCCACCTTTTTCACTAACACAACGAATTTACAAGGCGATGGCTCGGCCAAAGCCGCAATATGCAGAAACAATGTTAGATTCAAGCGAAATGAGCCCTACCCAACAACCTAAATTAGTTCAGAATATCGCTGCCGGTTATGTATTGTCCAATTATAAATTCACAGTCAGTGTCACACAGATAAAAACGAGCCTTATCTGTCATTCCTCGCGTCTTATGGTAAAACCTTCTTCGTATGTGCCTTTTCTCTAAAATATTCAGTCCCCACTAAATACTTAGCGCATTTATCCCAACACCTCATTACATTTCTTCTCGCTTTTTCCACACAAAGTCAGCGTACCCAAACATGGAGTAACGACTTCTATGTGTCATTTGTTCCACAGACGGCCACGATTGGAACCACCTTGTTGAGGGTATTGCGTGAACTGGAAATGCGGTATTGTTCGAAAGCACTTGGAAAACTTCTGATACTAAGAATGGTATGTAATTTGCCTGTCTATAAATACTACTTACTATGATTGTTTTGCTAATTTACCTTGAAGTTCACAGCTAAAATGCATTAATTAGGAAACGTTTTTACTTCATAGTACCGCCAATTTTATTCAATATTTAGAGTTTCTTCAACTGTGTCTTACCCACTCGCCTCTGTAATGCCCTAGTCCTCGGAGGGCCTATTAAATAGATGACTACAAACGTATCAAAAACAAAATAATAAATAAAAATACATATTTATTTATTTTATTTTATTTTTATTTATTGATATTGCTAGCCTCAACTCTGGAGACTGTTGCGGGATTGGGGATACATGAATAATAGGCGTGCTCTTTTTAAACAACTCACGAAAGGAGAAACAAGGGTAAAGGTGAAAACAACAATATCAGCCAAACACACTACATACATTAACACCTGGCCATTTAAATGATAACAATGAGGAGCGCATGAAAGATTCAGCAATAGAGAGTACAGAACACATATAAATAAGAAATAAAGCATCAATATTATTGTGGGATTGAAGGGCTCGTTGAGGGAGTTGATTTGTGGAGACACGCAATGTAGAAAGCGCAAAAGTACACGACGACTTGAACAAATAAGCAGAGAACAAAAGGGTAGCAGGTGTTGGGGACCCCAAGTTTACAAATTCCATTCAGGTGGAAAGTTTGTTGCATGAGTATTAGCGCAGGTTAAACTGCTCGTCTATAGTTATAAAAAGTAACGTATTATAAGGCTCTCGCAACCTACTTGATAGTAGACGTCGATTACGCAGTTGACTAATTTCTCTTTAATGCGTAAAAACGTTTTGCCTAAAGTCAAGTGTTTACAAGGACAAAGCGGTTAGTCCGCAGGTAGCTTTGTCATATTCTCGCTTTCCGCTTGTAGTACAATTCTGCGTCCTTCTCTTGGCGGTGAAGACCACGCCACTAAAATAGCTTAGACACAGAAATACGCAGTAGCAATACTATATTTCTTTTTTTTATTTTATAAAAAAATTGAATCTTGGTATTCAATTTTAGTTGCAGAACGATCCTGTTGTTGGTGAAAAATGGCAGACAGGAAATGAAGGAGCAGCTTCTCATGGTTGTAGGTGTCGCTGCGGCGATTGATATGGCGAAAGGGAGCAATACCGCTTTATTACTTTGGGAATATCATCGCTTCAACAATTGTACAACACAGAAGTTAGGAATTTTTTTTAGCCTTCTGGCTTATTATTCGGAGTTGTAGTCAGAATTTTGAGACCATAACAAGTGCATGGTTTATTTGTCACGACATAGAAAAACAAGCCATAATTAGGCTGGGTGTAAATTTTTCTGGCACGAACACAAGTGCAAGGCTGCCGTATTTTGTTATTGACTAGTCATTTGTACAGGATAGGGAGGCGACTGGTGCATCCAATCAAACGATCATGATCCAGCTAGCACCAAACCAAGATGCCGCACAATATGTGAACTTTGCCCCCACTTCAATGGTGTGTGGAATCAGTGCTCCGAATAGGGCCGGAATGGGCCCAGGCGTTAGGGTGTTTATGTTAACTTTGACTGAGTTTGCTCGGGCCGTTCCACAGTAGAAAATGGCTTGATTTGAAATAGCTTGTATGAGTACAAACCCGGCGCGCAAAAGTTTTCACTTTAGCTATCTTAATCGCCCTTCTATTGATATATTCTGCTGGATGGGTATATTACCAAGATGGGTTTATCACATGGGGTAGGACTTAGGCATGGCTCTTATAACTCGGGAGGGCATTGCGACTATAAATGTTAGCGTAATTTACCATTTGAATCGCAAAGTACGTTGGAGTTTGTTTGCATATGCGGAATATCTACAGTACTTTCACGAGCCCGTGCCCGTATAACCGCCTGCTTACCGGTGGGACGAATCACAACTGGCCTACCCATCCCCACAAGAACCTCAGTTCAGGTGATCATCTTCATCAAAGCTTCTAATGGGGACTTAACTGTAGGGCGTGACATGTACACCAAAATCCTGCGAACGTGAATTGATGTCATCATCCTTCTCCGCTTCTTCCTCCTCTACACAATCATTATGGTCGTGGTCATCATCATCATCATCATCATCAAATACTCAGAACATGGGCTTGGCTAATATAGCTTGGCAAACTCATACAGCACGGTAGGGTTACTGATTTGAACCGGTACCTAATTAAAAAAAGATACCTTCTGGATGGCAGAAGCTGGTGGACCACTGCAAGAATTGAAAGAACTTCCCCACGATGCTTCGGAATTTTGCCGGGAGTTGCACATGGGAAATTATTGATCGTACACAGGTAAAAGTCGTAGCGATTAGAATAGGCAGTATTTGTGGATGATTCTATCCTTCAAATTTTGCCAATACAAAAAACGGCCGTCTCTTGATAAAATTATCGGCTTCAACAAGGGCTATCGGCGGCTTTATCAACTGGATGAAAGGTTGACATGTTTTTGATACTTTTATTACTCGGCCATAGTGCCAGAAGTTTATGGTGTGCGTTCGCTTTTCATCCCACCTCAAATAGAGCCGACTACGGAATAGAAGTGTCGCAGATGCCTTCAACAATAATTTTGTTACGTTCCCCGCATATAACATGACACCTCATCATAAAGAACTGTAGGAACGCTTGTTGACTGGGTTTGTGTTACCGATATTATTTTGTTTAAAAAAGGATTTCTGCCGTGATGAACGATTATGTAAAGCCATTTTCACCATTACCTAGAAACAAGGCACGTGGACTGTGAGCTTGGTCCAGTGTGAAATTATAAAACTGCTTCTTGCAAACTACCGTGGTGAGTGGAAATTTGGTAAGGCACTCGGCTTGAGTTGAAAGGTACGAGCCACCATTAAAAACTGCGCGACGGAGCGCTAGTGAAACCAGAATATATTAACGTCATTTTGGTGATTGGTATAGACTTTCCTTGAGTAAACAAAACTTCATAATTGTGTTTAGGACCCAATGAAGCGCAGTACGCTTCATAGGCATCGCAGACAGATCAGAAATCTACGTTACGCACATCCAGAAAAAAATTCCTTTTGGTCGAAACTACGTATGTGAAACGTTATCACAACTCAGACATTCCTCTAGAAACAACGTGAAAAAACATACAACCGACGTGTCACAGCACCTTCATGAGACTTTAAAGTGATGTTTTCTTGGTGGTACATTTCCTGGATATAGTGTTGATACATATTCAAGACATACAGATAAGTCTAATCTCCGTCTTCTTGTGTACTCGAAAACTACGTCTAGTGTACATTACTTGGCGTTGCTGCTGGAGACATGGACGCAAAAAATTTACTTTTTACAGCTACACAGAGCCAACGTAGTTACGTTAGCATGGCCTCCATTGCCTTGTGGGCATTGAAGTATATTTGTGGCGGGTTTTTTCGATTACTTGCTGTAACTTGTCACTTTTTTTACTGCAATGTGTTAATATTCTCGACACCAGTGCTGATGTGTTAAGCAGTAAATAAACGCTTGTTTGCGCGCTCAATTTTATGCACTCATTGTTGGTATGCTCTACACAAGTGGTACACAAGTCACACTTCTGTACCATCAGCAATCTCCCACTACTGGGGCAGCCCCGGAGGATGGAGTTGGCCGTCGCTACAATCGAAATTGGTGCTGTTGCGTTTTTTTTAATATCACCATCATGATCAACTAGCATAGTTTCTTCGTAAGCTGAAAGGTTTACCAGGAGTGCCCACTTTCTGATGTCACAGTTCTAACAGACATTATAAAGTAATAAACAGGCATGCGAACAAACTGCGTCATCAATAAGCAGACTTCGTTCGTATAGCTGTATGCGCTTAATGATGTTTCGACGTTGCCGCATTTGAGTAGGACGCTAAAATAAACATATATTGCTGTGCTATGAGGTAAAATGAGGCTACTGTTGTGTATAAATAAAGTCCACTTTAAACAGAATTTATATCGGGCCAGTTAACGTCAAGCACAGAGCCACGCACACTCGCACAATTCTGTGTAGGTACTCTTCCTCATTCCTCATGCGTGGCTTGCCACTCGCTTCCCTTTAAGTGTTGGCACTGAGCACCGAATTATGTCAATATAGTTACGTTTTTAGGTACCAGAGAAGCGCCAACCCCAGCTCGGGCTTACTGATGTACACAAAACATCTCCAAATGGGAAAGTAGCATGGGAAACGAGTACCCATAAGTAACAGCAAACCCGTACTGACCGGCTTCAGCGCCCTTGATTCATTGACAGCCTGATCAATATTGCTGGCTCTGGGGATCGGCCCAGACGTATCTGGTATGCATGCTGTTCTGAAAATAGGTCACCAACTATACAAAAAAGTAAAAGATACAAAGCAAAAGGGGAACTGCTTATAACTGAGGACAACAAAAGGTTTCAAGAAAGCATAACACAGAAGTTCAAGCCAAGCAGTTTACACTGACATTACCAATAAATACAAATAAAACAAAACACGTTACGCACACTTTATTTACATTTGAAATTCCTAATGCGACTTGACATAAGAGAACGTAATACCAGTTTTTCGGAATGCATAGGAAACACACTAACAGCTATAACCGCCTTGTAAAGTCTCATTGAGAAGGAAAATGTCGAAGAGAGCAGAGTATCAGAAGAGTGAAGAGAGAAGGAGGTCGACTGATGATTTTACTTCAGTGGTTAGTATTGATGGATTATATATAATATAGTGATATGATATATACATGTTATAAATATTGTAACAGAGAAGGTGGCCGTTAGCAGGCGCCCAGTGTGGCCAAAGGGTGTGTGCTCAACTGAGACCGAGGCTGACTGCAGGTGGCGTCAATCCCCCACTGGGCTATGTGAAGGCTCAGCATCGGAGCAGCCCCATCGAGAACGATCTTGCGGAGAGCTGCGTGGACTCCCGAGCAGCTTGGCCTCTGGTACAACCAGCCCGTTACCACGCTCTAGCCGTTTGCTAAAAACCCCATAAGTAAATATTGATATTGGATCGAGAGATGACAATAAGTTTTCGAGTCATGTCCAAGATATATGCGAGTAACATATAAATATATATATAATTATATATATAGAATATTATATATATATATATATAATATTGTTACGTGGCGGTAGGACGAATGACACGAGTAATGGTGAAGAATGAGGAGCGATATATTTACATTATTTACAAGCCATGATGGCAGATTTTGCTGTCTGCACGCCCACCTTTTTCCTCGTTGTCTTCGACGCCTGCCTATGGTGCCATGGGGCATTGCCCAGCTGTCTTGTGACACTATCACCCAGGACAAAGATAGCCATCCTGGTCGAGGCACAATTGACTCGTCCTCAAAGTCGGATGTCCTTGCTTCTTTTCGCCGTGCAAATGTCTGGGATGGGCAGCTGACCTCGTCATAGCAGCGCTCGAGTGCTGGCGGCAATGGTTCACGCTGCGGCTGATGGGTTGGGGTCATGGCAGAGGACTGATGCTGTGCGGTTGTGGATGCCGCTACGACGTTCGGCTTTCGCTATGGGGACTCTCAATGTAGCAGCTATAATCAGCTGGTCCGCAAGCTTTTGCACCGGTGTCTCTATTTATTCTTGGCAAAATTTTCCCCATCGCACACAATCTGTCGAAAGTAGCGAGCAGCGAGCTTGGTGACGTCGACCCGCAGCCGGAAAACTGCCCGTCGACACCTCGGGTGAGGGCGAGATGGGATGAGTATAAACGGTGAAGTCCTTGCCGCCACGGTTGACGATGAGGGGTATGGTTCAGGCTGGCTCCCAACATCGACGCCCACAAGGCCACGACGAATCGATGAGGGCACGGAACCGCGCCGCACGTAAGGGATGCGAGCATGGCTTGGTCGGATGGTCTCGTCTGGGAATGATCTGCTGGGCTCACCTGGACAATATTGACAGTGACGGGCTGGAACAGGGGCAAGGGAACTTCGGCTAGAGGTGCTTGAGGCAGGGCTGGGGGTGGAAGACGGGGCCAGCGTAACCTCTAAAATTGCGTCGAAATTGTGACGCTGCGAGCCGGGCCAGGATGGGGATGACGGCCCACTATCGTCCACCAAAATGTTACGTGGCGGCTGGACGAATTACATGAGTAATGGCGAAGAATGAGGAGAATATATTTACATTATTTACGAGCCACGATGTCAGAGTTAGAGTTTGCTCTGTCTGCCCGCCCGCCTTTTCCTCGTCGTCTTCGACGCCGGGCTGTGGTGCCATGGGGCATTGCCCAGCTGTCTTGTGACAATATATATACATAAATAGTCTGGTCGAGGCCAATATATGTCAAAGTGGATCCTAGCTTATTATTCGCTCGCAAATTCTTTTGGGCAGTATAATTTAGCTATTAGCGGCGCAATTATACAGGCTATTATATGCGGGTAAAAAAACGATGGACACGATTGCACGTCCAATTTTGTATGCTTTCTTGGTAAAATAACCGCTTATTACGATGCTCCCGAGCCGCGATATCGGATATAGCGATTGAATCCGTTTACCGCCCGCGCCAAAAATGCGAAAATGCGTCACGAGGAGGGAGCAGGCGAGTAGGAAGCGATCCCAGGGGAGGCCACGGAAGCACCCGACGATGAAGGGGTGCCACAGTTATGGTCGGCGCTTCACGAAGAGCCGTCGGGTCTCGACGATTTTCTCCATGCCGACGATGGTGTGGAAACATCCGAGTGCCTCAGTGACGAGGCGATCGTTTGAGAGTGTGCGTGGTGCAGCGGACAGCGGTGAGAGCGACGACCGACGACGACGACGACGACGCGGCTGCGCAACCTACCCACGTACCGTCATCGCACGAGGCCCAACGAATGATACAGTCCCGACGGGACTTCATTTTTGCGAAGGACCCTCCCGCATCAGCTACGTGAAGCAATTAGATGCTCTCGAAAAAGATGTGCGTCAGCTTCGCGTGAAGCAGTCAAGCTGACTGACTATGGCTTTTTCTGCAAACGAGTAGTTGCACTAACCTCACTTGCGTGATAATAAAATGTTTGATTCTCTCTTGTGGCTTTTTTTTTTCTCGACCCGCTTATAACGAATTATCGGTTATAACGATGGGATTTTTCTTGGCACTGGATATTGTTATAAGTGGACCTAGACTGTATATATATATATATATATATATATATATATATTATTATATATAGTATATATATATTTATATATAGTAACGTGGAGCCATTAAAACAATGACTCACAGATCGATTTCACGTTAATTTAGCATTAGCCTACAAATGGGACAAGTATTTACACATTATTTATGCGGTGTAAATAAATATCGGGAAAGACCTACATTTATTTTTCAGTTCTACCGCTCCTCCTTTCCTGGATAAAGTAAGACCAGATTATTTAGGTATTACGTAAAGGTATGCGGTTTTTAATTAACTGACATCTTAACGCGAAATGATGCGAAGCCAATGTAGAGTTTTGAAAGCAAATTCAGTAGTAGTTGTACAGTTACATGTACAAGAAGTGTTGAAATAAAGCTATTAGATTCATTATAAAAGAGGCAATATTATTATCTTCTCAAAGGCACGTTGATATTGGTCTTTCCCCGACTTTTGCGGCCTCCCCTTCATTGTGCTTCTCGGGGACGAGTGTGGATATATCCATAATGCAGCTGATACCTTTATGATTGTAAGCAGGAACAGCTGAGTATAAAAGACACGCCCTTTCTTGGGGAACAGTACCCGGGCCTCATTGACTGTGCCTTGGGCAGCGGGAAACAGCTGTTTCAGGAGTGCCATTGCACCAGTGGCACAGGAAACAAAAAGTTGGAAAGGAATATTGCTCTCACTCCTGTGATGTGGTGCCATAAGAAAGAAAAAGCGGTGCTGCAACCCCCTTGCAAGATTTACATCCACTGAGAATAAACCACCCGCCACGCAAAGTGCTCATTCAATATCTCCGAGCTCCGGAAGAGGAGCTTCAAGGTTTTTCTGATGCCTCCTAAGAAGCAATGCCTGCACAAACCTGGGTGTTTTACGTTTGTGCAGAAAAAACCTGTAGTTTGAAACACTGTTGAACCATTTCATAACGAGATGCAATACCGGATTGAAATTGCTGTACGTAAGTGGTCTTGGGGATACTTTGATAGTGCAAACAAAAATGAGGCCAACAACAAGAAGGGCTCTCCATTTCACCCATGGTTAATTTCGTAACCTTTTTCAAACTCTAGCGTTGCCCAATTTATTGCGCGCAATAAAGCGGATAAATTTCTCAATGTGGTAATACATATCTACATTGAAATAAAGAAACGTAGGTTCCTGAACTGTACTGAGGTGGGGAAAGGAAAAGGGAAAAGGTTTGGGCTTGGGTGTTCATCGTCAGACGGAAAACAAGCGCTAAATAAAAACACAGGACGAGGAGTGGAAGGGACAAGCTTCTAAACCGGACAAGCGCTTGTCCCGTCCACTCCTCGCCCTGTGTTTTTATTTAGCGCTTGTTTTACGTCTGTACTGAGGTGCCCTCTAGTTTAGATGTCGGCCAACAAAATACATGTGGGCTTTCCTTTCGCTGCATCTACGTCATTTTTTAAATTCCTGCTGCTCCTTGCACCTTAGGAACCCCCATTTTCCATTTCTGGGAACCCTGATGGTAACCCAGAAATCGAAGCTTCGTTAGGTTCACGACGCCAGTAATACCAACCAAACTGGGTGTGGTAAGTGAAAATAAAAGCGCCTAAAAAAGCTCAAAATGCTCTAATTAGCAATTCCTGAACTGTACTGACGGTGGGGTAAAGGAAAAGGGAAAAGGTTGGCCTTGGGGGTTCATCGTCCAGACGGAAAACAAGCCGCTAAATAAAAACAGAGGACTAGGAGTGGAAGGGACAAGCTTCTAAACGGACAAGCGCTTGTCCCGTCCACTCCTCGTCCTGTATTTTTATTTAGCGCTTGTTTAACGTCTGTACTGAGGTGCCCTCTAGTTTAGATGTCGGCCAACAAAATACATGTGGGCTTTCCTTTCGCTGCATCTACGTCATTTTTAAATTCCTGCTGCTCCTTGCACCTTAGGAACCACCATTTTATTTCTGGGAACTCTGATTAGGTAACCCCTAGAAATCGAAGCTTCGTTAGGTTCACGACGCCAGTAATACCAACCAACTGGGTGTGGTAAGTGAAAATAGACGCACGGAAAAACTCAAAATGTTCTAATTAGCAACTTTTCTTCATGTTTATTTTTTGTATGCCCATTACGTTTTGAGCCATTTGGAATGCGTATGTCCTGTCTGAACAATAATCGACAACTTATGTGTATGGTTGGGTGGCTAAGCGCATATTCACACTTTCTTCTTGGGTTTTTATTTATTTTACGCTGCACGCTGCACGCCTCGTCAGGTCCGGTACGCCGCATGCCTGACAGGACTTACGCCACACGCCTCGTCAGGTCTTAAGTTTTTCTGGACTGGATCTGCTCTGTTTTGGCAACTTTTGTGCCTGACTCGTGGAATAGATAGTTTTGGCCGTCCTGACTTCCACGGTGCTACGGTGCTACGGTGCTCCATGGCTACGGTACTACGGTGCTCCATGCTTTGCCCTCACGAAGACACAATATGAACGACTGGAGACATTACACCGCGAAAGCCTCAGAGTAATTACTGGTTTACCTCGGCACACCCGCGTGGAAGAACTCTACCGCTATTCCCAAGCTGCCCCCCCTCCGCGCTTATCATAACGAAGAGGGGTCGAAGGCCACAACAGGAGACGCGCCGCAACCCGCGCGGGGCAGCATTGTCCAAAAATTGGCTTCCGGTCAGAGCGATTCGCTTTTCCCCGCAACTGCCGGCATGTTCGACCCCTTGGGAATGAATGTCTTGGTTCGTGTGTCAAAGCCTCTATCATCGCACCTGCGATAGGGCCGACAACTATAACCACCATGAGCGCACCGCTATTGCTGCACGCGCAGACCGCCGAGCCGGCGCCAATCTTTACAACAGCAGTCCTAAATGAAAACATCTCGCGCTTCACTTTCCTGTATTGACGGCCAAATGCGCAGTTCCCGCACAATTCAATTTCTTCACCCTCCAAGCCCATGTCAGACCCGTCTTGCGGCAGTTCTTCTCGCTGCGGAGCACATTGAGGCAACTTACGGCGCCGGTGACAACCACCACTTCACAATTTTACGGACAGCCCCCAAGCCCCTCGATCGACTTGGCAAAACCCCATACGTCGGAACCACCTGCGACCCTCATCAAGACCATTTGTCGCAGTGACCTGCGAAGACACACAGCAATATAGTCGTTCGGGTAGTACACTGGGTCCCGGGTACACGCGAAGGCGGAATCGGCAGCGAAGACCGCTTACGCATGCGCGAGCGAGCACTTTGAACTCGCTCCAACCCGGCGTTGCCCGTCCCATTTGCACAACACGACCCCGACCCCTCAAAGGCAAAAGCGGCAGCACGGTACGCGTCCAAACAGTCGCTGCAGAACTTGGTTCCACCAGACCCCGCCCCCTGCCCGCTGGATTGCTCCGTGGAGCAGAAGTACTTCTGCACAAGGCAACGGATCTGGTGCCGCAGCTAACCGATGATGTGTTGGCCAAGTGGCGTGCGTATGTGCCAAAACGTCACCACCATGCCGTCGAGGTTGCGCATCTGTGGCCACAGTTGCCTGCACCTCTTGCTCCACTGGAGCCACGCCCACTGTACACCACATGTTTGTGGGACTGTCCCGGCCTTCAAACGCTCCGTTTACAGTATCTTCCGCCCGGCGTCCAGCGGCTTGTGGAATGGACAACCCCGCTGCAACCCGCCACTGCAAGGCAGACGCTGCTTTCTCTGTGGGAGTTCGCGCGCTCTTCAGGCGTCGACCGCAGAATGTAACATTTAAACTCTCTCCCCCCCCCCCACCTTCCTTTCTTCCCATGCTGACCGACGCGTCCACCTTCTCAAATAAAGTTTTGTTATGTTATGTTATGTTATTTATTTTAAATTGCCCTTACGGGTAGTAAGATTTCATAATAACGATTGGGTGAGCAACATAAAAATTGTAGGGTTTTAACACACTGGAGCTGGGGACCTATTCTTCCTGTATAAGGGGCTGTACAATAAATTCACCCAGTTGAATTATTCAACATGGACTGAACTGTCGGCACATGGGCGATCTGGGTTTTCTTTAAAAAAAAGAGCGGTAATGCCAGAATCAAACCATACCCTTTGGTTCAGCCCACAACATCTTTACCACTAATCTACTACGGTGCGTGATGTTTTTGATGGAACCATAAAGTCTGAAAAGAAATAACAATATAACGATAATCCTTGGTCTTCCCTACCGACACTCAAGTAGATACACATATGACAAAACGTATATATTATCAATTAAATCTGGCTTTTTGCTTCAACGTTCCCCTGAAGTTTTCTTGGCGTTTAGGTGTATGCCAAGGAGACCATAAAAAAAACAAGCGCTGTAATGTCGTTTATTGCTGAGATCTTCCTGAAGCTGTTCTTATTAGCTTTTTGCAGCGAGGAAAGATTCTGTTCTGTGAATGCTATTTTTTTATTGCGGCAACATTTTTTTAAGGAATACGGCGGCTGCGAATGGGGTATCGGTACTGATGAACCTATAATACACCAATACAGGGCAATTTGCTTTTACATTTTTTTACGTGCTTTAGCAACAAGAGCACACTGCTTTGATGATATATCACTCATCAACACATTTTCTTTTTCACTATCTCCTTAGTTCACTTAACAAACAAATGCTTCCATTTTTGACTTCATAGAGTAAACACGCAATAAAATCCAGCAGTCCTGCACAATATACTCCATTGAGAATAATGGGTCACCTGGCATGAAACAGCGCAAAAATGAACAAGCGATTATGATGTTCAGCAGCTGCCTAGAAACCACTTTAGAGTAATGACTGACCTAATACAGTTCAAGATTAAGAAAGTGGTTCAGGAGTAGATGCTAGTTTTCTGAATTACAGATGTTGAACCCTTTCTTGCTGTCGATAATTGCTGGAAAAATTGCCTGCTGAGTTCAGCCCATCTTAGGTTAGAGATTACAAACGCCAAAGACACTAATACTACACAAACACAAATGAACCTGACCTACTTTCACAAAGCTGTGTAGTTTGATAAATATAAGATAGATACAAACAAAATACTTTCACAAAGCGCTTTTTATTCATACTTATTCCTATAATATTGAAGCCTTATCAGCCTCATCAAAGTAAAACTATTAAGGAAATTTTTGTGTTTCTGTGCTTTTTTCTTCTACACAGGAGGCCGTGGGTAAAAACGGCAAGGGCACTTAAAATATATCCCGCTTTCTCCAGATTGCTGAAATGTGAATGACTTGAGGAGTATCACTTTTACGTTTATAGTTTTGGTGGCAATTATCCACGGGTTTTCTAAAGTGCATTCAGGGGCTCCACTATCTGGAAATGTTCATTTGTTGGGCTGTATGACTCAGTTTCATGTCAAGTTGGTACGATCGGAGTGCTTCCTCAAAGTTTTATGTTTTGTCTTTGTAATTCGCGGACATTCTGTGGAAGCAATTTTGTATTTTTCTTTTGATGTGCATCATTTTTACATCCATGAGTTCAAGAGGGTTTATGGTGAAGGAGAAGTCCTTCCTGTCTGGGAATAAATTTAATAGTTTCATTTGCCCCTAATTCACATTAGGTGGAATGACACTGGTCCATCGGGAAAATGCCGGTGTCGCGGTAAATCGCAAATAAAGGCATGCGCTGCTGACCATTGGAGTTGAAGGAGCTGTCATTTCCTGATATTCGCTCATATTCAGGAGGTCGGGTTTGATAGAGTGAATAAGGTTATGGTGTACCGATTTTTCTTTAGGCCGTCAAGAATGGCTTTCTCTCCGGATTTTTTTCTCATATTCTGCTGAGCGCATATTAGTCGCTCTTTGTTAACGGGCCAAAACTACGTTAGCTTTGCTCCAAACTTAGCGGCACAGAGACAAAATAAGGTGTCGCTGTGCGTCGGTTGGTTTTTGTTTCGGGGTGAAGCTCAGGTGGAAAAGATATCTTTTTACGAAAATGTCTTGGAGAAATGTGTGGTCCATAACTGTTTTCCTTTTACGGATTCAGTCAAACTGAGGTCATAAGGTTATAAGTGATTGTACCTGCAATAAAAACCAAAAAAAAGCTCAGATGCTACATTCAATTTCACTTGTAACACCTAAGGTTACACAATGCTGGTCAAGCCTTGGCTATGCTACTCAGGCAAAAGCTATGCTCAATGCAAGATGAAAAAAAAAACATTGTGAAATTCAAAAAAATACTGCAACAGAGTCAACTTTATTCACTGCGCCCCAAGCTGTCTTCACAGACTGTGTGATAAAGAATATATTTTAGTCGCTGCAGCCATATCGGTCAATAACGTTTTCTTTCTGCCTACACTGTATGCCCTCTGACTAGCCTCAACCGAAGATACTGTCGACTTCATAAATATTTTTATGAAAGATCTTGCTGTCCAGGTTTTCTCTGCATACTCGGCTTCAGCTGTTCGTCAGGACACAGGTGGCGCTGTCTGGGTATGGGCCCCAGGCAAGAAGAACCCCTCCCGTGGGCTCCCCAGCGTGTTCGCAATTCTCAAGAAAATAATTTATTTCTACAGCTCCTTCCCACCCGCAACTATTTGCAGAATGTTACAGGGGCATCAGTTAAAACATGGCAAATTTTCAAAGAGAATGCCATGTTGTTTAACCTTTACCCCATTTTAACCCTTCGAGCATCGATGCCACGAGATAAGAAGGGTCTTTAATAGAATAAAAGACGCGATGGTAATCCCAAAATTCGTTCCGCAGAGCGCACCACCAGTTATGTTATCACTACCCGGAACTTCCAGAACGGCTCTGGCCGCACCAAACGGCATAAAGTAATGGAGCATATGGCCCTTCAGATAAGCTCACCACTACAGAAAACCGGACCATACACGAGGTTTAGGAACACGCCGATGATCGACACCAAAATGAAACTTTTAACAGGATCCTCGTAGGGCCATGGAATATCTATGCGGGCCGGGGAAACCTAAAAGAATTTTTAAGTGTTGCTAACCAACTCTGAAAACGCAGCAGCAAATACGCCAAGATGTAATGTAAGAGAATGGGCCATTCTGTCGTTTGTACAACATAATTGTCGGTCGTGCAATAAATTTTTTGTTCCACTACAGATATTCCTGTCGCACAACCGACCGTCTTGCAGTCTCAACAGGGATCCTGGTTATGCGACGGATATCTTAATGTACAACATAAATTCCTGTAGTGCAACAGAAAAAACATTCGGTCTTTTGACTTGGTATTTCCCAATTATGCCTATAACGCGCCGTGCAAGGTAAAAAACAAAACTTCACCTATATAGCTGCTTGTTTCGGCCTTAACCAGTCCCTCTATATCATGTTAACAAGAGACCTCCAGTACGTTTGGAACCCTTTGCAATAAACTGGGATAAAACTATCTGTTTTTTTTTCGGGTTGAGAACAAGCGTTACATGGACCCGGCGTCAACTTTATTTACATCTCGCGGATTTTTCTAGCTTGTTTAGGCTGACATTGGTGCGCAAACCGAAAAACTTATCATGGTGGCTGTGCATTAGGCATGGGCTTTAAAATGCAGTTAATAACAAACGTCCTTAGGCTGTTTGATGAATACAATAGCCTTCCATTTGGCCACACGGTCTCTGACCTCTTTATGGCTACAAAGAAATGCAGAATGTAAAAACGGCTTCTTCGACACCGCAACATCTTCAAACCAAAATAAACTTCCCAATAAAATGCAATAAAAAAGGTGTTTGCCCATACAACGTAATAAAAGCAGAATAATAGATGTACATTCAAAAGCTACACTAAGTTTAATTGTTAAATTAAAAACGTTTTGTGGATGCATTAGGCACCCTGATGCCACACATTCAGTTTTCGTGTTCCAAAATGTTTTCGGAAGTGGCATAAATTTATTTAAATTATATATTTTTTTAATTTTTTTAAAGATGTATCAATGCAGCTGGAACTGTTCTGTAAAATCCTGATAAGAGAGTGGCTAAGAGACTAAACGTTCACACTGCACCTTAGAAATCACACCAACTTTATAATTACACATCTATTAACAGCTTACATGAGAATACAAAAATTGTACGTGAACAATGTAACACTATAATTCAAGAAAATCAGCATTTTCAGATCAAGAGGCGCGAACGAAATTGCACAACCCTAACAAAAGGCAGCAAACAAAATGAACATCTAAACACAGCGTAGAAGGCCCGTGGACAAAATTAGAGCATCGTTGTTACCCAATTACTGTCGAATGAGGGTTATGACTCAAAAATATGATCTCAACGTTTTAAGGTTGTAATATATTTCTTGTTTTTTCTTGTTTATATATTTCTTGTTTATATTCCTTGAAGATATAATGCAAGTTTGGCTGCAGTGACTGTATTTTTAATAGTTCCAAAATTTCCGCATAAACCACATATCTCTCATTTGCCTTACACAAGGTGGTTTTTCTTCGCTTAAAAGTGTTCGAGGCCGTCAAAAAAAATATTAAAAGAATTCAAACTGAAATGAAATGCACGTAACATTCGAAAGCGGAACTTGGGTTGCAGTGTGAATGAGCTGAGTTCTTTGAAGGTTTTCTGTTGAAGCAAAATATTCCAACTTAGCAATGTGGCCGACAATGTTGCTGTAAAGTTAAAAGTTTGTTCATAATCACTTTGCCGGTAGTTGCTAATATCGAACTACATTGGTAAATATGCAACATAAGAAACGCATTGCAATTTTTTATTTTTGCCTGCATAAACCGAAGTCGCGTAGAACAAGATGACTCCCGGGTAACTCGAGAGAGCATGTTAGAGAGTATTCCTACACGTGAATACCAGTTTAGGTGACAGTAAAATCAATTCAAGGGTATGGCTTACGAAGGAAGTACCCCCGTTGCCTGCTCTATACTATGCCATTAGGTATTTTCTAAACCACCTTCCCAAAGGTAATCGGTCACTGAAAAGGGGCCGCACCTAATTATCTTTCCTTCCTTTGCAAATCGTAAGCTTTCCAAAACCCAATATATATGCCCTACTTCTTGTTTTGGAATCACTTAATCAAGCCCACCATCTTGCATCGCAGTCAGTCTTCTTAATTGAAAAGTATCTTGCAGCTATATTTAAAAAATGATTTAACGCTAAAAAAGTCAAAGGACTGGTAAAGTCCTCATTCAGGTAAACGACAATAGCAGGCCACCAAGCTTCTAGCTCAAACCCGACTGGCTGATCTGGACATCAAGGTCGCACTCCACCGGAGCCTCAACCACTCACCGGATGGATCTCTCAGGCAGATCTTCTGAAGGAAATGAATGCAGATCTCCTTGCGGGTTTCTAAAATATGGGCGTCATGGTCTTGAGACGCATAATCATCCACAAAGGCGAAAACAAAATTTCCCCAAGCACATCATCCTGACCCTTGACCTCTTAGCACTTCCAAAATATATCATTGCAGGCTTTATTCGTTGCACTGCCTATCCTCAAATCCCGAACCGCCGGCGCTGTTTTAAGAGCCAGAGATTCCGGCACGGTACAAAATATTGTGGCGGCAAAACAACCTGTGGTAAATGTGCCGCACAGGATCACCACAATGACAATTGCAACTTTGCTACCTTCACTTGCGCTAACTACGGACGTCCACACGTGGCTTACTGCAGAAACTGCGAGAAATTTTAACGTAAAAAGAAAGTGAGCATAAAAGTGACAGAGACCATATCCTTTACAGAGGCGCGACAGAGGTTCGCCTCTTTCCCACTGGGTAGGTACGCCTACATTGCTCGCCGGGGCGCGGAGCGGCTTCTGGTTTCCGCACAGCGTGGTCCAGTGGCGGCATGTGTAATGCCGGGGTGAACCTTACATGCAATTAGTTTTTACTTGTCATCAACCTTCTCTCTGTAACACTGTTAAAGTCCCGCTTAAACTGCACTGAAAACTTGACTGCATGGGAGAAAACAAGGACGTCGTAGCGCGCCGCGTTTGTCTACACAGCAGGCGCTATACCTCCAGAGGGCGCAGTGACGCTTTTTGCCACAGACTCGCGTGGTCCGGAATAAGTGACAAGTGGACAAGGAATATTCTCATGAATATGTCGACTGCCCCCACTACTTCCATTTTTAGAGGTCACGTGGCCTCCCGTACTCCGACAGTTTCACGCGTGTGCTTGCTTGTTGTTTATATGTTTCCACAAAAAAACACGTTCATGCATCGCGTATCCAGTAAATAAGGACGATAATTCCGACTAGGCATTTTCTGGAAAGTAAGCACTTATTGACAAATAAACAACTCGTGCACATGTGCGTGAAAGCCTCCGGCTTAAGGGGGCCCAGAAGAAATCTCGAACAGGAAGTAGCTGGAGCAGAAGACGCACCCATGAGCCTTTTCGTTTTTACCCGTCAGCTGCTGAACGTTCTTCTTCTCTGCAACCAAAGGAAACGCGCTGCATTTATATACCGCGGTCCTATGAAAATTAGATAGACGTGAAACCGTAAAAAAACCGTTACTACACAAGGCTCGAAAAGGTGAACTTCACGGTGAAGGTGCCAGCTCAGCTACAATTTTATGCAAGGCGTGCCTTTTGCAGAAGCGCTACTGACCACATTTTTAAACGGGATCTCGAGAACATCGCTCATACGGCCATGTTGCAACCAGACTTCAAATGTAGCATTCAATTTTCAGCAACGCGTAATCCCAAGACATCAACCAAAACCCTTCTTAAAAAGCATAGCAGCACAAAGAGATGGAAATATGTATCGCAAAGAATAGATAAACTGGTAAAATACATCCCCACAAAACAAAGTATTTCATGATAATGATGTTTGAATGTTAATGGCGCAAGGCCAACTAGGGCTCAGAGCACCAATCAGGTGTTTTATGAATAGTTGACAACTAAAATTGGCTTGATTGAACAGGAATACATCAAATAAAGACTATGACGACGGCTGGTGTACAGGGCCATGATGAAGACCAAGAATGGTTAAAAGATAAATAAAAGGGCTGGTGTATGACCAAGGGTGCAACTATCGGTGAAATGAGATAAGGTGTAAGAAGTGAACTTCTGACAGAAACCTAAAGGTGCGCTGAACAGAAAACATGGAATTGTCTCCTAAAAACTATGACGGATGTAATGGAATATGTTCTCGCTAGAATTATCTGAATCGTTTGAGTCGTGTAATGTCGAATGCCTTGCATGACATTAGGATGTGTATCATGGATAAAGCCGACCCAAACCTGCTGCATGCTGGTTTGGAGATCCAGTGAGCCGGTGCGAGTGTGCTACTTGTGTATGGCCTATCCTTAACCTAGCTGAGGTAACTGCAATCTGTCGGTTGTGTGAGGCAGTTGTGTGTTGTCCCAAGTGTGGGTATAATACGTGTTTGATATTTGAACATCATATACATAAACCAGGCAAGTTGTAGAGAACGGCAGTGCCTTTTCGAGCGATTTCATTTCAAGTATATAATGTGCAGCTCAAGATGCTACCTTGATGCACATTATTCTCATGCATGTGAACGGTTGGCAGTAATAACCCAACTCTGACATTGAATGTCCGTGTAGACATGTAACTAGAAAGAGTGTGTAGCATGTGACCTGAAATACGAAAAAAAATTACGTCTCTAAAAACGCTGTAGTGCCATGCTGTACCGTCTCCCTTTTCAATTAAAAAAAATACCGTCATGCACTAATGCTTATATATGTATGCATCCTTAAAGTGACCCTGTAACACTTTTTCAACTTTTTTTGAAATCCTAAATGCTTACGACCACCGCACTGCAAACATTCGCCGAAACACTCGCTCACTACAAGAACAAGCATCGCAAATACCCATTCCCCCACCCGATCCTGTCACGAGATGATGCTACTACCTTCCGGTGACTACAGACCAACTCCTACCCACATATTACCCCGCTACATTCCATGTATCCCACCCTAGACCCTGTCACGTGCAAATCCTGTCCGCAAATAGGCATTCTGTACCACATTTTATGGGACTGCCAGAAATCCCCTGCCCTCACCCCTTACCCCAACCCCACTCATGAGCAGTGGGTGGAGATGCTGACCATTCCGACCTCCCACACCAGCGACGATTGGTGGAGAGGGTACGGATGGCCAGCATACCCCAAGAAATCTCAGACTATAGGAGCCTCCCACTCGGCTTGCGCCCTAACTTCAGCATTTGGTGTCAAATAAAGTTTTTTATAATCATCTAAAATGCTTGCAGAACAAATTCACCCAACACACCCAGTACTTGAAGTAGGCGGTCGCAAAGTACCTCAGCCGAAAATAATATCTCTATGCCCTCAAATAACTTGTGAACGCGCTCAAAAGATATATCTTTATTTACCAGTATGGACGGTGTTCGACTGCCCAAATAACGTCAATTAGGCTATGTAGCGCAGTCGGACGGTTTTTCTTAAGTTGTAGCAATGAACGCCTATCGACCGCAATTATTAAAAAGCAAAAAAAAACAAAGCAGAAACGGAGGGCGTATCTGGTGCGATGATCAAATCACGCAGTTTCGCTCCGTGCTGGCGGTAACTATAGCTTTCGCAGTGGTTTCAGAGGGAAAAGAAAGAGTGAAAGCGCTTATCGAAATTGTTGTAGTGTTCCTTGATAGTACGCCTCTAGTTGATCGTCTAGTTGAAACTAGTTGAACAATTGTGGATCGCCCCGCCAAGAAGCGTGCCTGGCAGCTCTTGAGAATACCATTGTACTCTAGAAAGTACAGGAGTATTCTGTTGATCATCTGGTCGGCGCTCCTCTTTATATCTTGGCGGACGGGATCCGCAAGGGCTCCGCATATTTCACTGATTGTGCCGTGTTAATTACATCTGACCGCAGTGATTTTGTGCTCATCGTGTGTGTGAAGTTCCCCGGAACTGATCGACACCAATTTTGGCCCCGAGACTGGATTCTTCGTGAAATATCAGCGATTTTGTGCCCAGCCCCCGCTAGGCCTATTCAGCCACGCCTAGGCTTCGCACGAATACGGCTCCCCAGCGGCGCGCCGGCGGTGGCTGCTAGGCCTACCGCTCCGCGTCGGCAGCTCGCGCCGTGCGGGCGCTCGCTGCGATCGCTCGCTCCTTTCGCCATGGCATCGCCTTCATCCACCGCCATCAACCATGACCTACCAACGGCAGTTAACGCTCAAATTCAGGACGGAGCCGCCGAGGCCATGGATCTCAGCATGCCGGCTCCCGGCACGGACTCGACCACGTCGCAAGCCCCGCCGCACCGAGACACGTTTCGCCTGCACGGCCGCGGCGTCGTCGCCGTAGAGGGCGAAGACCGTTCACCACTAGACACCGACGGATGGAAAATATCAGGAAAGCAAGTAAGACAGCATCTACTAACACCACCGGCCTCTGGCTCCTCCGAACCGCGGCAGTCCAACCGCCCCGACCGGAACCCTAACTTCGCCCAACGCGTCTCCGCCCGTCTCACTAAAGCAGCCCGCATGCCCAACGTGCTACCGAAGTCCGATACCAAGATTATCATCCGCCCAAGAGGAGGCCTTAACGTCGCGAGAGTTGAAGCGAATATTATCATGTCCGCCGTCCTAGCAGCAGCACAAATACCAAGAGAGACGGCGCGAGACGACACCATATGTACCAACCCAGCTCAAAACATTATCGTGGTCAGTACCCCCAATTAGGAAAGAGCCAGGCAGTATGCTCGGATTCGATCCCTGCACGTCGGAGGCCAACAACACGAGGCGCACGCGTATCGAGCGGCACCGCACGGCACCGTCAAGGGAGTAATCCGAGGCATCGCCGCGGAAGACTCCCCCCTCGAGATACAAGAAAATGTTGTCAACAGTGCAAATCCCATGGCTTTGGAGGCTCATCGCATTGGCAGTACAACGACAGTGGTGGTGCTTTTCGCGGGTACCAAGGTTTCCTAACTTTGTCAAGTATGGTTCCATACTCCTACGCTGCAGTCTGTATCGCCAGCACTATGACGTTTGCCGCCGCTGCGGCCACATCGGACACCGAGCGGACGTCTGCCCACAACCGCACAAGATTGTGTGTTTCGCCTGCGGGACCCCAAACCCCGGGCAAGGCCACGAAAAGCAGTGCACACCCCATTGCAAGTTGTGCGGCGGCACCCACCCCACGGGGACAGCCGGCTGCACGAACAGGTACAAAGTCCCCATTGTCGTGACGCGACGGCGCTGGGAACGCCAGCTTGCAGAGCAGGAGCAACGCCACCAACAATATGCGGCCAACTCGGAAGAATTCCCGCAGCTGCCGCAGCTGGAACAGCAGCAGACGCCGCCGGTCGGAGGAGAGCGCACGGCACCCGGGACACGCAGGAGCCGATCGCGCATGCGCCATACCGCCAGACAACGTTCAGCGAGTAACAGCGGCAAAGGTAGAGAAGCGCGGCACTCCGCATCGAGACAGCGGGCCGGAGGGATCACCGGCGCCACCGGAGGGACAGTTATCTGGATCCATAGCCGACATGGGTAGTAATGGATCCATAACATAATATACACAAAGAACACAATCCAACACAATATTACAAAGATAAAATACAATGTGCACGACAGCAATATATTGTGCAACTTTAACATGGTGAAGCATAAAGCTCAGACATGAAGTATTTTTTTAACGAATGAGTACTATGTCTATGTCTAACGAATGAGTACTATGAGTACTACCCTACCGTCAGCTGGGCGGACGCGGTGCGTCCGATCAGCCTATCCCGACGCCCTCTTTCGAAGCACGAAACACCAATACAACTGAGCAGCAACGCCGAAACGACCCAACTCCGCCACGAGAATGCACAGCTTCGCCGACACATCGCAGAACAAGACGCCAATATCGCCGCCCAAAACGCCACAATCAATGCGATCAATGCCAATGCCAGCTGCTAGCCCTGCACCAGCCCGGTGAAAGCCCGGCACAAACTACCACAAATGTACACAGTGCGCAGTCATCGACAGTAAGCACGCCCCCCGAAATGGACACTGACACTATGGAGCTCGCAGAGGCCCGCCCAATGATGGACAGAGGCTCGAGAGTGGGCAGCGGCGTGGAACCTGGCCCAAAGCGCCGGGCGCTGGAGAACTCGAAAGAGCGACATATACTCACCCGCGTCGACCATCAGCGGGACCGACAGGACCGGGTCGAGGCAGAAATCAAGTCTATATACACACGTCCAGGGACCCTAGAAAGTAGCGGACAACAACTCGTGAGCACCATGCAAAACATCCAAACCATGATACTTCAAATCCAAGCGCACCTACAGCTGGCACCCGCCACGTCGTCCTCATCACCACCCCAATACCCAACGCCCAACCATGACACCGCCCTCGAACCGACACCGTCCTCTTAGAATCTGGCAATGGAACGCAAACGGACTCCACTTCAAAAGAAATACGCTACAACAACACATCCGGCAACTCGATCCCGAGTCCACACCGGACGTCCTCTTACTTCAGGAAACACACAGCGAGCAAATCCTGACGATGCCTGGGTACCATGCCTACGCCATTCCCCCCAGCACCCAGGGTGAAGGTGCGGAAACAGCTCAAGGCGTAAGCATCCTAGTCAAGAAAGGCATTACATGCATCGAGCACCCACCCATCGCTGCCAGCCCCATAGAATACGGCGTAGCGGAATCGTGCTAGGCAAACGTAAGAGCAAAGAAAGTATCTTCGTAGTCACTGCATATAGCAATCCGAGACACTACAGACAGAGATTCCGCCACTTCTTTCGAAGGACTGATCCAACTAGCTGGAAGCAACACAGTGCTCGTCGGAGGTGACTTCAACGCCCCACATCAAGCATGGGACTACCCCCGAACGACAGCTAAAGGACGGTCACTGCATGACGAGGCAGCCGACACCGGCTTCTTGCTCCTCAATGACACGACGTTCCACACCCGCATCGGCACCTCGGTGCAACGGGACACCCAATCCCGACCTCACCTTCACCTCCCGGCCCCGCACTGCGCCGCAGCCCAATGGAGCCATACGGGCCACTCCCTCGGGAGTGACCACTACATCCTCGAAGTCCTCGTCCCGACGAGTCAAGTGGTCCTGTCGGCCAAACGCCGCACGCAACATCTCACAGACTGGGACGCTTTTCGGCACGAACTCGAACAGCTTGACACCCTCGACGGCAGAGACAACATCCAGGCCATCACGGAGTGGGAACACAGACACTCCAACGAGTCAAGAAGCGCAGCACGCGGGCCGTCGAAGTCCGAACAGGTGGACAGTGTAGACAGTCACCTAGCCCACATGCTCGAAGCTCGACAGTCCCTGCAACGCAGGTGGAAGCGGTACCGAAGCAGCCGAAACCTACGCAAGAAATTGCCCAACTCAAAAGGGAAATCTAAAAATACTGCGCAGCTCTCTGCCGCCAACAGTGGCACGCAGTGTGCCAACAAGCCGGGGGCCAACTACATGTCGGACGCACATAGCATCTGCTCCGATATCTGCTAGACCCAGTGAAGTCCAAGACCACCCAGCGTACCCATCTCGAGCGTACGATACATCGGGCGACGCGAGAGAACGGCTCCCAAGACACGATCCGCTACCTGCAAGAGAAATATCTCCCCACCACCCCATCTGCAAAGCTTCCACTATATGGCGGAAGCCGCCAACCTGACCTCGACCGGGACATAGAGCTCTGGGAAGTGCAGAACGTGCTCCAGAACCTCAATGCCACCTCGGCGGCGGGCCCAGACGGCATCACCAACAAAGAGCTACGCAACCTCCCTGACACATCCCTAGAGAGACTCACCCGCTACTTCAACCACTGCTGGCGTACGGGCCACCTACCCCAGAGCTGGACAGACTCCAAGACCATCCTGATACCCAAGCCAGGCAAACCGCCCCATATTGGCAACCTCAGGGCCGATCTCACTCACTTCGTGCGTTGGCAAGTGCCTTGAACACGTGCTCTTAATCGTTGGAACCACTACCTAGAAATGAATCACAGGTATCCCCACAACCATGACCGGATTCCGCCAGGGCCTCTGCACGCAGGATGCCATGCTCCTCACTCAAATGGGACATCTACGACAGGCGAACCAACGATACCAAGGCCATCCTAGGACTAGATCTGCAGGGAGCGTTTGACAACGTGAACCACGCGTCCATCTTGGAACAGATCTCGGCACTCAACATGGGAGAAAGGACCTTCGCGTACTTTAAATCCTTCCTGTCGGATCGAACGGTCACCATCCACGCGGGGGATCTAGAACTCCCGACTAAGAGGCAAGGCAGCACAGGCACACCGCAAGGCTCAGTCATATCCCCCTCCTCTTTAAGCTGGTAATGATGAGAGTCGCTGCGGCCCTCGACAGAATCCCAAGCGTTAACTACAACCTCTACGCCGATGACATCACCATATGGGCCGTCCACGGAAGCGACGGGTCAGATCGAGGAAGCTCTACAACAGGCGGTGCAAGCAGTCAGAATGCAGTCTCGACGGAACGGGACTTAGGTGCTCGCCGACGAAATCGGAACTGCTGGTCATAGGCACCGAGCCGCACTCGATACGGAGCCCAGCCCAACATCAACCTCCACGCGGCGGACGGGAGCGCCATACCACGAAAGGACATGCTGCGCGTGCTCGGCATGCACATACAAGCTAACGGCGCCAACTCGCACACGGTGCAACGGCTTTTACGCAAGGTCACTGCGGCAATGACGCTCATCCGCAAAGTCGCCACACGCCACGCTGGGATGCCGGAGGCCAGTGCACTACGGCTAGTGCAAGCGTTCGTGGTCAGCCACGTTGCATATGTCGCGGCCTACCACAACTGGACGGCGGGCGGAGACCCAACGCATAGACGCGGCCCTCCGCCAGGCATACCGCGAGAGCCTAGGACTGTACAGATGCACTAGAACGGACCGCCTCCTTGAGCTGGGTGTGCACAACACACTCGCCGTAGATTGCTGAAGCCCAACGCATGAACCAGCTAAATCGCCTCTCAAGCACGCCCACCGGTCGCCACATCCTCGACAAAGCAGGACTTCGCCCTCTCTACGATCCCCACCGCAAGCACAACCCCTACCCCCGGTCTTCATTCGCCGCCTGCACATCGCGCCCATTCCGAAGAACATGCACCCGGGCATCCACGACGCTCGCAGGAAAGCCCGGGCTAGAGCCCTCAGTAGACTGTATGCCAACGACGAGATCGCACGATACGTAGACGTGGCCGCATACCACGCCAGACCCGGGCAGTACGCGGCAGCGGTCGTGACAGCGACCACGGGCGTCACAGTCACCGCGGCCAGCTTCCGAGCAAGTACCACCGGCGCAAGCAGAAGAAATCGCCATCGCCCTCGCCGCAATCGACCCCGGCTGCGCAGTCATCCTCAGTGACTCAAATCGGCCATACGCAACTACGGTACCAACGCTGTGGCGGCAATCGCGGCACGAATTCTCAGCAACGCTCCAGGCTCTACACCCCCGACCCTTGAGACTGCAATGGTTCCCTGCACACAAGGAGCAGGCCCCCGGGGTATACCGCGCCCGCAACCGCAACATCACTGCGGACCGGGCGCTCGCGAACTCACCAGTCGGGCGGCCCCCCAGGCGAGGTCTCCCCCCATGCCCCTGAATCCCGGACGGAGATCTGATGAAGATGCGCCCTACTTGCTACCTACACCACTAGAAGACTATGCCACCATACTAAGGTGGTACCGCGACACCAGGAGACGGTTCCCGGCCCCACACCCCAACCTCACTCGAAGCGAGGGACGCTCTATCGCCAATACAGACAGACTCTGTGCTCACACCAGTACTGGGCCGCCACATAGCCCCCGCAATCTACGAGACATCCGCGTGTACCGTCTGCCGCGCCACTCGCGGCACGCTGGCCCACATACTACAGTGCACACCCCAAGACCCCGCACCCTCAAGCATCCGACAGCTACCAGTGACAGTGCGAAGAGCTATCACCTCGTCAGACTACAACACCCAGAAATTAGTCGTCCAGTGCGTCCGGGAGGCCCTGGAGAGGCAGCGGGTAGGCGGCGCGAGCCCCTTGGGGCCGAGCGCTGGACGCCTGACCTGAAGCTCCTAGGGCTGGCCCGGATGATGCCATCGGCGCCACCGGACCGTTACTAGTCAATAAGTCTTTTCTCTCTCTCTCTGTTGATCATCTTGAGCACCTTGCACAGGCAGCTTGTGAGTGCGGTGCGTCGCTAACTGGCAGGGGCAGACGGTTCCTCTCCTTCAGAAAGGCCACTACGATGGCCTCTCTCCAAGTTCCTGGAAGATGCCCCGATAGCCATATTTTGTTGTATAGCTGCCATATAGCTTCGGGTGTGTGAGTTGTACATTTTCTGTGAGAGTTTATGTAATGTTGTCTTCACCAGGAGCAGACGGCTTAAAAGTGCTGAGAGCCAGCGTCAGCTCATGAAGTGAAAAGGCGGAGTTATAAGAGATGTATGAATTATTATTATACCACAAGGACCTCTTTTCACTAGATGATTTGTATTTCATAAAAGTGTTTTTGAAGTGTGCAGAGCTGGGTATATTCTGGAAAAGTTGTGCAAGTGTGTTGCCCTGATCATTGAGTGTGTTCCCTGTGGTGCTTACCTGAGGCAGGCTGTCTGTCTGTTCACCCTTTTCATTACATATACGTGTTCATACTTTGCGTTGTTCTCTGTATGAATTTATTGATGCGAGGAAGGCATGCAAACTGTTTTTGCCTCACAGCACGCGCGCTTAGCGAGAAATTTGCTCGTTTTAATGATACAATGATATCGGACGTGGGATACCGGCGAAATACACCCCACCTTTTGTTCTGGGCTTCTCGCGCCCGCCTGCTGTCATCGTTTCACCAGAGACGCCCTGGAGGCCTGGGGAACAAACTTTTGGCAGGCGTCGAGGATGCCCGCCGTGAGCAGTTTGGTCGCATCTACTACGTTTGGGTGGTTATAGCTTGTATAGTGTAGTTTAGATGTTTTGGCGGATGAACTCAAGTTTGATCTTCCCTCACTGAACCTTTTATGAGAAGGGGAAGCGTTTCCGCCTTTGCGTATTTACGTCACTTTGGGGGCAAGTGTTCGATACTATAAGGGTTTGCGTTCAAGTGCCACTCAACAAATGGGCAACAAATTGCATGGCGAGAAGTCAAGATGTGAATAACTGTTTTGTTCTATGTTATAATATGTAGCTTTGTTTTTGTGAAAAAGGCTTGCTCGCGATAATGTTAGAAATGTTTCAATTACGCGACCTTGGGCATCTGCGCGGAAAGAGCCCCAAAGTCAGTTATGTGCATTGATGTCTCCTAAGACTATGTACGGTTCAGGTAGTTTATCTACGAGGACTCAAAATATGTGCTCGATAGTTGGCAATTAGGACGGATGTAGAGGGAGCATACCGTTATTAGCGTATTATAAACTATCGTTCGAATTGCGATAGCTTTCAGCATGGTGCTTAGGTGGCTGGTGTGACATGCTAAAGATTTTCGTGCCACTATGGCCACTCCGGCTGATGAATAAGTGCAACTGTGCCTGGCTTTTTGAAATATCTTGTATGTCTTCAAGAAGTTAGTATATTTCCTATTTAGGTGTATTTCCTGAAGACAATCGGAATTCGCTGATGCGAATGAAGTACCTCGTACACATCATCTAGATTGTTTATAAGGCCTCTAAGTTTCATTGAACGATGTTTCCTGTTCCCATTATTTACATTAAACAATGACTGGAGTTTGTGCGTGTTCATGTGTTGTCTGTCGGCGCTTGTACACTTGGAGGGGGTTTTCCCCTTTCTTTTGGCTTGAATGTCAAAGGTCGCTCCTTGCGGTTCGTTGCAGGCAGAAACGGCCCGACTTCCATCTCCTCGTCAGATGACAGGGGTCTGCACGACGTACCGAGTCCCCTGGACTTGGCACCTCTTTTTGGGCCCTTCATTTGAGCTGCCACCACCGAAAACGTTGGGGGCTTCAGAAGTGGCACGGGCCTTGCGGTGGCGGTATTAGCCGATGTGGGGGAGCGGTCCCGAGAGAGAAGGTCTTGCGAAGGTCCTGGGGAAGACGGTTGGCACCACAACCGCTGCTGCCTCAGCTATGCGGTCTGGTGACAGGCAGAGCTGCCTGAGGCAACCTTGCAGTGGGCGGGGACGGCACAAGGTCATACTCGCTCAACTGGGTCCCTGTGCAAAACCAGACGCCGTTACGTCCCCCGCCAAGCTGCGTGGGTGCACCTCGCGAGGGAGCAGACGCCCACACCTTTCGCGCTTCTTGGAAGGATATGTTCTCTGTCACGGTATTGTTGGTCCCTTTCTTTTAAAGTTCTTGCATTTTCTGGAGGAAGCCGCATGTTGGCCTCCGGAGTTAGCCCAAGTGAGGGTAGCAGAGTTGGAATTGCCAGTGGGGTGGCCCTGTCAGGCGCATTTGGCAAAGGCTGCTTTGCCGACGCAAGAATTTGTACGGAGCCCGAACAGGGGGCACTTAAAACCACGCCGTAGGTACGGTATCTAAGCACGAACGGAACAATGGATAAAGCCACTATATTGTGGAAGACCTGAGAGGTTACGGGTCAGTATGATGTGCTTGGCGGGAATTTTCTTGTCGTCTCTGCGGATGGCGATGTGTCTCAAGGCCATAACGCCCATATCTTTTAAACCCGCAAAGAGATCTGCATTCTTTTCGTTCAGCAGATCTGGCTGAAAGATCACACACTGTGAGCTGTTCAGGCTCCGGTGGTGTGTAACACTGATGGCCAGATCAGCCTGTCGAGTTTGAGCTAGAAGCTTGGTGGCCTGCTGCTTATCCGTTACCTCGATGAAGACTTCACCGGTCTTTTTTTGGCTGATATAATTTTCCAATTATTTTAAAGATGTTTTGCGATCAATAAGAATGACTGCGGTGCACGAGGGTAGGCTGGATTGAGGGATGTCATGAAGATAAATCCAGAAAACGTTTCTGGTTCGGGAAAGCTTACGGCTTGCAAAGTAGGAAAGGATACTGTGGTGGGCCCGTTTTCAATGACCGATAACGTTTGGACGGGGGTAAGAAACTACCGTATGTATAGTATAGAGCTTGTGAATGGGGTACTTTCTTCGTCAGCTTTACCCTGATAGCTTAAGAGGCACCGGAGCTCCCTACCTGGTCCCTCCTCAAGACCATCCGCCGGAGCTTGAGGTGGGCTCCGACTGCCAGCGTTCGTGGCTTGTTACCGTTCACCTTTCAAGACATTACCAAAGTAGGTTACAGCTTATGTTGGTAGCTCTGGTTCCGTGGTGTCGCCAATAGGGCACCACGAGGTGCGCCGTACAGCGAAAACAAGAAAATTGCGTCCCACGCCAAAAGGGCCGAGAAACAAGCCACAATTCGCATTGGTAACACAAATACTTCCCCAAGTCCCGAAAACGAGCACGTAAACTCTGAAAAAAAAACAAATGGTCGTATGTTTATTTGGTGCCAAGCAACATACACCAGCACACGGTTTATCCCACCTTTTTGCATCCCAAGCGACTATTACATTTCTGACCTGCCTCACGGAAACTATAAATTATCGGCGTGGAATTTTAGCACGACAAAAAACATGCATAAAACTATGAGAAGTGAGGCGGCAACTATTTTAAGCATGGAATATTTCTCGCATTATTCTTAAAAAGCGGTCGCCGGTGTGACCTGCTGCACCCCCGGTTATCTCAACAAAACAGAACTCAACCATTTATATAAATGCGAAAGCACTGTATAACTGTTACGCATCCAATGAAAATCTAGTACGGGAAGATAGAGATAGGTTTTGTACTCTCCTGACTAATAAAGCGAATGTGAGGGCGCCGTCATCAGATGGCGTCGTGCCGGGGACGCCGCTTGGAAACCGCTCGCACCGAATGCGCAGTCGGTCACAGGGCTGAATTTTAGTGCCTCGAAGCGATGCGCGCATGCACTGCAGGCCATCCTGTCGCCCTCGGCATGCCCGTGGCGCCACTGGTTTTCACCAGCGTGGACACGGACAAATTGCAGAAAAGGCCTTTGGGGCGGACCACCGAGACGGAATAAATACCGTTTCATACGTCTAAAAGACGAATACAAAAGCGCGCAGAAAAAACAGGAATTCAAAACTGTGCCTTTTTGACAAATTTCAAGGCGAAATTATATGGGTCTTTTGGACATCATATTGTGTTTCTAACCTGCTCGAAAATCTCTTGCGACCAAAGTGTTATCCGAAATCCCTGTTTTAAAGACATATTGTTCTAGCTTGGGGTAGGGCATGCAAGAATCCTGGATTTGGGGTAGGTCAAGGGGCACTGCTGTTCTGGCGAGAGCTGCATCAACGACGTGAATATTGCCCGCTTGTTCTTTTCCAGTGCCAACATAGTACGCTGCTCGTTTTTATTGGAGGCTACAAACCTTCATGGGAAAGCCAATATAAATATACACGTACCATCAAGCCATGTTTACGCCGCCTCAAAAGCAGTAAAAATCCCCCTGAATGGAAAAAAACTGCCGCTTATAGTCTATTTGAAAAACTTTATATGATAAGGATAATGACAATTTCTGGTACAGAAAATAAGTTACCATGAAGCCTCAAAGTGCCGTACTACTAACCAACTTGTAGTCAAGCGCGTTCAAACCAATTTTCTCCGGCAGAAAACGTTTCTATCTGTAGTTATAACACAACTTCTCCTATATTTATTCAACCAATTGGGGTCATCTTCCCCCCAAACAGTTTTTCGGCTTCTTTATTTGTGTTTTACCACTCTGCGCACTCTAAATGGTATGGCTGCATAACCCATGTTAGCTCCTTCCATGTCCGTGACCTCAAAAAATTGTGGCCTTAGAAAATTGTAATCCATGTAAATGATTACTCATGGCCAATGTTGAAAAATATGGCTTTCTGCGTATTCTAGCTTGCGTTTTCTTTGACATTAAACACTGAAAACATGCCTATGCCCATATATTTGAAGTGTATGCTTCTTACTTGCAATACCTATGCATTATGTTTGCAACACTCAAGGAAATGCGGTGCTATGCCGAATCGCAGCATAACAGCCGAAATGCAGCATAAGGGTATTTAGGCGGGAAAAAACTGCAATAATATACGTATGTTTTCACAGTATTGTATCTTAGTGATAAAGCCACTCGTTCATATTATTCGCGCAAATCTTTTACGCAGTGGCGACGTGGGGCTTGCCTTACAGATATTTTCAGTTGCTGTAAATCTTTTTTGATCTTAAAGTCGACGTCCAAACAAATGCCAATCTACTACAGCTTGTCTGAGAAGCAATTCGTTAATTAATAAAGGTACAGGTGGGAAACGTAGAATGATGTTCAATCAAATGACAGATTACATAGGCTTTGTTTGCCTAATTGAGAGAGTGGAAGAGTACTTATGCCTGTCCTAATGCAAACTTCACTTTGTTGTGTAATGAGTAAAACACGCCTGCTACTTTCCTGCAGTGAACTTTGGACGCTATATCTCAATTACGTGGTGGTTTGGTGACGACCAATAATACTGATTAAAATAGTTTTGTTGACTTCCAGCCAAAGCTGCAGTGCTTCATGTCAAAATTAAACAACAATTTATAATAACATGAAGGACAACCATACTAGTTCAGTAGTAAAGGGAAGGGCAGCATAAAATCAAGGCAAGCTGTTTTGCATATTGGCGGGGATGTTGCACCAGTCTTTAAATGGATTTTGCACATCAAGGCATCTTTTGAAAATGAAACAATCAACGGAAAATCACACCTGACGTTCGCTTGGTAACCCTGAGGGCTCATGTGAGCTGTAAGCACAGCTTCTACTCCGCGCCAGCGCCTTAAGCAAGACCACAACCCATGGCTATATCAATTTGCAATTAAACGCCAATGCTCCAAAAGATTTAATCAGCAACTTCGAAGAGTTGGCTCTTCATAACGGAGTTCAATCAAGTGTGCTGACCGCTCATTTCGTGGTGCTGTCTTCCTTTGGACCACAGGGCACTTATCACATGGTATCGTGAGGCAATAAATGAAAACCTTAAAATACAACCTGCAAGACCAACAGTCGAGGTAAGGGCGCTCGCAGCGTAAACAAGACTGCTTCGTGAGGAGTAAATAAAGCATCAGAGTAAAGTAGACCAGTGAATAAATCATCATTTGCTGCCGTAAAAGCAATGAGGGCAATACAAAACACTAAATTTTACGAATGAAACAACCTTATACTTTGTCTGCATGGCTCTTTTAAAGAAGTACTGACACGAAACTGTTGCGCTTCATGTGTTTACTACTATGGGTGCCTATAGGCTGCTAATCATAGAATGACAAAATGGTCGTTCGCAACGTAAATTATTACTTGCAGATCTGATTATACGTTTCAGAATTGGTTTCGGGGAAGCGAACACGGAGGCCGCCACCTTGACACGAGGGCTTTCTTGACGTCACTGTTCTCGTCTCGCTGCGGCCGCTGTGCTCATCCGCGCGCACACATACGACTGGCCGGGGTTGCGCGCGCTCGGGCAGCAGATTGTGGCGTCAAAAACGAGGTGCTTCCTAATGCCGAGCAGCGCGCTCCAGCAGCAGCAAGCCGCCTTTTACGGAAAGAAATGATGCTTTATTCACAGCACAAATGTTCAGGTAAGTTAAAAATCTAATTCTCCCTCCAAATCATGCGTTTCGTTACGTCTTTCATGAAGCCGCATGTACGGGTCTTCAAACGCACTTCTAGGGCGATGTTAAGCTAGGAGGGGGCCGAGGGGACTTTGTAACCTATATACATCCTTGATGACACTACCATACTGCTCTGCACCACTATTCGCATTTTCTTTTTTTTCGAACGTATTTGCCCCTGGTTTGTTTTCTTATCCTAGGCTGTAATGGGGCCGTGACGCATGGGGTATGGGTATATTCGAAGAATAGGGTCACCTAAGAAAATGTCGATACCCCAATATGCCAGTGTCGCCTTAGGCAACCCCAAAGCGACTTACTTCTGAGCAGCCATAACAAGCATATTGCGCACATGTACCCACAGCAGTGCGCAATGGTACTTCTTTGTTTACGCGTACTTTCGTAACCTCCGTTATTCGAACGCACCATTCTTACTTCTCTAAAATGGATATGCATTACACTTAGGCAAAAATAGTGCCCCATGCAAGCTTATAAGCTCCTGCTCAACTAGCGTTGGCTTTTGCCACCTTCTGCCAATCGCAGGGCTGTGCATAGGACATCATATGTTCTTGTGCGGAAAATGAGGTGGGTATTAACATGATCATTCTTTTTTTCCGAAAATAAAAGGTTATTTGAACGTAGTGCACGTTTGAAGTGCTATGAGCATGATTCTAACGAGGCAATCTTTCAAATGAACCAAACTCGTATTTTGTCTGCATGGCCCCAGCACTTCTCTTTGGGTGCACTTGTCGAGAGTCCAAGTTTGAAAAAATGTACTTTGCCTTGATCGGTGAAAAGAAAGAGATGTGCCGAAAGGGGGCAATACAGAAGCCAAAAAATATAGACTTGTGCTTTTCTATGTGTATTTGCCTTGTGCATGGTCTGTTTTGAATTCTATTTTTCAACTTAAAATCAACTTGCCCGAGACTCAACTTTCGCAAATGTTCGTGGGCCATTTACTGTAATTTCAGAGTTTAAAGGGTTTTTATCCTTGAGTAATGCACGCAAAGGAGAAACGTTACTTATTTACTTTCACTTCGAATCGAACAAGTAGTGACACGTTAAAAATTATTTGCAGCTTTTGTTGGATATTACTTTATTGCATTTTATTATGTCGGCGGAACAAGCAGAACTTGACAACACACGGTTTTCATTCATTATGCCTTGAGGGGTGACAGTGGTGCATGACAAGTGCGGAAAGTTTCTTGTTGTTTTGAACAATCAAGGAAGGTTTTTTGTGTGAAGCTCTCACTACGTTGCAAAACATGGGAGACGAAACCAATATCAGAGGACATGTTGACATATTACTTTTCTGGTACTAATCAATTCCAAAATTTTTACGGCTTCCTCAATAATATTCACGAGAGAAATGTTTTTAAAATTTTCTAACATTTGTGATCCCTCTCAAGTATTAGAATGTCTTGCGGGGTTTTTCGTTCGTTTGGGATGCTTGTGGAATTTTTATTCGCAAAATAATATATAGTAACATGCATGGTGTTTTAGTTTTCTTTTTCTTTTTTTACAGTGTCTGGCATGGGCTCCCAGCTGCTGTTGGTCCTACCAAACCTATGGGCCCCAGCACGACAGTAACTGGTCCTACCACGACGCAAAAGTTTGTGTCGCTGCTGCTAATCTCAGAAGGTTTCTGGGCTTTCTTAAACGTAAAATCAGATAAATTGGAGGGCGTTTTTATGCATATTTCGGCAATACCTACTGTTCGTAGTTTCTGCTTTGTACATTTGCCTAGCCAATAAGCACAGCACGATTGATTTGTGTTGAAGGTTAATTCATCCCTTCTTTCAAGCCTAGGACGCCTTCTTTGACGAGTTGGCGCCTAATAGCAATACTTGAACTCCACGGAAATATTGACAATCCCAGGTGGAGTAGATGGCAAAGACACGCGAAGTCCAGCTAACCAACTTTTATGCAACGTACGAACACATACAAGCGCAGGCCAGGGGTACATGGCAGTACCTGGAAAAAAACATATTGGTTAAGGAAAGTTCACAGTCTTATAAATATGCTCTTCCAAATATTTCACCCCACTCTTATGAGGTCTGTTGACGTGTCGTTGGCAAAATCATAGCCGTTCTTTCCGCTCTGGCAAGCCTGCTGTATCTCTCTCGCTAATGTATCCCTGCACCGGCATAATTTTCACCGTCTTTAAGCAGCATCTTGCATGCGCTTCCAGAACTAGGAATGGGGTGGTGCCCACTTGAGCGGTTCTGAATTTGAAAGTTGTAGTCCACGAAATAAGACATTCACACACCTTCTATGGTGCCAGATGTAGATCTTGCCACATAAATATGTATTCGTAAGCAACGTCCCCTCAAAGCAATCTCCAGAGGCATTGGTTTGCTATTGTTCGCAGCCTTGACCGTTTAACTTATATTGCAGAACCTTATTCCTACACGTTTTATGGGTGGCGAAAACACCACCCAACATCCTCCAATTCATAACCCTTCTGATGGTATGGGACCTATTTTAGACGTATGGCACAGCTTTACACTTTTTTTTTCGTTGTCATTGTTGGTTTTGGCATTTTCTGTTTTCCTTTTTTTAGTACCTGTGCACTTCAACCAACACGAATAGCAGCAGGAATTACAATTGCTTGATCCGAAAAAGTCTGCGCGTAGAAGCTAAAGAAAGAATATAATTGTGTGAACAGGCTTGTATCCTAGAGAGAGGAAGTACACGAATAAGCGTATTAGGTTGTAAACTTCGCTTATCTCAAGTGCTTTTTTTCGTGCATATGCAGCCACCTACCTTTGGGCTTATGTGTGTTATTGCGTTGCATAATAATTACTACTCTGTGCCGGTGTTTCTCAGCTACTCGCTCTCTCTGTGTGGATAGTATTTCTTCATGCTTTCAAGTATTCCTTCAAGCAATTCATGCACTGATTGGCAGAAACAACTGATGCATATATTCAAAGGCAGAATTGCTCAAATACAGAATCGGCAGTTACAGGAGTAACTGTGTATAATATGGAAAGGCAAGTTTAGGGCACCATAACAGACGGGTAAGTTTAGTGTCAAACCAGATGCCTTAACAATTGAATCCAGATTAAATTGTTTGTTTTAACTGTGCACTCAGCAATTTTAAAGTTTAGACTTAGCTCTGTTGTTGTTACTTTATTGTTACTTTATGTACACCAGAGAGCCATGCATGAAATTCTTGCACCGCACCAACAAAGGCCACAAACTGATTCTCAGGCACTTGTTCTCGTAAGCTCAAAAAATAGGTTTCAATTATATTCACCAATACAGTAATAATGTTTGTCTAAAACATAGAGTTACAGCCTCACATATTGCGCTTTAGAGTGGTAGAAGTTTTTGGGAACTACAAATACGTTACAATAACGGCAAGCCCACAGTATTTTGTAGCAGTGTTTTGATTGTCTGGGCCAACAAACAAATGTTTTAGTTGATCGGCTTGTGTCGGTAATATTGTGTGAATTTTTATGTAGTGACACCTTGTGGGACAAACCACCGAGATGTGTGAAACAGCTTAGCTGTACCACATCAGTAAGAGCTAGAGATAAAGTATATTTTAAATTATAACCACAATTTTCGTTTAAAAACTCACTGTAGTTTAAGTTGACTCAACGAGGTTGAAGGAACCCTGCCTTCTTAAACGTTCTGTCACTATTGTTGCTTCGTAGTATTCACTGTGGGGTGCTGCTTTGCTTCTCTTGCTTTGAAAGGTTGCTATAGGGCACAATTTGTGAGAACTTTTCCTAAACGATGTTGAATTTTTTTTTGCAGCTAGACATTTACTGTAACTCAATATTCATGGGAACTATAATTCTTCAAATTTTTGCATTCTCAAAACAATATGCATTCCTAATCTGTAGGTGCCTGGAAGTGCCTTACTGAGTTTGGTGACATGATAGCTGTGTAGTGCTTGTAAAGGACTCGTTCTTTTTCCTTTTTGTTCTTCACGGCAGGCACTCCAGGGCATGGCAGCTGTGGTTTCCATTGGAACAAATCCTCTCTCCATGACAGCAATGGCGCTGGCATCAAATGGAGTCAGCATGGCTGTACAAACAGCGATTCAGTGAATAAATCGTCACAGTTTTTGTAATCAACACGGTCTTTGTCAGTCACCTAATTTATTTTTTGTGATGAGTAGAAATGGTTGCTTTCCTATCTTATAATTTTTTACTTGGCTGGGTAAACAGCTCTGGTATAGGTTTTCCAGGGCTGCATGAGAGCGGCAACAGTACAATTTTAAACGCCTGCTGCAGTGGAGCGGGCGGAATATAGTAGGTTGCACTACTAAATTAACACTATTGCTGAGCGGCTGTGGTTGGAAAGCTGGCCTGCTTACAAAGATGAATAGCGGTCTTCTGGGAAAGGTTAATGGCCATAGCTGGTTAAAAGTTGAACTCCCTTCGGCCAACAAAAGTACGGCAGGTCGGCGACTAAGTCTTGCGGCTGGAAAGCGGTTGTGAGCCACTTGGCGATGCGTTGGTCAAAGGAGAGCAGCTGTTTAGCTTACTCCAGGGAAATTTCAGCACATGGCCAATGTTCAATTTGGAGCATGGGCTTTTCAATTTGATCGAGAAAAGGCCAGGAAGAAATTACCTGGCCAAAGGTGTGCAGATAATGTTCACTCGTACATGCTTGTGCTGCTTGGGATGTAGTTTTGGTAATAAACAGCATACTTCTGAAGCACTTCTTGGGTGTAAAACAGTGTGTCGATTAGTGTGGCAGCAGTTCAACTAGAACACCCGGAGTGCCCACTACCAGATTTGCCTTTTTTAAAGTGCTCATTTATAGCGCCTAAAGGTAGGAGACAATAAGTCTTGGATTGCATTTTATTACGTGCTTCTGCTGGCACGTTGGCTTTCTTCGGTTTGTAATTTGTTTATCACGCCCAAGATTCTCCACTGTTCTGCTTAGATATTTGAGAATGTATATTCGTAGTAGAAGGTTTTTGCCGCATTTATTTTTTGGTAACAGCATTTCGATATTTCTGAACTTCGGTGAATATATGAGTGGTGCGTGCGGACGACAGCATCACTGACCTTCTTATTCTTCGTAAATTACTTTTTCAAGCGGTTTTCGGGACTTTTTGCACTTTTTATCTTTTATAGCTTATGGTTGGAATGTATTGTGATATCATACTTTGATTTTTTTCTGAACATTTTGTACACAGCATTCAGGTCAGCTTCTTTGCCTATTTCATTTCAATCTTGTTACTAGTCATGGTGTGGAAATGGTTTATTGTCCCCAAGTTTTTTCCTGCATCTTCGCATGGTCGCTATTAGGGACCTATCATATGATGTACAAGAATAACAGGACATTGGCAGATGGTCACATATATAACATAGAAATATTCTAACATCAATATCGAATTTTTTCTCATTAGAAATACTTGAATCAGTTTGTGGTGCAGAAATAACAGTGATTCTAGTCAGCGTATCAAGCTAATTTCGACTCGCATACACGTATAAAAGGTTTGAAAAACTGTTTCGCACACATTCTCACAATTCATATTTATGTTATTCTCACTCGTCATCATAGTTGGCTGATACCTATCGCTGCTACATTAAACAAAATCTTTGAAACTCGGAAAAGACTCCGTTGTCATTTGATAGACGCCTAAAAAAGCGGAAAGTAGTTTTTCCCAAACGTTTTTCCCTAACCTTTTCAGATCACCATTTCTCATAACACAAAAATTATTTAATAAATACATTGGCAATGCTAACGCCTCGCTTTTTAATTCTGCATAAGCATTCACACGAGTATCCAGTAAAAAAATGGCACTTTGTATTGATACATCAGCGTCTTTACCAGAGTCACAAAACGTGCCGATTTCGTCCTTGCTTTCCGATGGTGTTTAATGAAATCAGCTTTTCAAGCGAGAGGCGGGTAAGAGCAGTGTGCTCAAAAAGAAGTCAAGGAGAAGATCTCCTTCGTAGACGCATAGACAGGCCATGATGATGACTGTTGCAGGTCCGGAGCACATACACACGCGTAGATTGGCGATGGATCAGCACATATCCTTCCCTTCTCCAATTGTCAAGGAAAGTACCCCCCCCCAAAGAATGAGCCATTCTGGTGACTTACGGCGACTGCAGGACGATAGGGTCGTAGAATCGCTTTAGGCAGCAGACATGAACAGTTTCGGGACCAGGACATCGGATGTCGGTTGATGGAATGAACGGTTAAACCACGTAGTTTACAGGCGATGGAGAAGTGATTACACGGTAAGGACCGTGGTATTTGCTAAGCAGCTTTCTTAAGAGACGTGGCGTGGTGGAAGGTATACATAGTCTATCTAGATCACCTCCACGAAAAGTGTGCGACAAGTGGCTCTGGTCACGTTGCGGTTTGTGGAGACCCTGTTCATTTACTGTGAACGAACGGGCAACCCTTAGGCATTCCTCAGAATGATGCCTCACGTCGGAAAGATGGTGGCGCTCGGAAGCGTCAGGGCGTTATGGTAGGATAGTCTCCATCGTACAAGACGGTTCACAGCCGTAAATAAAAAGAAAGGTGAAGAACTCGTAGTACTATGTATGGCCGTGTTTGAATGCATACGTCACAAAGCGGAGTACCAGGTCCCAGTAGGAATGGTCGGAAACGATGTACATCGGAAGCATGTCCCTCAACGTATTGTTGAATCTTTCGGCGGGATGATATAAGGTTGTGGCGTGATGTAGAATGTTGCATTCGGTCAGAAGCGCTTGAACAGCTTCAGAGAGAAATACACGCCGGCGGTGGCTAAGTTTTTTCCGGGGTGCATTGGGGCACAGAATAGTGGAACGGAGGATGAATCCCCCGAAGTCACGTGCAGCGGCATCGGGAAACGCGCCTGTTTCACCGTAGCTCGTGCGGTGATCTATAGCCATGATGATCAAGCGATTGCCAGAAAGGGGGTGAAGTAAAGGGCCGTAGAGGTCGATACCGACTCGCTAGAAAAGACCAGTGGGGCGTGGCAAGGGCTGCAGCATGCCAGCAGGCTTCAGAATAGGTGTCCTGTGTTGTTAACACTCGTGGCACGCGCGAGTGTACTTGGGCAAGAAGGCCCACATTCCCATTCAGTTACCCCTGTGGTCGCAGCCAAGGATTAGTGTTCAGGACTCCTGCATGGCAGTATGCGGATCCGCATGGTGGGCGAAACACAACTCTTTTCGTAAGCTACGTGGCACCACTAGCAAACACTTCCGACCGTCTGACATGTGCTCCTGGTGGTAGAGGAGGTTGTCTCCAATGGAGAAGTGGGCATCTTGGCGTCGAATTGACCTAGACGGAATTAGTTTTGAAGGTGGCGACAAGAAGTCAACGATTGGAGCAATCTATGGTTCCTTCCTTTGTTGGGAGGCCATGTCTGTGAGGGTGTGTGATGACTATAGGGGATTCGTTGCGTCAATGCATGTGGCATCAACAGGTACATGGGAGCGCGAGAGTGCGTCGGCATCAGAATGCTTGCGTCCGGACCGATAAATAACACGAATGTCATATTCTTGTAAACGGGAGTGCCCAACGGGACGGGTTCGCGTGGGATCCTTTAGGGACGACATCCAACATAGGGCGTGATGGTCCGTGACAATGTGAAAGGGCCGACCGTAAATGTAGGCGGCTAAACTTTATAAGGGCTCAAATTAGCGCCAGGCACTGTTTTTCAGTAACGGTATAGTTGCGCTCAGCCTTTGTAAGAGTTCTGGTCGCATACGCAACGACATTTTTGTCGCAGTCGGGCTTGCGCTGAACGAGCACGGCACCGATACCAACACCACTGGCGTCAGTGTGCACTGCAGTAGGAGCGCTGGGATCGTAGTGGCGGAGGTTAGTAGACGTCGCAGGGATATGAAGGCGTCGTCAAACGCAGAAGACCACGCGGAGAGACTGTTGTCGGCATTCGACAGCCTCGTGAGTGGGGCGACGATGGAAGTAAAATTGCGAACGAAGCGCTGAAAATTAGGGCATAGCACCATGAAGCTGCCGAGGGTATTCATTGATTTGGGGTTGGGAAAGTAAGTTGAAAACGGCGTGTAGTATTTCGGGATCGGGTGACACGCCTTTTTCGAAACGACGTGACCCAGGATGGTTAGATTACTTGCACCAAAACGACAGTTCTTGAGATTGAGTTGTAGTCCAGCTGAAGTTAGACATGTACGAACTTGGTACAAACGAGCAAGATGTGTGTAGAAGTCAGAAGAGAACACAATGACTTCGTCCAAGTAGCAGAGACATATATGCCATTGGAGCTCGTAGAAGATGTTGTCTATCATTCTTTCAAAGGTGGCTGCCACGTTGCATAGCCCAAAGAGCATTAAGTTGAATTCGTGAAGCCCATCGGGGGAGAAAAACGCCGTTTAGGGCCGGTCACCCTCAGCTACCGGAACCTGCCAGTAGCTGGAGCGCAAATCTAGGGATGAAAAAAATTCAGCACCATTCAGAAAATCGAGAGTGTCATCATGGGGAACGGTAACACCCTGAGGAATCTTGTTAAAGCGTCGATAGTCGACACCGAACCTTCAGGTCCTATCTTTTTTGTAACCAAAACTACTGGCGACGATTACGGGCTTTGTGACGGACGAATGAGATCCCGTTGCAGCATGTCGTCGACTTGTTCAATAATAGTCCCGTGTTCTGGCCGTGACACTCAGTGAGGTCACTGCCTCAGAGGTGCTTGTGTCCCAGTGTCAATATGATGGGCTACCATTGACGTTCTACCCAAGGGAGCTCGTTGACATTCAAATGAAGGGTGGAACTCGTGCAAAACGTTCAATAGCTGCTTGCGCTGCGTAGAATTCAAATACGCGTCGAGAGACTTTGTGAACACGTTGTCCGATAGAAGCTTGCCGGACTGCGAGCTTGCGTATTTGAAGATATAGGATTCGTGTTCGTTGACGTTGAAACCGCACCTCCATCGCATCGAATTGTGTTTAATTCAATCAGCTGTCCAAACAAGAGGTGGGTAAGAGCAGTCTGTTAAAAAAAAACCCGCCATCTCTACGAAGTGAATGATGATGACAGGGGCGAAGCTAATATGGTTATTGGTAAAACCGTTAAAACATTCAACCACACATCATATAAAATTCGACCCGTCAAGCTTTCCACCGCTCCGTCATCAAGCCCGTGGACGGCGTCGATGATTGTGGTGATTATGTAGGGCTTGTTTGGGACGATGAGAATCTCCATTGGTAAGTTGGCGAATTCGGTGTGTGACATTTTAGCCACCTTGGCCGTCGCATTCTGCAGAGCGTCTTGTGTCACGTACCCCCGGGACGTGTTTTCAGCTCGCAGGTGACGAACGACCACCTCTTTTTCTTCCTCTTTTCCTTAATGGGTAGCAACGATCCAGTTGAACGTTTTGATCTCTTCGGCCAATCTTTGTATGGCCAATTCCTAGGGGGATCCTGCCACAATCATCTTCATTCCGCCGTGTATTGCAGCAACGAGGGACGAAATAGGGCACGAGCAAGATTCTTGAGCTCGCAGGCGACGAACGACAACCTCTTCTTCTTGCTTTCCTCCTTGTTGGGTACCAACGAACGCGGTGAACGTTTTGACCTCTTCGGCCAATGTTTGGTTGGCCAATCCCTAGGGGGATACGCCACAATCATCAATAACGTACCGTGTACGGCCGGGACAGGGCCCGAGCAAGAGGGGCGAAGAGCAGTCAAGCTGGAGATCTCCTTGATACATGCACAGACAGGAATGATGATGACTGTTGCAGATCCGCAGTACATATCCACGCCTAGTGTGGCTATGGATCGGTACAAACTGTTCTCTTCTCCAATAGTCCCTTACAGCCTATTTTTATACTTCTAGCAATGACTTGTAACAAAGCTGATATATTCCGCGGTAATATTCTATTATTTAGCAGTGTCCTGTGAAGATGAGTAGAAGTGCTGCATTATTCACTTGTTATAACGTTGCTTAAGGTCATGCAGGACTTACAAACCCATGTGCCTCCATTCTATCGACGTTAAGCACTCGGTTCACGTTCAGAAACCCTCTCGACGGCCAGAACAAGCAGCCGCTTGGCCAAATGCAAGCATCATTCAAAGCATAAAAGAATCAGTGCTTACGATATCGTGAAAGTGAGCGTAGCTTGGATAGTGGCAAAGGGGTCACTGTTTAGTAGGGTTGCCCCAAGAGGATTCAACGCAAGGCCACGTTCAGTCAGGCCCTTTAACCGGGTCTTACCTACTGCAAGATTTATTCAAAAGTCATTTCCATTCATCTATCCAGTTGTGTTTGCACTAAGCGTTTGTCGTTAACAACCGAGTTCGCAACTTTAGAACCTTTCGCTTTGAAGTGTCGTGGTGGAGACGCGACACGACACTGCCTTTATGTCGGGTTGCCGGAGAACGTTGAGGATGTCCTACTTGCTCACTCCTTGGGTGCAAACGAGCACGTCGACGTGTCACTTGTGGGCTCATTACACAATTGAGGCCACTTCGTCGTAAAGGGAAACGTGTAGGGGCGAGGCGCATTCGGGCGGCCCTCTTGTCCTTGCATTGTTCCGCGGGAAGGGGGCCTTTGTCGCGCAGCTGTGACTGTATTGTCTTGTTTTACGGGACCATCGCGGATATATTGCGGCCTCCTTTTCTCGAGCTCCGACCACTGTGCATACACTTTGCCCTGAAGGGAGAATATTGCCGCAGCCTGCAGACGGGAATTGTTGGTAGTCTTCCTAAGCAGACGAGCATTCTTCTGAAGCAGTGCGCTCACCTCGTCGGTGAGGAGAGATCCCTTGCAGCACGTTCAAGAGAAACTTCCGCGTCCCGGGAGAGCAAAGGTGAAGCAGCCGAAAGGGCCGCAGTGGCGACGGCGAAGTCGTTTAAATTTTGATGTTGCTCTTCGCACCACAAGCGAACGAAATCTGCCCGGAACTGAGACGTTTTAGCTTATTTTCTGGCCAAGCACCACAGTTCTGATTTGGCGTATTTGCCGCACGGTGTGCACCGGAAGAATTTTGCTCGCTCGTAATTTTACGCGAGCAGACGCAAGTATTTTGTAGACCACCTATTTTTGTTTGCCTACTCTTTTATGCTAAAAGTTTCCTCCCAGTTATTGAGTGCAGCCTGATCCGCCAGGAAACACCATCACGAATACCTGAGAAGCTAAAGTAGATAGATGTAGCCACGCTAGGAAGGATTCAGTAAACATGCTGCAGCATTTGCCACGGAAGAATCTGGCTATGCTCATGTAGTAGCTGACACCGACGTTCCATGGCAGACGAACCCATTCTTAGCACTCAGTTCAAAGCAGCTCCAAATCACGTAACCATAGCCCCGGTCCGGGCGGCGATACACCAGGCTTGGCATCCCAATCGACACCTAACCACAGCAATTACAGGGTCTGTAGGGGCTAATGGAGTAACAGCATGTAAAGAATTTTCTCTGTAGAAAGGCTGATGGTAATGGTCTAAAAACTTTTGTCATTCTTGCGTGTTTCGCTTTGTTTACGAAGCAAGAAACGCAAATGCTTGCGGAGGTTGTTAAATAACTAACTACTGACTGACTGACTGACTGACTGATGACTGACTGACTGACTGACTGACTGACTGACTCACTGACTGACTGACTGACTGACTGCAACGGCTAACTTGCACGAATGCTTTGTTCTGTGGACAGCCAATGCACTCGCCATTTGTACAAGTGCGGCACGCACACACACAGCTGGCTGGCGCCGCATCTTTTCAAAGTGCTACGAGTTGTGCCACGCCTCCACCAGATGGCGCCACGGGTCCCACGAACCAGAGAAGACGCAGTGAAAAATCCCCCTCGCGAGGGGCACGATCAAATGCAGAGCATTTCCAGGGGCGCACGACATTAAGTAGTTGGCGTTACGTTAATGTTGTTGCACTTGTGGCAACTGCTGACGTGAGAACACTCGTCAGCAGTAATTTGAATGAGTCAACGATATAAGACGCATTCCTAGCGTCCCATTCTGTGTCGGCTTTGTGGCGCAGTTATTAGAGCACCATGTACATTGCGTTCCGCTCGCAGGTTCGAGGGATAGAAACAGGGCGCCGGATAGTATTTTTTTATACATAGTAGGGACAACGACGGTGCGGACTACGCACTAGAACGCGGGTGACATCGTGAGTTACAGAAAACTCTGCATTTAAAAACAAACTGAACAACGAACTCAGCATATAAAATAGCCTATTGGAAAACGTAAGAACATAAAATTGTCGTGTACAGTGTGTCAATATATATTACCAGACTTTTCAAAACGCTTAACACAAGTAAAAAAATGACATTTGTGTGTACCACACAGCAATTATCAAAAAAGTATGCAACAAAGTATGAAAACGAAATGGACTAGGGGTGGTCTTTTAGCATGGCTAACAGAAGAAAGGCGGACCACGAGCACCACAGAATGAACACAAAGGGATCTTACAAGAAATCTGGGAAGGTCAATGGAGAGACGAAAAAACAAAATTTGGAGGCGAAGAATGGAGTCCTGCAGCGTGAGACAGAAGCGAGTGGAAGTCTGTGCGAGAAGCCTTCGTACTGCAAAGGACGTAAACATCCTGTTAATAATGACGAGTAGGACAAACACGTGTTCATCTATACGGTAATGGCCGTGTCTCCGTCCAATGGTATGAAAGCACTCCGGTATATCGACGTCCACCGGTGTTTTGTAACAAAACTTCCGCGTCTGTCACTGCATCGCCGTAAATCACGTAACGCTAGGCAATCAAAACTAAACATAACATAACATGACCTAATGCTCAAAAAGAAGTCATTTAAAACACCAAAACTAAACGAAGTCCCAAAATTATACTCCAAATTAGGGATGAAAAAACAACAACCGAGGCAACAGGCGGTCTCGAAACATGGTTGTTGGGATCAGAAAGCTAGGACGAATCCTCTACACTACAACGACTTTTTGTTCTTAATGCATAGAATTTTCAAAAAACCTTTAGAAGACAAGCACTTAACACACAATAGAAACACTAAAAAACACCCAAAAGAGGCAGCCACAGTAAAACCACAGACGGTTTCGTCTGTGCTAGCCTTCTATAAAATATTCGAATGACGTAGAACGGCACTCTAGCCATGCCTGAAGAGATCAACTAAAGGCCGTCGGACGGCACTCTAGACACTACGTTAGGAAATTAGGAAGTAGCATCGAGTAAGGGTATATTTTTTGAAATTAGCGCTCTGTGCAGAACTCGCGCAGGTTGTTGTTCTAATTTTAGCACGTATAAAGTATACTAAAAGTTTTTTTGAGGTATTTGAGGTATTTCAATTGTTTGTCGAAGCAATCTGTATCACCGACAGCCCTAACGGGCTCCTTGTAAATATATAAAAAGTGAGTCGTCCATGTGTAACATTTTGTGTTTTTCGGATATTGCACGAAGGCACTTATTTGTTTTGCTAGCTCGCTGTAAAAGCACTTACATATTTAGTAGTACAACAACGAATGACACACTATAATTGCTGTATATTTACACTAAAATAACTTGGCATTTTCTAAAAACCATATGCAAGACCTATAAAAGTAGCTTGTTTGACATCATCCTTACCTTCCTAAGCTGTAATAAAACAGTTTGCCCAAATTATTTCTTTTCGTTTTTAACTCTCTTTTCCAACAATCAGGAGGATACAAAAATAGGGGTAAATATCAAAATCGTAGGACGTTTCGCGTAATTAAGTAACCATTGAGTACGCTTAGAGTTTTACACGTATTCTATGGTATTTTTGTTACAGTTGCAAGTGAAATTTGGAAAGATATACTGCGACCATTTCTATATGAATCTGCAATCTCTTGGCCAGCACAAAATTCCGCAAAGTAGCCCTTTTTTCGCTTACGTAATAGAAGGGATATATATTGTAATTGTATTTCGTCTACTCACATACTCGTGTACTCGTGAACTCGTGTACTCGTGTACTCATAATGGCGAGCACTGCCATATAACGTCGCTGTGCTGCTCTAACCTCTGTTGTAGGGACGCGGTCGTGGTAAAAGTGGTCAGAGGGAAAACATCAAATGGGTTTGCGGCTAAGTGATCGAGGTTATTTCTGTTGTCACATTTTTTCGCCGTGTAAACACCGCGTATGCTTTGAGCGCCCGGATCATTTAGGGAAAGCACTCTTTGTGCTTCAATGTACCAGCAAAAAACATGTGCAACCTCATCGGGTAGCTTTCCGTGTGCACAATCACACAAATGACACTGGCTCCAATACTCTGAGTAGCCGTGCGGTCTCACAAGCCGCATTTAGCCGCAGACAGCATCCGGAATCGACGACCGCCTGAACGGCTGATGTTCGAGTGATATTTTTCAGTCAGTGACTACATATTTCATTGTGCATATCCTGCACCAGTGCTCAAAAAATTAGAAGCATGGTTTTTGTTTAATAGGGGAGTGTCGTCACATCTGCAGCACAGCATATGGCGGTGCTCGGCATTGCGTGGGCGCGATTCGATCTCTTGATAACATCTGAGCGCGTGTTTCCGTGGCGTAGACGTACATGTGCGCAGTCTTTACAGGCCGGCAGACGTATTTGTGTGTGCTTCTTTTTTTTCCTGTAATATTGCCACCATCGCATAAGTGAAGCAGTAAGTCACTGGTGCCAAGCCGTCTTCCTTCCGCCATTTCCCAAACGAACTACGCCAGAAGTAGTTCTTTATTGACATATTTAGCCTCTATATGGGGCAAACCTAATAAACAAGCTCCACTTTGTAATTAAAAAGGCAGCAAATAAAATTTAATGGTTTGCCCTCCGCACTTACGCTGGGTAGCAATAGGTATATGACTGCGCATCGAGCCGAGTGCTCTTCTATCTAAATAATACCTGACAGATAGCGTGAAACATCAACCTAACGAAATTAGTCTCTTTTACAATGTCTTTACATTAACCAGGTTTTACAAAAACCGTGCTGAAAGGGGCGAATAAAATCGGTATAATGGACATTGGCTTGCATCGAATGCATATAAAGTTATATATACTCAGAAAGTGCTGGTGAATGATACATTAGCTTGTAATTTTGTTGTCAACATTATTGTCAATCGTTTCGAATAAAACAATTACGTTTACAACCAGGCCCTCTGTAATAGGCTACCGTAAAATAGTCTTGCCTAATATATCTGCCGATTGGCACAAAATCACCTCAGCGTCATATTTATTAGGGCTCACTCGTAGGATGTCCATAGGGCAGTGTAAGGTCGCTCACCTCTTTGTAGCAACAAATGAAATATTTGAGAGCTGAAAGTCGCAATTATGGAGACATCACACCTACGAGGTCAAAATATTTTCGGCCTTTTTGCAGTCACTGCATAATTACTTCTAGAGAACAGCTTCCATTCGATGAAGTACCGTGATTACGTACCCTGAGAGGGAAATCAAAGCGGCATCGTTCACAATTTTTTTCGCAACAATCGGCAGGTAAGACGTTGTGTGTGTATCACGTACATGCAGAACATATTGTTGCGGAGGAGGGAAAACGCCTATTCACAAGTAATAAACGAATGATTCTCTATTGGCAGATAATTAGCAAAGTAACTTCAAACAGGCTGCTAGGTCTTTCAGCTCGTGCACACGCCAGTCAACCAGAGCGTGTTTTTCTTTCTCGACGGCTAGCAAGGCTTCGGCACAAACATGGCACATACCGACTTTATTGATATCGCGCCCTTTGCAATTCGAGTCTCAGGACAACTTATTTCTGGGTTAGGCTCATTTCTCTAATAACCGCCACACGGTATAGCTCCCCCGCAGGATAAACAGTGACTCGGTGCTGTGTAGATACGATGTAGAAGGTGAATCAGGAGAATGGTGCGGGTTGAGGCGGGCGACGTGGACGATGTTACTCTGAGTTTGAGACCTGGAAGAGACGATGAGGACGATTTAATACGTAACGTCCGTAAGTTGACGGAGTACTTTGTAAGGGCCAGCGTAGCGGGAAAGCAGCTTCTCAGAAAGTATCAAGCGATGAGTCGGAAACATGAGTATGACGAGGAACCCTGGTGAAAAGTGCAGGACGCGGTGACTTTCATCATTGCGGTTCCTCTGGCTGACTTGTGAAACGGCGAGGTGGAAACGGACCAGCTGACGAGCTCCGTCGGCTCGAGCGATGGCGTCGTGGGGATATTCGGTGCACGGGCGTGTCGCGGGAGGCAAAAGTGTATCGAGTGGCATGGCGGGTGCCCTACCGCAGAGAAGGTAAAAGGGTGAGAGGCCAGCAGTGTCGTGACGGGAGGAATTATACGCGTAAGTGACGAAAGGCGCTGCAATGTCCCAGGTACTGTGGTCACTAAACACGTCCATGATGATGATGACGGTTGGGTTTTTTGGCGCAAGGCAGACTATGGGCAAAGAGCGCCTAACAAGGCTACACACGTCCATGGCGAGCATGTCCGTAAATGTTCTATTAAAACGCACAGTAAGGCCATTTGTTTGTGGGTGATAATCTGTAGTCACCTTGTGGCGAATCGAACATGATCGAAGTATGTCGGCAATGACTTGAGACAGGAAATTTCGACCGCGGTCTGTGACAAGCTGCCGAGGAGGGCCGCGGTTCAGTATGACATGGTAGAGGGGAAAATCGGCCACGTCAGTTGCACAGCTCGTGGACAGCGCACAGGTGATGGCAAAGCGGGCAGCGTACTCGGTAGGGAAAGCAATATATTTGTTTCCGGATGTAGACAAGGGGAGTAAATCTAATCCGATCCGGAAAGATAGTTGAGTGGGAATTTCAAGTGGTTGTAGCTGGCCTGCTTGGGCGGTAGCCTAAGGCTTTGCCACAGTTCATATTCGCGCACGTAACACTGCATTTCGCGATAGAGTCGTGACCAGAAAAAACGATGTCGCACGCGGTCGTAAGTGCGGGCTACGGGTGCGTCAGATGGCTGGTCACGAGTTCGTTATGAAGGTGGTGCAGCACACTTGGACATAGGTATTCCGGAACGACGAGCAGGTTATCAGGGCCATCCGAGCGAAAGTTGTGCCAATATAGGACTGGATTGTGTACATCGAAGGAGCGGAAAGCACGGTTGGCCGAATGAAGGTTAATGCCGTCAATTATAGAGCGCAAATGCGGATCGCGCCGCTGTTCTTTGCCAATGTTCAGAAAGTGGGAGACCGCTAAGACACAAGCGTCAGTGTCATCCGCCGAGCATTCCAGAGGGCTGACTGGGTTTCGAGAAAACCAGTCGGCGTCGTATGAAGGCCTCCGGACTTGTGAATCATTCAAAAAGAGTATTCCTGAAGGCGGAATGCCCGGCGGCCAAGCCGACCAGTAGGGTACTTCAAGGAGTAGAGCCAGAACCGTGCGTGTTAGTCACTAATGACTGCGAAGTGCCTATCATACACGTAGGGGCGGAATTTGCCGACGGCCAACACTAGAGCAAGGCATTCGCAAATCAGTTATAGAGTAATTGCGGTCCGACGTCGAAAGCCGGCGGCTCGCGTACGCGACCACTCGATCAGCACCTGCTTGGCGTTGGGCCAATACAACTCCAATGCTGTGGCCACTTGAGTCGGTGCTAATTTCAGTGGGAGTGCAGGCGCTCCAACGTCACAAGTGAGGTTGGAGCGCCTGCAGCCCATTTTAGCTCATTTACGCCACTCCAGCGCGCGTAACGCTGCTTAACAGTGAGGCTGAAGAGCTGCGAAGCAGCGCCTGTGGCATTCATCGTTTCTGGCAGCGCAAACCATCGCTTTCAGATCATCCGAGCGCAAAAATGGCGCTGAAATACGCTGACTTTTTGGATAGGGTAGTTTGTTTATAAGGTGCCGTTACCATCTATTTCGCCGTAACAGCCACGAAGTACAGCTTTGAAGTCCGCTTTTCCTTATGACAACGTGTGGCCAATTGCCCGCGCTTGTCCCGTTTCCCCTCTCATATATCATTGCCTAAATTGATCATCGCGAGTTGTCTAGCCGTGCACGCGCTCTCATTTGTTTGCAGCGACTTATTTTCAATTCTAGCTATACCAAATGCACGGATACGGTGAAACCGTACGAAGTGCTCACACCGCACTGCTTCACGCACCTACGCAAGTGTTATAAGGTCACTGGTTGCTGTTTCGGCGACATCAAAAAGGGCAGCGTTGAAAAGCGCTGTCCACAAGTGCGCTTGGAGCGCCTGCAGCACATTTCAGCGCACTTACGCCACTCCAACGCGCGTGACGCTGCCTAACAGCGGCGCTGAAGCGCTGTGAAGCACCGCAAGCGGCTTTCAGCGGGGCCAACAGCGCAAATCAGGGCTTTCACCGTATTGCAGCGCAAAAAAAGGCGCCGAAATACGCTGACTTTTCAGATAGGGTATTTAATGCCTATAAACGTTCCTTCCCGTTTAAAAAAAATATTTTTTACATCATTTCTGTGGCTTATACGTCTTTCATTTTAGTGTGTCATTCCTTTCGAAGTGTCCCACGCAACAACGTTGGACTGGCTCATGGCACTGAAAAAAACGCAAATCTTGCTATAGCCCAGTTTGTATCTTAGTCACTGCAGCAAATCAAGAGCTGCGTTAGACAAAAAAAGACAAGCTAACCTTCAGGCACCCTTATAAGAAGAGGAGCCATAAAATCAGCCAAACCGTAACTGTGCACCCACGCCGGTTTGTGCGACAAATGCGGCTCATACCAATGTTTTATGAAAACCGCAATTTCAACAAAATCATTCAAATAAAAACACATTCCGTAAGATTTGCCTCAGAGAATGGTAGAATTCTGAGGTACCCTGGTGGCATAGAGTATTTACAAAAAGCGAAGGAAGTGGCCGGTACAATGTTCTGAAGAAGCAAATCTCAGCAATTGAATTTTTGGCGCGCCTTTTACAGCTGTGCCAAACAGAGAGATGATGACGGAACACGTTGTATACAAAGCGACGCAACTCTGTTCTGATGTCACGCGAAGGCAACCACACCGGACGCAGGCACAATGGTTGTACAGATAACAACGCACCGTCAGCTGTCCTTGGTCACAGAGGCGCACCTAACTCGAATGTAGCACTTACAAAAAGACACATACACGCTGTTTTGCATTCATGATAATCGTCATCCTCATAATATTTATAATCATCATCACCGGCCTACCTACGCCCACTGAAGTACAAGGACCTCTCCTATTATTCTCCAATTATCCCGGTCCTGTACTAACGTCCACCCATTGTACCCCGAAAAATTCTTGATCTCATCTGCCAATTAATAGTCTGCCGCCCCCTGCCACACTCGGCTTCCCGAGGGATCCACTCTGTTACCCTAAATGACAAACAGTTATCTTGCCTTCGCATTACACGCTATGCCCACGTCCATTTCTTTTTCTTAATTTGTACTAATATGTCCTTAACACGCGTTTGCTCTCTGACCCACTGCGCTCTCTTCTTATCACTTAATACACCACGTATCATCTTGCGTTCTAATGCTCGCTGAGTCGTCCTCAATTTAGGTTGAACCCGCTCCGTGCGCCTCCAAGTTTCTGCCCCGTAGGTGAGTACCGGTAATATGCAGCTGCCATATGTAGCTGCTTCAGAGACAATGTAGGCTGCCATTCATTATCTGACAATGCCTGCCGAATGCACACCGCCCCGTACTTACCCTTCGAATTATATCTGCCTCATGGTTGGGATTTGCAGTCACAACTTCGCCTAAGTATATAGAGTCGCTTACCAATTCCGCTACCTCGCCACCTATCTCGAAACCGCTTTGCTGTCACGACGTTATGGATCATTACTTTAAGTTTCCTCATGTTATTTTCAGGCCCACGGTTCTACTCTGTTTGTCCAGTGTGGTTGGTAAGCATGCATTGAAATGTGCCCCCGAGTCACGTAACAATGCAACGTCGTCAGAAAATTTGAGGTTGGTGAGATACCCTTACTCCCACCTTTCGCCAATCCAATGTTCTCAAACCTTCTTGTAAACATGCTGTGAACAACATCGGAGAGATTCTGTCTCCTTGTGTGACGCCCTTAGTTATAGGTATTATACTGCTCTCCTTATGAACTAATATGGTAGCTGTGCACCCACTGTATATATCCTTTAGTATTCTTACATAAGGCTCGTCAACACTATGGTTGCGAAATGCCTGAATGACTGCTGAGGTGTCGACGGAGCAAATGCTTTCTCATAGTCTATGAAAACTACATAGAGGTTCAGTATACTCAGCGCATTTCTCTATCACCTGATTGATTGGGTGAATATGGTCTACTGTTGAATGGCCCTTACGAAACCATGCATGTTCTTTAGGTTGACTGGGTTTCAGGCCACTCTGGGATTGCCGTAAATGAGACCGCGGATCAGATGGCCGCTGCTGCTGCACACCGGACATAGCAACAGTACCCTACACTGACCTCAAGCCACACATCAGACAAAACCTTCGCGAATCATGGCAAGCACTTTGGAATCAACAGACAGACAACAAACTACACATAATAAAGGCACTCTGGGGACAATACACCACTCACACACACAAAAGACACACTGAAGTTGCCCTTGCTAGGTTACGGATAGGCCCCACTCATATAACACACTCCCACCTGCTCACAGGATCTCCAGGTACCCTGTGTAGCGGGTGTGGAGAGGCCCTATCTGTAATCCACCTACTACTCCAATGCAAAGCACTCGACACACGACACTTCACTCAACTTTACAGACAACACATCCCGTTACATCATGCGTTTTCCTCTCTGATAATCTTACATTTTCTGTCAAGTGCGTTTTTAATTATCTAGCAGAAGTTAAATTCTTAGATCTAATTTCATACCACGCATGATCAGAACCTGGCCCTATACACCAGCCATCCTCTCTGTCTTTTATTGATTTTACTTTTGTTCCTGCTTACTGATTTCAGTGTTTACATTCTCACCTCTCATATTTAACCCCTGTTTTGGCGCTCTTTGCCAAAGTTTGCCTTCCGCCATTAAAATCCAACCATAATCATCATCTTTAGGTTGACTGAAATCTAAGGCGGCAGAAAGTCTGTTAGCGATTACCTTGATAAGCACATTCTAGACGACTGACATTAATGTGGTGGGCCTGTATTTTTCAAGTCCTGCACGTCACCTTTTTTTTTTGTGTATTAGGATGATATTCGCGTTCTTCCATGATTCAGGTCCAGTTGCGGTGGGCAGCCTGTATAGCCGGCATTTTGGTCTTTTTTATGGTATGCAATTAGGAATGCATTTGTTCCTGTCTTTGATATTGCTTAGTTGACACAGTGAGTAGTCGTCTGAACGTGGTGCTGGATACTGTACCCTGCATGAAATGTCATGCTTCCAATAATAGAATCCTGCGAAATAGGAGGTTGTGATCCATCTTGACTCCAAGTTATCTATTTCTGTGTTCTTGTCAGTAAGCCTACGGAGAATTACTTGAGGAATATTTGGGCTCATGGTATTGAAACGAACGCAACCGAGGTCTTCTTGGGACAGTGGCATGCGATGCTAGCGGCTACCGCTGCCCGTCAATTTCTATCCCAGCGTCGCCGGTGCGTCTCTTGGCGAGCTCTTTGGTAGGGCTGTTGACGATTATGAAGTTAGCTTTCGGTTATATTTTAATTCCTTGCTGGTTGTTCTGTGACCTTAGTATCGACATCTGCCAAAGTGTTACTGAGCACTAATTCTTAAGCAAATATGCCTCTTACATTGTATATGGTAACCAATGGCTTTCGGCGTTTTTGCTGAAACGTGCTTTGAGTACCGCCTTTCTTTTAGTAGAGCCTTTGTACACAACTTAGGCGGTTTTATCCATGTTCTACTTTGCATTCTGATTATGTTTGTGAGCAAGGTTGGTGAAATTTACTGGCCGGGTCAATACGAATTCGCGATAGGTTCCCCAGTTTGGGTTGTGTGATCTTTATCGCGGACGTTCGCATATCGCGATGCGAATTGTGATAAGAAATACTCTTTGATATACCTGCGCAAGGACATATAATGGGAAGTGTGCAAAAAATGACTGTCTAGTAAATAATATGTTGTAGAAAAAAAACCGAAGTCGCGTTTTGTGTGGTATTAAGATCGAGATTTAAGAGTAAAACCGCCTAAAACGCCATTATGATTACGCGGTAGGATCGGATAAGACTGTGAATGTTGTAAAGTTAGTTGTAGCCATTAAATCTTGATTTTAAAACGCGGTCAATTGTAAACAGTTTAGATTTTATCGAATAATTAGTGCGGATGTCGTGGAATGTGTTGTTAAAGTTCTCGGTAGTACTTTCGGCTTGTTTTGACTGGTGTCTCACGTGTAAGTAAACATGCAATAGGTGTTCTCCGCGCCTTGTACGCAAGGGTTGTAAAGATGAATTGACAAGGTGCGAGACTGTGGCATGTGTGTGGCATATCTGTAACCTACAGAAGGAGACTTCCATTATTCTGCTATGTGAGTCAGTTTTGTATCATATGAAGTGTGGATTCGGTTACATGTAATAGCTTGTATATCCGTTTACTTCACTCTGCTAGTCTAAAACAGGTATATTTGTAGCCTTCAGTAGTCATCTTCTACACCGTGCTTTGTGCACACGTGAATCAAACTAGAAATTTAGGTAAATTATATGGTTTTTATTTTATTTCTCCAAGAAATAAAGAAAAAGGGCAGAAGAAAACATTGCATGCCACTAATCATTTCGTAGGGATAAATGGTTTTGTCGCGGAACAAAGTTTAAAGGTATTATATAGTGCTTTAGGTCAAAGCAATGATAGTTTTTAACGCCTTGATGTCCAGTGTGACTGCATATTTCGTGGTTTAGAAGGAAAACATTTTTATGGGTATAAGCGTCGAGCTGAACGCAGATAATAAAAATGTCCTCTTTCAATCATGAAACGTATCCTATCTCCTTTTCTTAACTAATTCATTGCTCGACAGCACATCGCTATGGCTTATGTTCAAACAATTGACTGAAAATAATAAAACTAAGAGTCGGAATCGTTCAGGAAGTTCCGTCGGAATCGTTCATGGCCGGCTTGCATCGCATGGAAACGAATGGTATGTGATTTACCCATATTCTCTCGAATAATACCAATACACTTTATTAATTTCAGGAAGGTTGCACACTTCCTTTACACTGGTTTTATAGTCAATGACTGGCTGAAGCAATTTTTGTGGAAACGTAAACTGACCCATTGGTTTTCCCTTTTAAATAAAGGAGCACTGAAATGGCGCATACGTTACGGCATAAACTCTAAACATACGAATTTGAACAAATTAGGTACCCAAACACCTAGACAGTGAATTTGTGTTCTTTAACGACTTTTCTCAAATATTTGACATTACTGAACACAGCTCCTCGGTAAGAGCTTTTAAACCAAAAACAGAAATGTATTTTCACCGAGAAGAGCAACATTTTATTGCATTTTTGTGCCATTTTCTGTACATTTTCTCTCTGTTAGTTTCCTTTAAAAAGCGGAGTGATTCAGTATAATTTTAGTACGTTTATTTTATATTTTATTTTTATGCGAGAAAGTGCCCAAATGTTTAAGTAAATATATTTCTATAGTGTACAAGTTTATTGTTTCTGAATACGCTATTGGTGTGCCTGATGTTTGCGTTTATTTGTACCAATGCATGTAACCTGAGGAACCCATCAATTTCTGTTTGTCACAAGTTATATACATAAAGCACACCTGCTCGCTACGTATCAGGCTGAAACATGTAACCAAGTATGTGGTCTGCAAGTCAACAGGCCTTTAGACCAGTAAGCTAATAGCTTCGTCAACTGCAATAACCACGAAACCTAAAGTCGCATCATTAGATCACTAGGCCAACGTCCCAACAGCAGACACACACGCGCGCAGCCTCAGAGAGGAAAAAAGCCGAAACAATTCACAGGAACCTATCTTGTGCAACTGGTGTTTTTAAACAAAGTATAGTGGGGCTGAGTGTTCTTTGAAAAAAGAAAAACGCCGACAGCAAGAAAACAGCTGCTGTGATACCAAACTGAGTTTCTTCAGTTGGAACGGTCTCGGTTAACTCGATTTTATGCTTCGGTCGAAATGAGCCTCTAGGCCTAGGTTTATGTAAGTTAGCTACTACTCTGAGCGAATATAATTATAAAAGCAGACAACACAACGTTGGACTTGTATACTCAAAACGCCGCTGATAACTTTTCCGATATTATTTCTCATTTAGATCCTAGAAAATAAAGTTTAAATGTGGATATTCACCAGAATAACAAAGCCACGCGAAAGCGCCTCGTGAACGACCTATTGCGTTTCTTGCAAAGGAGGTAGCGTAATTATTCTCTACGAGATGATAAATTTTCGCTTCATGATTGCTTGAAAAAAAAAAGAAATCGCGCGTGCGGCTATCTGTTGAGAACTGGAAATTTTATTTTGAATATGTGTAATTGTAATTGCAAGAAGTTTGAACGGATCAATGCATCTTTTGGGCATGGCGGTTCATATACCGTAGACGTCGCGGATGAATATTAGCTGCGAGTAGGCGGTGGCCTTTTTAATGCTGTTACCACCTAATTTATGCACAAAATATTTGTTTAAATGTTAAGTCACATATATCATTATTCCACTTAAGGCGGAGTTATATTTGTCTCCGCTCTTGCTGTCTCATAGCATGTGTGTGTGACCGAATGTTGGGGAGGGGGTAGTGCAAGAAGAATCAATTATTATAACTTCGCTGGCTGCTTAGAAAAAGGAATTGTGTTTTAGACAGCAAGATCTCACGGCTTATGACAGTAGAAGTAGCAGTTAAACGCCATATTATTCCTATACCTTCTCATAATCGTATGCAGGACACACGTAAATACGAAATTTTTATAACTCTTACCGTCCGATTCTGAAATGAAAGAGTTTGTACTATTATTTTTTTGCATATTTGAGAACGCAACACATTCAGGAGTTCATGTGAGACTAAAAAGGAAGATATGTTTATTTTCGTACGTTTCGTTTGCTACTGTTGATTTGTTTATTACACGCAGTTTCACATTTTTGTGAATTAAGTGTGTGTTGCATTACCAAGAATAAATTGCGATACATATTCTCCGAGCATTTTTATTACTAGGAAACTTTAATCGCTTCTTTGCAATGGGTAACAAGGTTCAAAGAGGCTGTTTTTGCTCCTTTGATGTGTCTGAATTTTGGACATCGGTGTTGTTCTTTATGTAAAAAAAGGGTTTGTTATGTTTTGGTCGGAGAGTAGTTCAAATAATCCTTCTAGTGTATAGATAAACCTTTAAGGTCTTCACTGAACTTCCTCCCACGGCTCTAATATTGCACCATATGGCTTTTCTGTTTGCTCCATACGGTTGGTATAAAACGACTTTGAAAATTTTTATTGTGTGTAAGCACGTATGCTTCAGGTGTATGACGAGGGGAATGATAGAGGATATGCATACAATTCTCTGCCTAAATTTATTTTAATTTTTACAAGGAATAAGCCTCGAATTAGTGTTTTGTCATGGTCTGGCCAAATGCGGCGCGCTGCTTTTTGTAACAAAACAAAGGTGCTTTATGCAGGATTACTGAACCCATTCTAATCTGCCAAGCCAGCCAGTTTACGCACACGAAGGTCGGACTGCTGGACACATATTGACCTGTTCCAAGATTCGAAATATACGTTCTTTGGGCACGATTTTTGAAGACATTCACTTTACTATAAAACGGTGCATTCCAAACCTTAGTTTGAATTAGAAAATTACGTATATTCTGAATATTTCAAAATTGATTACCTGAAATTGCTGCTCTTGGTGGTCGTCCCGACATTCCGGACACGAAAATGTTACGTGCCACTCTGCGACGAATTTGCCCGATACTTCCAAGCAACCCCATTATTATATCTAGAGATTGAAATTTATTCTCAATAGAAAGCATCAAACTATCAAACTTACCGTCATTTCTCGATGAAGTCAAAGTTTTTCTCGCCAAATAACTATGGTGGTCCACACTATGTCTGTTCCATTACACCTGGTGCAGCACACTGTCGAAAAAGGGGCAGTTTAGTTGAGACTCCTACCAGCGTACGCATTCTTTTTTGGATCCTCGACCTGCTTTATGTGCATGCAGCAGCTTGTAGAATTCTAGTGTCTATATAGAGACTGAGCAGAGAGAAAATAGAAGTGTTGCCGTAAAAAAACAATGGAGTGGAGATTCAATCATTTGGAAATATTTTGTGGCTTCTGTAGTGTTTCCATAACAGGAGTATATTCTACATGCATTGCCGGCGCATTCTCATTGCTTGCGGTTACTCTTCATTTTGGTTTTACATTGCTGTGTTTCTATTATGGAGTGGCGTTCTGCGCCGTTAAGCACAGACCACACGACCGTTTGGGCGCTCAGTTCTACGCACTCACTACATTGTGCACTGTCGCAGCGGTGGTATACACGGCACGTGTAAAACGCCCGTCGCGTTTTGAAATTTATTAAAATAGCAGACATTTATGTAGCTTTCGAAAGGCTGCTTAGCGGACAGTAACAATCACAGATGCTCATTGGTGCACACATCAGTCCCATCACCATTATCGCCGTTGCTGGGGCTGCCCACGCGCTCGCAGTTGACGGCCGCCACAAAACAATGTTGGTGGTGTTCCGTTTTTCTCCCGTCTTTTTAGTGTCATCAAATTGCATATTTTTTTCAAAATCTAGAAAGTATGGTGGGTTATTACTTTCCCATGTCACAACTGCAACAGATTACTAAGGAATGAACATGCCTCCAATAGACCAAACTCCTTGAGCCCGAGACAGGCTCGGTTCATTAGTGTACATGCCTTATGATGGTCGGACGCTGCGTATTTTATTAAGAAGCTAACATTAGAGCTTGTGTTTCTCTGCTATGAGCTGCAAATTGACGGTTGTTAGGTATTAGATTACCTTATTGAGCAGTGTAAGCATGGGACTATTTTATACATAATGTCCGAGAATTTTGACAAGGTGGCCCCGTGAAGCGTGGCGCAGCGCAGGATTGCACACCTGTTTAGAGGAGCTTTTCCACGCCCCGCGTGCGTGCCTTGCTACACGCGGGCACGTAAGCGTAAGTGCGTGGTGCTTAAAGCGCAAAGACGTAGGGAACAAAAAGACTAGCACCACACATTTTCCCAAGTGTGCACAAGACCATTTCAGAATGAGAAATTTAATTTCACACATGGGTGTCGAAAAGTAACAGCAATCTTGTGGTGACGAGTTTCAGCACCGTTGACCGAAGTGGAGCAGTGCCAGCAGGTGTTTGATATCAAGATCATCCCAGGCAAAATGCAGCACAGATGGGAAACCAGCTCAAAATGGGCACAACACAGAAGGAGAGACGAGACAACAAAAGGTTGGACTTGCAACTAAAATTTATTTGAAAGTACTGTAATATTTACAGATAAATAAATTTCAGTTTCCAGTATACCATTGTGTTGTCTCGTCTATACTTCTGTATTGCGTCCTTTTTTTCTCTGGCTTCCCATCCGTCCATAAGTACCAACTTGCACTGCAAGCTGCACTTCTTTAGTAGCCCCGGCTCTTCTGAAAATAAGTTACAAAAAATACTTTAAATAGAAACTGTTTGAGAAAAATGCCACTGCCTAAAATTGAAACGAGATGTATAAAAATATAAACCCGCAAGTTCGAGCAAAATACTTGACGCTCGAATTGTGATAACGCACGAATATTAAGAGCTACATAAAAATAAGCGTATTTCTTTCATACTGTTATAGCTGAATGTGACTGTGCAAATGGAAACATGATACTGTCTAATGAAAAGGCACAAAACACAAAACGCAAACACAAACAGAAGAATACCCCTGACGCGAAATTGTGAAGAATCAGTGAATACATTGTTATCCACCATAAAGTGGTCTTTTGTACAACGACTACCACAGAACTATTTAACAGAAACATTCACTGTTGTCATAGATATAAAGCAGTTTTTACAGCACTCATTTATGAGGTAGAAATTAACACTTTTCGCTAGAAACTTCATCAACATTTATTTTGCGCAGCTCCCTCAGCCTAGGATTAAGTAACCGATTACTTACAATTATTTCGCAATGTTACACCGTACGTTTCATTACTTGGGAGAGAGAGAAAGCTGTTTATTAGAGGAAAGCAGACAGGTCTGCCGGCATGTTAACGCCGAAATGCTACTCTGCTGGGATACCGGAGGACGGAATAAAGTTGCAATAGGAAAAAAAGGCGGAATGGAGAGTAGAAAGAAGAAAATAAAATAAGTAAAAAAGAGGTAGCGTATGTATTGGGGACCGTCAGTGCGACACATGAAAATTCTATAGGTGGTTGCACAGTTTAAGGATGCTCCGGTCATATATCAGCTCAGCGACGCCGATGTCATTGAGGTACTAACATATTGCGGTTAGCGCTTTACGCTGAGATGAGAGATGGCCATGGTCCCAGAAGAGCTTTTAAAGTTAGGGAACTGTGGTTGAGACACTCGATCTTCTGTGCGAGATTGTTCCTTGCTGGACCGTATGTAGGGCACTCCAGTAAAATATGCTCGACGGTTTCTGGTTGTCACACCCCAGTTGTCACAATAGGGGTTCGAGGTTAGGCCAACGCGATAGCCGTAGGTATGCGGGAGCGCTACGTTGAGACGTATTCGATGTAGCAAAGTCTCTAGCCGACGTGGAAGTCGCTCCGGTAACGTTAGTGCCAAAGTGGGGTCGACATGATGCAACAATGGGTGCTGATTTTTGGGGAGAGACCAGAAGGTGTTTCTTTCCCTGAAAAGAAGCTCCTTTGCTAGTAAGAGGCATCGTGCTATGTGCAGAAAATGTGCCTCACGTTCTACAGTCCTAATCCTCTCTTGGCAGCCTCATCTGCTTTTTCATTGCCTATGATGCCGCAATGAGCGGGGATGCACTGCAATATAAAATGGTGCCTGGCGACACAGACTAGGTGATTTAGGTAGGATACATCACGGGATAAATGTTCGTGAATGATGAAGCAGCTGACACGTAAAAGAGTTTGCAACGCTGTCTTCGAATCTGTGAAGATTACCCACTGTGCTGGCTACTGGCGGAGATTGTAGCGAAGTGCGTGTTTGAGGCATGAAGCTCAGCAGATGTAGATGATGTTGGGCGCTCAAGCTAGATGATGTTGGGCACTCATGGGCGCTCAAGCGCTCATGGCAATACAGAGGGGAGTGGTCACAGTAATGAGTACAACAAAAAAGGAGCAAGCAAACAAAAAAACACGCAGCAAGCAAACATAACGGCACACAAAAAAGAATGGTTTATACAATGTTGACTGTTGCATTTTTGAAAAGCGTATGGTTAACAATGGTTGCTATTGGTGAGAGAAGACGATTCCACTCTAATGATGTCCGGAGAATAAACGACTGGGAAAATGCGTTCGTTCAGCTGGATGCAATGTCGACCTTGTGAGCATAGTCAATGCGAGAAGAAACGCACAATGGGGGCAAAATAACTTCATCGTCCTGGTGCTGGTGATGAAGTATTTTGTGAAAAAGAAAGTCGGAAAATGTTACGTCAAACTGCTAGGGGTGGCTACGGTAGATTTCATTATAGTTGCACTGGCGGTTCGGGTAAAGATCCGACAGAATGAAACGTGCAAAATTATTTTGTACCAATTTAAATATGATATTGAGGTTGTGAATGCAAGAATCCCAAACGAAAAAGGCGTATTCTAATTTAAACTAGCTAAGCATTTTATACAACAGTAATTTAAGGGATGAGGATTCCTTAGAAAAATTAGGCCTGAGGTTAACGAGCATGCGGTTTGCGTGTTAATATATTCTATATCAACGGACCAGGTGAGATTGTTAGTGCGGTTAACACCGAGATATTTAAAGAAACAAAACAATCTAGGACGATGCCATCAGGATAGTAAACAGGTAATGTGTTCTTTTCTTGATACGTGCAAGAATTTATACTTATTAACATTAGGTTCCATTCGCCACTTTAAGCACCAAGCTGAAATTGAACTTAGCCAGTTTAAAGATCAGTTATGTCATCATCACAAGTTATTTCCCGGAACACTAAGCAATCCTCGCCAAACAAATTCATGGTAGATGAAAGGCACTAAGTCAAATCGTTATGTATATTAGAAAAAGCAGAGGCCCGAGAAAAGAACCTTGTGGCACCCCTGACAGAATAGCGGTGTTATTAAAATGTTTGTTGTTAATCGAAACTAACTGCGAACGATTAGCTTGAAACATCTCAAGCCAAGCAATTAAGCGGTGAGTTTTTGTTTTTTGATTTACGGAGCGGAATCACATTCCTCACCATTGTCAAGTGATTGCTAAAAAATCTTTGTTATAATGATGAATGAATAGGCACAAGTGCTCTCCAAGAATTTAGGGCTGATATTGTCAGAACCAGGAGGAAAAGAAAGTTGGAGCGATTGAAGTTTCTCGGCTAGTCTACTTGGTTCTAAAAGTATTAGAAACATACCGGGGTTGTTGAAAATTCCAGAAGGATGTAAACAAATATTTGCGGACAAAAAAAATCACCCACAAAGGTTTCATTACAAGCGTGAGCGCATGCCTCCATAGGAATAGCACCACCATCGCTTTCGGTAAGGTGAATGATAATGTTATCACGAGGATTGATGGTACGCCAAACCTTTTTAGTGTCAGTAACTAGCAGATTGGGTAATACGGTACGCAAAAATGTTTCTTTCTCTAATCTGAGAGCGGCAGTGCAGTTTTCATTACAAACTTTGTAAGCCGCCAAACATGCATCATTCCTTGAAAATTTTGCTGATCTGTACCGACGTTTTTTTTTCTTGTTAAAGGAACGTGTAGGGTTTTTTGTATGCCTTCGAAGGTTACGACCTAAATTGTTGAAGTGAGTAAGAATGTGCTTGTTCGTGAGCTCGGTAACTTTTTTGCAAAAATACTGCACTTATTTTCTACAGTTGGCTCAGCAAAATCTTCTAAGACAGTGTCAAGATATTCGCATAGTTACTCGAAGTTCACCCGGTTATAGTTGCGGAAGGTTTATTTGTTTCATTGTTTTGGGGGTAATGAATTTCAACCGAACGCAAGTTCGGTTTAAATTCGGTAAGTTAGGTTGAAACCTAGTAAGTGGGTTGAGTTAGAAACCATGTTAGGCATGGTTGTAAGTACTATATCAAGAGTGTTAGCTGTTCTGTTCGTTATTCTTGTTCGTTCTTTGACTAACTGAGTTAGCGAAAAAAGAGAGCACATATCTAGAAATTCTTAAGCGAAAGAAAAGAGAAAAGTGATAGGTTATTCATCAACCCATTGTACATTCGGCAAGTTAAAATCCCCCAACAAAACTTTGGTGGCGTGGGATACGGCGAAACAAGTATGTTTCAAGCATCATGTAGCTCATTTACAAAATCAGATGAGTCGGTAGGCGGGTGATAAAAGGCACAAATTATCAACTTTATCAACTTTCGGGACCTTACTGCGATAAGGACGCACACAATCTCGAGGTTACTGATAACCTGGATGAGCTGTGACGAAAACTCTTTGGAGAGAGCCAACAGAACGCCACCACCTCGCCGTATTGTGCGGTCGCATCAATAGAACAAAAGACAACCTTTGTTGTGCAATTTCATGATCTTCAACTTGTGCGTGCAACCAAGTTTCAGTTAGTATGATGCCCGCATTACAAGTGTCAGTGACGGATGCTAAAGCATCCTCTTTGTTAATAATACTCCGAATGTTCGTGAAAAGCAGGGATACATTATATGCTTTTATTCCACTTCTCCTCGGGCGCTCTTTTGTTAGAACACGTGCTGACTCTGTATTCCAGCGCACCTGATTGTGTTTTTTCTTGCGGGCTTACTTCGTTTGTGATATTGCTGGAAGGGTCGTACGTGTAGTGCGTTTTGTTAATTATAAGCTTAGTATGGTGTAGCTTGAAAGGCGGTGAACCGGGTTGGCTTTTGGCAAATGCCACGAGCTTTCCTTGGGCCTGACGCGTAGCAGGTTAAAAATCTCCGGGGGTGGCGACGTTTAGCTCTTTTAATTTATTGCGAACAGAAAGAATTTTGTTTATGGTTTTGTAGTTAGAAAACCTCAATATCATGGAGCCCCATATGCTTTCTTTGTAGATGCCTAGATGACGGGCGCGCTCAATGTCGTAATCTGCCAGGGTAAAGCAGCACTAGACAGTATGTTTTTAATATGCCATTCTCATTTTTTCCCATGTTTCTTTTGAGTTAGGTAGGCCATGAAAGATTAAGATATTGCGTCATGATCAATCTTCAAGATCGTCGAGACGAGCTTGTAATAACTCAGGTTGCGTGCCCTTCGATTTACTACTCTTCGATTTTTTTTCTGACTTGATTGCATTTTTTTAAAGGAGTACTCCACCAAAATTTGATGCCTAAAAATTGATATCATTGGCTTCAGTAGTTTGTACAGATGCCTCACAGAAATTTTTGGAGCGATCCGAGGCCGGAATGAGATCTAAAATCGATTTTGATTGCCCAGGTCGCGAGCTTGTACAAAATGGCAGCACTAGCGAAATCGCTTTCGGCGTGAGGAAACATCGGCCTGCGTGTCTGGCCGGTTCAGGGTGACGTCATATAGTCGTTTTCGGAACCGGAAACGATATCCTGCGCTGCTGTTGTCGTGGGAATTCGTTTGGGAAGGAGCCGTGGGCGTAGCTGTGTGAGCAATACTTGTAAAGGTTGCGTGTTCGACGTCTTTGCTCTTCAGTTCGTGGCCGGCGCATGGTATTCCCTTGCACTAGTGCCGAAAACTGCGCGACGTCGACGGGCACCGCGGTGACGTGGCGGTGCGCGTCGCCCAGCTCGGCCTGGTTGTGGTATGGCAAGCTCGTGGTATTGGAAGTACTGCTCCTGGAAGCCTGTCCGAGCAAATCGAGGACGACGCCAAGATGCATTATTTTCCACGCGGCGACATGCAGCGCTAAACGTGGACTGAGTTCGTGCGCCGCGGCGGCCGCTCGAACTGTCGCCCAAGCCAGCGGGCTCGGGGTTGCACGGGTCACCTTGGATGTTGGGAACTTTAGGCTTGGTATCGTTGGTATCGTGGCGTCTATTTGATCGCTGGTATTCATACAACTGCGAATGACAATCCCTTACACAACTTTTCACCACACTATCATCCCCTTTTTCGCATATGGAGGTTTATTTTGGCAATAATCTCCGTTTCGGAGATCGTTGACCAAGACATCTGCAGCGGCCTGTTTTGATTCTAACGCGCAGGTGGCGCCATCTTTCGGCCGCTCGCCAAACCGCTGTGCCGGCTGTGCTGGGTCGGAGCGCCGAACCTCCGCTGCCGGTCAGCGTAGGCTTACCATCGCGGCAAATATCTGAACGCCACTTTTAAATTCAGCGCTGATAACAACCCCTAGCACAATTTTTCAACACACTAATATCTACTTTCTCGCGTGTGGAATTTGTTTTTCGCGATCAGATTGTTTAGAAGAGTGGCGACAAGCTGTTGCTATCACTGTCTGTGCCAGTTCGAGCAGCAGTGATATTAAAAAACGGACGACGCCGAAGACATCGCCAGCCTAATCGCCTGGCCAAATAAAGTTGCTGAGTCTGTCGGGTGGCAGCGACTCATCCGAGTCTGACGATTCAGACGACATGTTGAGAGAGAGAGAGAGAAATGAACTTTATTGAAAATGTCCTGCGGTTGTGGTTGGGGGACCACGCAGGGTCGCCCGCCACCCGACTTTGTTTATGGCGTCTTCGTGATGTTGCCTCCCCAGCCTACGCTGGACCAGCCCGCAGATGGCCGTTGGGGACGTGTCCTCGACCACCCGCAGGCTCAGTCTCTCGCGCTTGCCGGGAGAGAGCCACCTCGAGCCGCTGGACTGCCAGTAGCTGACTTGCTAGTTCGTGTGAATGCACTGCTTTTTGTATGTCTTCTGGCAGCCGTCCAGGGAATGCTGCCGCTTCTGTGGGGTGTAGTTCGCAGTTCCACAAGATATGGGTCAGGGTCGGCTTACAGTTGTTGCACACACTGCACACGTCGCTGCGGAACACTTCCGGGCACACGTGGCGCGCGAGCGCCGGAGTCAGCACTGATCGCGTCTGTATCTGCCTATAAAGCACTGCTTGTTCTCGCGTGAGTTAGGGTGGGGTGGGGGCATGGTCCGACGACCGTACCTGTACCACCCCAGCACTTCTGCATACTCTTGTATGGGATCGTTTTCTTCGTCGTCTCGGTCGCCTGTGTCGGCGTTCACTGCACCACGCCTTTCACAGTCTTCGCAGTCCGCCCCAGCCGTTGAGACGAGGGAGGTGGTGGTCGTCGCGCATCTGGTGAGAGTTACCGCGGCGGCGTCCGCCGTCTCGTTACGGTTGGGGTTGCTGCTACTGCACCCGTTTGCTGTCTGTGGTAGTGTGTGCCGTGAACCACCTTAGATGGGTGGTGGGCACTGCGTCGCGCACTGGTTTACGCACTTCACTGCACCGTATCACTTTCACTGCTTCGCTGCACACCGTGTTTGTCGCGTAGTTCTTGATGGCTGAGCGCGAGTCACTCAGGATTGTGGAGCATCGGGGATCCGTGAGTGCCAACGCTATGGCCATCTCTTCCGCCTGGCTTGCCGGCGATGCTCGGACGCTGCAGGCGTTGCAGATTTCACCGGTGGTGGCCTTGACCACCACGGCCACGTAGGTGTCTTGTCTATGTGGGTATTTTGCTGCGTCCTACGAAGAGGGCCCCGGTGTCGGCAGCGTATGTGTCTGTAAAGGTCTTTGCTCGTGCTGCGCGTCTTCCCGGGTTGTTGGCCGGGTTGACGTTCCTGGGCATTGGTGAGACTTGGAGTCGTCGCCTGGCGCCTTCCGGTAGAGAGGGGGCTGCCTGTGTTTGCAGTGTTTCTGCCTCTGAGAAGCCCAGTCTGGTGAGTATGTTCCTCCCCATCTTAGTCCTCCTGAGGCGTTCTGTTTGGGCTGTCCGCTGGGCCTCTGCAATTTCTTCTAGTGTGTTGTGGACGCCCAGCTCAAGTAGTTTGGCCGTGCTGGCGCAATTGAGGAGTCCCAGGGCAGCCTTGTAGGTCTTGCGTAGTGCAGCGTTGATTTTGTCTCGTTCGTGGGCCTTCCAGCTGTGAAAGGCCCCGATGTAAGATACGTGGCTTGTTGCAAATGATTGGACCAGCCGGAGGAGACTTGCCTCTTTCATGCCTCGATGCCGGTTGGCCACGCGCTTGATGAGGCGTGTAGCCGCCCCCAGTTTGGTCACCAGTCTGTTCGACTGTGGTTCCGTTACCTCTGCTTGCTTCGAGGAACATTCCGAGCACTCGGAGCATTGTGACTCTTGGGATGACGGTGCCATCGCTTGTGTGCAATGTGATCTTTTCTGCGCCTTGGGCGGCTTGTTTCCGGTATCTTCCCGGTGGTGGGATGATGAGGAGTTCTGACTTCTGAGGTGAACATTTAAGGCCCGTGTCTGCAAGGTGGCTTTCAATGGTGTTGATGGCGGCTTGTAGCGCTTCTTCTATGTGGCCGTCGCTGCCCCCGAAGACCCACAGCGTGATGTCGTCCGCATATATAGTGTAGCGGACTTGCGGGACCCTCCGAGAGCAGGCGGTTGGCCACTCCAATCATGACCAAATTGAAGAGTAATGGCGATATTACTGAGCCTTGTGGAGTTCCTATGCTGCCCAGTGACTCGTTCTTGGAGTTGCAGGTTTCCCGCCTGGATCTTGACGGTTCGGCTGGACAGGAAGTCCCGGATGTAGTTGTAGGTGCGTTGGCCCATTCCTAACCGAGAGACCTGCTTCAAGATCGCCGAGTGGTTCACCTTGTCGAAGGCGCTCTGGAGGTCGAGGCCGAGCACTGCTCTGTTGTCTCTGGTGGGGACTGTCGTGTCGAGGATTTCGTGTTGTAGTAACAGCATAGCATCTGGGTACTGAGCTTCTCCCGAACCCTAGCATGGTGTCCGGATAGAGGCCTTCTTGCTCGAGGTAACGTTGCCACCTGTTTTCGTAGTACGTGCTCGAGCACCTTTCCCACGCATGACGTTAGTGAGATTGGGGCGGAGGTGGTCTATGCTGGGGGGTTTGCCGGGTTTGAGTATGAGCACCGTCCGGGCCGTTTTCCACTTGCGACGGTAGCTTGCCAGTTTGCCAACAGCGGTTGTTGTACTTCGTTAGGGCCGTGATGGCCCCATCGTTCAGATTTCGTAAGGATTTGTTGGAGATCTGGTCGGGACCGGCTGCGGACTTACAGTTGAGTTCCTGTAGCACGGCCCGGAATTCCCACTCCTCGATGTCTTTATCCAGGTTTGGATTGTCGGGTCCCTTGGTAATCTTCGTGCTGTTCTGCAGGGGTACTGGGCAGATATTTTGCATTGATGCGCTTTGCCTGTCTCTTCTTCTCCCAACTCCTTTAGTGCTGCGTGCATGGCTTTGGGAGAGCTTGTGTTGTTGGCAACCCCTCGTCGATGTCTCGTCCAGGAGGTTGGCGGAGGCAGCTTCCATGTGCTGGCCCTTGTGTAGTTGACCGTCGGCGGCGCTGCACATGGCGTACCACTGTTGGGTACACAGTTCTTGGCTGTACTTTTCGATGGCTCGTCCTATCTCGGCCACTTTCTTTCGGAGCTTGCGATTGTGTCTCTGTCGTTTCCATCGGCGTTGTAGCGAATTTGCGAGCTTCGATCATGTGGGCTAATTTGCTGTCGACTTGAATGATGTCCTCGTCGGTGTCGATTTCGGTGGTGCCTTCACTCTCCGCTTGCTTGACGGCTGACGTCCATTCTTCGATGTCTGTGATGTCTTGCAGTTGATGGGAATCTTCTAGGGTCTTGCGGAATTGTGTCCAGTTGGTGAGGTTGTGCTGGCGGTGTGGTGCGGTTGTATGGTGTACACTTGTTGGGATTACGACTTCCAGGATGTATTTTTTGCTTCCCAGGTTGCAGCCCGTATTGGTCCAGGTGACGTCTACCTTAGTCTTGGTTGACAGTCGGATGAATGTCAAGTCCGGGTTCGTGTCTTTCGTCGTGGAGGTCCCGATGCGGGTGGGGGTTTCTGGGTCCGTGTAGAGGGTGCATCATGCAGCGTTGGCTCCGTCGAGCAGATCTCTCCCTTTGGTGGTTGTGCGGCTGTATCCCAGCTCTTTGTGCGGGGCGTTGAAGTCGCCTCCGATAACTATTGTTTCGTTTGCTGCCGTGCGTGTCGCTTTGTGTAACGTGGCTTTGAACTTTTGTTGCCGGTGCATTGGATTGCTGTAAATGTTGACGAGCAGGAGGGTTTCCTGTCGTTTCTTGCCGACCACCACCTCGGTCGCGCAGTGTTCTATGGTGCTGCGGTGGAGGAAGTGGTCATGCTTGATGAATATGACTCCCTTTTTCACGAAAGTACACACTCCCTGCCCTGTCCCCTTGCCACAGTCTCTCGCGCTCGGAGGGCTGAAGTGCGCTCGGTAACCAGGCAGGGTCGGTGCACTCTCCGTGTGGGTCTCCTGTACCATGATGATGTCGGGCGGTGAGTCGATGCTTTGTCGGTGATGTTGGAGGACCGCCTTTCGGCAGCGAAACCCGTTGGCATTCCACTGCCATATTTTCAGGCCTGTGTTTGCGGGTGTTCGGGCCATGTTGATGCTTGCGGGTAGGTGGTGGGGTTGCGCTTTTCTGTTGCGTCATCTTCACGGCCTAGCTTGCGATATAGGAAGTCTTGGAGCACGTCCAGGCGGCGCTCTATGGCGGTGAAGCGGGAATTCACTCGGTGCTCGAAGGCATTCATTATTTTTTCGAGGCGATCAATTCTCTCGGTGCACCTACGTAGGCGCACAGCAGAGCTTATCCCGCTGGTTGAGCGGGGTCTGGTCTCATCGTTGGCAGGCTGGGGGGGTTCGTCGTCTTGTTCTTCCATGCTCTCCTCGGGGGAGGTTGGGCATGGTGCAGGCTTTGCTTCTTGTTTGGGGCATGCTTGCTCGTTTGTGGGAGTTGGAAGGTAGGCTGGGGACTTGCCTGTGTTCTCGCTGGGTGCTGTGGGGCGTTGATGCCGGCGGCGTGAGGGACTGGGGCCGGGTAACTCTCCCTTGTTCCCGCTCCGGTTGCGGAGCAGTTGCTGCTGTCTTCGGTTGCTCCCGCTGCTGCTGCGGTGGGTTGCGGAGGTGCCGTAACGCCTCTTCGAGGCGCTGATCCAGACGTCTGATCTCTGCCTTGAGTTCGGCGTTCTCTTTTTTGTAGGGCTTGCATCGCGGTCTTGTGCTGCTTTGGTGGGCTGGTGCCTTGCTTGAGGTTCATAACTACGTCCGACCACTTAACCCTTTCACAGGAGCGAGACGCTTTGCGACCGTTTCCGCTACCGCGCCGAGCGCTTCTGCTGCGGCTTTCGCGCCTGCCGGAGGCCGAGCAATACTGGTGGGCGGGGTTTTGCAGCGTGCAGCTGCGGCTCCTCTCCCGTTGACCTCGAGTTTCGAGAGGTGGGAAATTGCCGGGGTTTCTGCTCGGTGCACGTGCGCTCTGCGATGGGGGTGGCTGCGCGCGTTCCCAGCGTTGTTTCTTGACTAAGTATGGCATTTTGAATCGGTTTGAGCAGCCGGGTGCCCCTGTGGGGTGCGGACCACTAAACAGCTTGCAGTGAGGCTTGCATTCTTCTTCGTGATTCTCTCCTGGATTGGGCTTTCCGCATGCGAAGCATATTTTCGTTTGAGGATGCGGGCTTATGTCTTGACGATGCCTGATTTTGCCGAATTGTCGGCGTACCTGATGGTGTTGGCGGTACAGGCTGCAGCGGAGTAAGACCGCGCCGTATTTCACCGTTGCCGAGACTTTGTGACCTTGAAACAGGACGATGACGGCATGCAAGTCTCCTATTCGGTGTGCGTCGATCGCCATGGGGTTGCATTGATTCACTATGTTAGCTCTTATTTCTTTCCGCCGTGTCTGCCTCCGCGACATTGTAAATTACGCCTTTGGCTGTGCCGTTGGGCGCCGCGTGGTAAGCGTTTACTTCGTAGCTTTGGTCCCCTATGTCGAGCGTTCGGAGTTAGGCGTATTTCACCGCTCTCTGTTCGCTTGGGGTGCTCAACACTATGATATTTTGAGCCGCGTTAGCACCTACAGTATCTTGCAGGGTTTTGTCTCTCGCTATGCCTGTAGCCGCCAATATAGCCGTCATTAGAGTTGTGGCTTCCACGCGGCCGGTGTTGAGCCCGCCTCTAGGTCGTACTATAATCTTGTGCTCGTCCCTAGGAATGTTGGTTGGCATTCGAGCCGCCTTCGTCATATTAGCAGTTACTCTTCTCACAAAGTGGGCTTTCGAGGAACGAGGTTCGTGCCTTTTGGCGGGAGACTCACCGGTTGCATGTGGTGGTTGAGGGTCCCTGTGCGATGTCGTCGGGCGCCGCGCGGCGAGGGTTTACCCCGCGGTGTCGCATTCTTGTAGGTCTTCACCGGCGACCGCGATTATGGTGCGGCCGTCTCGCTGGTCCGGGTGCATGTGGAAATTCTCGGGCTCTGCTTGTTCTTGGTCTGGCGCATGATCCGTGTCCATCGCAGAGGCCATGCTCCACGATGCGGCGGTGGCTGTGGGGCTCTGGCTGCCGGCCGGCGGGAGCGCGCCGGCCCGAAGTCATGCTAAGCCAAGGTTAGGCTTAGCTCCCGAGCCACGCTCGAAGTCTTCCATTCACCGAAAATCGGTGAAAAGTCGAGTCGACTCACCAAAATGTGGTATCGGCGTGTTCCCTGGGTCGAGCTGTTTCTCGTGTTAATAGAATTTGCCTGGGTCCGCGGGAAAATTTCGGCACAATTAAGCATAACCGACGGAGCCGATGCGAGACACGTCCGCTCACCTCGGCGACCGCAGCGCCTCCCACGACATGTCGACTGCGCGGGCGAGGGCGGACCACGTGCAATCGTAGTAGACGATGCGGCGAACGCATGGAGGAAAGAAAAACGTCCCTGACGTCACGGGTGAGACGGTGACGTAAGGCTGGCCCGCTTACAGGCTGGCCTTCGAACGGCCATTTTCCCGCGAGGCGACCAAATTTTAAACTGGTTGCAATTAACGTGCTATAATTAATTCTGTGTTGGCGGCTGACGGCTTTCCGTTTGATTTTCGTAAATACTGGGCCAATAGGTATTCTTCACAGCATAAAAACTGAAAGCGAGAAATTTCGTGTCAGTACTCCTTTAAGGTCGGAGACAACTTCACTGTTATGTTTAGATGACTCTACTGAGCGCACCTGCACGTCTTTGAGGATGCGAAAAACCGCTTCCATTTGCTCAGAACGATCTGTGGGCAAGGACGCAGGTGCTAGCAAGCTGCTGCAGCGAGTTCCAGGTTCTCAATTATTTTCAATATCCCAGGCGCTCAAACGCAAAAACAACATTGAAAAACTATCAGTCGCAATGCCAAGCAGAACTCTGGGGCACGGCAGCAAAAATAGACAACGGTTGTAACTTTTTCTACTATACAGCGAAAAGTAGTTACAAACCTGTAATGGGAAAAAGCGCGGCATATCAGAAGTGTTGTCGAAGCTGCTCCCATGCCCACTGAAGGGGCAAACGCTCTGCAGTGCTCCTTAGTCGAACTCAGCAACCGACCTCACTGATGACGTCGATGCGCAGACGGTCGCTGGTGCAACCGCATGCAGGTCCAAATAAACTGCTTGTTCTTGTTGACTGGCATGCTGGTGTGCGGGTTCCAAGATAATCAGCGCCGCTGGTTTTCCAGTAGCTTGTGCTGGAGGCCATAGCAACAACAGCGATAGAAAACCCTGTACGGGAGAGAGAGAGAGAGAGAGAAAAAATTTATTGTACAAGGCAGTTAAGAGGGAGGGGTGGCCGGTGGCATGAGCCTGGCGGCGACAGCGGTGGCTCGGTTCACCAGGGAGATTTGGATCCCCGGATCCGAGATACCCAGCGCCCCCTCCCACTGCTCGTCAGCGCTATGGAGGGGAAGGGATCATTAGGACATGCCCACATGGAGTGCGACACGGTGGCGAGAGCACCGCACGAAGGGCAGTTGGGGGAGGGAAATAGTGAGGGGTGAATATGGTGCAGCACTGCACGACATGGAAGAGTTTCGGTCTGCTAGAGCCGCCACGTGCGTTCCTAGGAGTTATTAAGACTGACATGAGCGGGCGGAAACGCGCGGCGGGAGAGACGGTAGTGTAAGACCAAGTCGTGATAGCTGAGGAGGCTATCTAGAGCCGATCTGGCACCGTGGGAGGGGACAAGGCCGGGGCCCGCTCGGATAGTGAGTTCTCGAGCAGTAGCGTGGGCCGCCTCGTTACCCCCCACACCGGTGTGGGCTGGGGTCCAGATCAGTTCTATGGGGGTGGTGGGTAGATTTTTGGAGAGAATTTGGAGGGCCTGCGGGGTTATTAGACACCGGGCGAAATTTTGCACGGCCGTCTTCGAATCAGAGATTACGATTGCGGGGGCTGGCCGTTAGGTTAAGGCTAGTGCAATTGCCTTCTCTTCCGCCGTCGCGGGACCGACATAGCAGACGTGTTGCCGAACCGTATTCTGGACTTTAAGGAACCTGGTACAGCATCAATTTTTTCGCTGCGCCTGTACCCGTCTTCACAGACCACCCCATCGACATTTGCCGTTCGGCAATGTTTGGAAACCCCGTGAGGTCTTAATTGTTTCCGGGTTAACCGCCACCTATTGCTATGTCTGCTGAAAGATTTATTGGCCGAGAAGAATATTTATTTTTTTATTTATTTACTGCATACTGCGGACCAAACTTCGGTCCAAGGAGGAGGGCATGGTACAATGCAAATACTAATACCGTAAAATTTACACAAAAAACAATGCACAGACCCAGTGTCGGAAGGACTTGATTCCGTTACCTCGTTCCAGCCTTAACTGGTGCGTTGAAAAAACAAGAATTCAAACTTGTCCATTCTCGCGAAGTACGGCGTTAGTGCCTTTGGTTGGTGATGTCTCGTCCGTCTTGTGTTCAAAGGAGAAAGAAAAGGCGTTGCATCATGGGCAAGTGTCCGAGCGTGCTAGCTGTGAACCTGTGTGAGGAAAGACGGTCCTAATTTATACACGTGTTCACTGCCGTTTTTTTCTAGTCACACAAAGATATAGACTTTTTTCCAAATCTAATTTCATTCCCATTGTACACACTACTAACGCACCTTTTCAATGTTTTTGTCGAGTTCATTCTGATCACTAGTACATGTGACTTCTCGGAACAACATACAGTCATCAGCGAACAATCGGATTTGAACAGTAGGGCCAAGAACAGTTACTAAATCGTTATTATACAACCAAGAAGCAATGGCCACAACACACTTTCTTGGGAACCCCGAGGTGACAGGAAGACACCGAGATTGTTCTCGGTTAATTTTCACAAGCTGTTCGAGGTTGGATAGGTAGGCTTCGATCTAAGAAACAGAATATCCGGCACGTGCATGTTTTTACGTTTTGCGATTATATTTCTTGTGGCGCCTTGTCAGAACCTTTCTTGAAAAATAAAAATATAGAACCAATTGGGCCATTGTTGTCAATACTCGCTGGAAAGGAATGAATTATTGTCGCCAATTCTCCGGCCATGCAATAAACTTTTCTAAAACCATGTTGACAATCTGTCAGTATTGTATCTTCATCTAAAATTCAAGAATCTGTTAAGAAATATTATGTTCTTGGAGCATTGAAACGTTTGAAATATTGCATGATAATATTGGAATCTAGAGCAGGCACCTTTTATAAAAACAGGAACAATCATACCCATCTTCCAGTCACTGCGTAGCTTCCCAGTGGACAAAGAAGTGCGAAAAAAGCAGCACACGTGGAGGAAAATTTGATGCATAGGCTGACAAAATAGCCTTAAAAACTTTGTGATGACAATGTTGCTAAAAAGGCTTTCAGGATGCAAGTGCACGTACAATGCTAAGATAGTCCGTGCCCCGATGGATTTCAAAATACCGTATGCTTCTGCTTTAACTATACCTCTACAAAGGTTTATTGTTTTACTGAAATAGAAGTTTGGCCCATGCGCAGCACAAGCCAAAGTAGTTGCATTCTTGGACGCATCATTGTAAAACTCTGCACAAAGGTACTGATCCAGCACCAACAAGAGATGCTGCAGAATCGCGATTCTCGGTGACCTGTTCTTGTTAAATTGCATAAAACACAGGTCACCCGACGTAGGGCGGAGATGCTATGCTGGAATGGAATAAATGATGGGTCTCTTGTGGAGGCCTGAAAACGAGACTGCTAGCTTAGAACATTGTTCTCGAAATCTTAGAGGAAACGGCATGAAGATTGATAAATGATTTAACTATAATTGCTTTGAGCATGCGTAATAATGGTAGGAGTAAAAAGATGAGTTGTCAAAGACATAATTTTTCAGGCATATAAAACGTCCATGTACCCTCTGGAGATCAAGAGAACCCGCACGGGGCACCTTGAGCAATCTTGGTGATGGTATTGGCGACACTGCGGACCTGGATCCCCCATACATAAGTTTTTATCAACCGTGACGATACGGTGAAGGGTAGAAACCTCCAACGGTCGCTATCAGAGCGCAGGTCAAGCTCCGGCGAATGGGCTCCCTGTCTGTTTACCAGGCAGGGAGCTCCGGTACCTCTCCAGCTATCTGGATAAGGCTGATGACAAAAGTAGCCGAGTCTCCCAGCTTTGGTATTTACGGACCCCCCCCCCAAGCGTGATCGGTAACCGAAAAGGGGCAGCACCAAACTTTCGTTCACATCTCTTTCAACCACTGTCTTCTGAACAACCAAGAACATCTATTCTCGTTTTCTTGTGATTCAGTCAGCTGACGTATTAGACCTGTCTATTCAGTGCCATATTCCTGGTCTCAAAATTTCTGGAAAGCACAATAGGGGGAAAGTATCAAGCTAAAGGCTCAGGATGGCAGTAATGCTAGGAGAAATTATTGCCGAACAACAAGCCCGCATTCTTCCTGTTCTTGCTGCACAAACCTGAATCCATGATCTGGACATCAGGGTCACACCCCACCGGAGCATAAACAGCTGCAAGGGTGGCATTTCTGAGACAGATCTCCTGAGGAAAAGAGAAGCGGACCTTCTCCGAGGTTTATATTATCAGTGCATTACAGCCGTGCGCGGTATCACGATGCATAAGTACGACAAAATAATCCCCACCAAACATATTATCCTGACTTTTCACCGCTCGCCACTTCTACAATATCGAAATGCAGGCTTCATTTGTTGCACCATTCGTCCTTACATTCCGAACCCGTCATGCTGCTTCAAGTGAAAGCGGATCAGGCACGTTAGAAACTCTTGCCGTGGCCGAACGAACTGTGCGAAATGTGCGGCGCACGATACCCCGAGCGACAACTGCCCATCCGACACCTTCCCTTGTGTGAACTGCGGGGGTGACACACAGCGTACTCCTACAAATGTGAAAACTTTCAAATATAGAAAAAGCTGAGAAACAGGAAGGTCACTGACAACCTCACCTTCTGAGAGGCGCGAATGAGCTTTGCCTCTTTCCCCCTAGGGAGCTACGCTGACGCTGCTCGCCGGGGGCGGAGCAGCATCTGCTTTCCACAGGGACCAGTTCAACGTGTCTGACCTTGTCCCTCAGCCACCCCGTGTGGGTTGCTTCAGGCAGCGCAATCTGGCACCACGCCGCTTGGTAAGGCAGCAGCGGTAGTGGTGCCAACCGTCCCTGTGGGTACCGAGGCCGCTTCCACCACTGCCTCCGTGTCCTCCAGTGTGTTGCAGGATGCAAAGCGGATGGACATCGGAGGCCCCGCCTCGGCGCTCACCGCCACCGCACCGCCCATGCCATCTGTGGCGCCCCCGACGCCCTCGGCGGTGGCAGCTAAAACGAAGTGTTCCCGAAGAGGGGCCGAGTGTGGGGGGCCCGCCTCGTCGGGCACCTGTTTGACATCTGACGAGGAGACGTATGTCTGGCCGTCCTTGCCTGCAACGCAGCGCAACGAAATGCCCCAGCATCCAAGCCTACGAAAAGGCCCCTAAAAACCAATTTCCGATTAACAGCCACCAAAACACGACCCACGAACACATAACCACTCTAGTCCTTCTTAAAAGCAAATATTCGGAATCGAAAGCATGATTTATTGGAACTGCAGAAGCCTCCTTAAAAATCTTGACTATATGGTTGAGATGCTGCATGCTAATATGCCAAGTGCCATGTTTCTCCATTAAACACCTCAGTACCAAGGAAGCAAATTACTTAGGTAGGTACATGGTATTCAGAAAGGACAGGGCTGGCTGCACACACACTTCCGGTGGTGTGGCCATTGTCGCGCGGAAATCACTAGCACGCACCCTCTCACTTTAAACAGTGTCCTTGAGGCTGTAGCCATCCGTACTGTATATATTTATTAGGTTGGTGACGGTGTGCTCCAATTACATTCCTCCCGATCTTGCACTCTCGAGCTCTGACTTCGAGGCGCTGTTTGACCAGCTACACAAACGATACATCTTCAAACGCGACCTTAATGCGTATAACTCACTTTAGGTGTCTTCCCGAATGGATGCCTGAGGTAGCCTGATAGAGAAGTTTTATACATACTCTCGAGATTTCCTTTTCAACAAAAAACATCCCACATACAATACTTTAGAACACAATACATACTGACATCTTAACTTGGCTAGTGGTTCTGCAGTTCTCTTTCTATGTCTTGATTTAGGCGTGGGCACTGACCTTTATGGTAGTGACCACTTCCTCAGTTCACTAACGTGTATAGGTAGAGGCCCGAGCAATCCATTTTTCCATAACAGGTTTATTGAATCAAAAGTAAACTGGGGTACATTTACAGAAACATCTAAACTACACAACGCATCCATAAAACACCTACACGTTGAAGAAGCCACCCAACCCATCACGGCGCACATCCTCGAAGCCTGCCAAAAGTTTTTTGCCCAGGCCTCAAGTGCGTCCCAGAACCCAAGGAGGCCCTTGGTGGAATGACTGAAGCGTGCGTGAGAGCCCCAGAACAAGGCGTGGGATAATTTCATTTCTGTTAAGCGCGCAAAGGTGTTTGGGAAGCGTGGGCTTCGTAATGCGAAAAGGAAGAGTTAGCGTACCTTCCTCACATCCATGAACTCATACACCGACACTCACAAAGTCTGGACACGCACACACAAACTAAAAGGACAACAGACACACAGCTTGCCCCTGGTTATCACAACAGGGGAGACACTCAAAGACCAGGCTAACGCGCTTGCAGAACACTTTGAACACGTGGAGAGTTCAGCACACCACACAAACACTTCTATAAAACACAAAACATCTGTGGAAAAGATGTCTCTGCTTAATAAGAAGTCGCACACTTCCTATTATACACCTTTTTTCAATTCATGAGCTCATGTCCGCTCTGACCGCATGTAAGCCTTCAGGTCCAGGTGCAGACAAAATAACAGAAAACCATGATACAACACCTACACCCAGACACTCTTGAAACACTCCTACATCTATACAACAACATATGGCTTTCGGGCCACATTCCAAACTCTTTGATGGAGGCCATAGTATTGGCGTTCCTGAAAGAAGGGAAGGACACTTGATCTCGCGCCAGCGGTCGACCCATCGCCTTGACCAGCTCCCTGTGCAATCTTCTCGAGAAGATTATCGACAAGAGACTCGTGTATTTTCTTGAGTACGATGGTCTTCTCGAGGGCTGCCAGGCCGGCTTTAGGGTGGGGCTATCTGCAAATGACCAACGTGTCGCAATTGAATCATACATCAAGGACGCTTTCATTCCCAAACATTTATTCGGAACGGTGTTTTTGACCTTGAGAAGGCCTATAACACCACGTAGCGTTACGGGATCCTCAGTGACCTCAAGTATTTCGGTCTTTCGGGGATATGCTCAATACTCTTGGTAGTTCTTTGGCCGAAAGAACGTTTCGCGTGAGAGTTGGTAATGCACTGTCAAGAATTCATGTGCAGGAAAACAGCGTGCCACCAGGCTGAGTTCTAAACTGTAGACTTTTAATAATTAGGAATAACTCTCTTGGTAACGTATTGCCACCTACGATTTCTTACTCTATGTACGTAGACAACGAACAGTTATTGTTTATATCTTGTAATATGTCAATCTGTGAACGTCAGCTCCAGCTCGGTGTCAAAAAAACTTGCCAGCTCGGTAGACAAGAATGGTTTTAAACTCAATCCAGAAAAAGTTCTTGTGTTGTGTTCTCCACGAAGCGCGGGATCCATTCGGACCAACATATTACTCCTAATGTCGTTTCAATTCCTGTTAAAATGGAGCACAAGTTCTTAGGCATAATATTCTATACCAAGCTAACATTTGTTCCAACTTGAAACATCTGAAGCAAAAATGCCTAAAAACTACGTTTATACTCAAAGTTCTTTCCCACCAGTCGTATGCTGCTGACAAGCATCTCCTTCTGCATGTTTATAGCGCCCTAGTGGGATCGCGCTTGGACTGCGGCAGCGTCTTATATGGGTGCGCAACCAAATTGGCTCTAAATATGCTGGGCCAAATGCTGCATTTAGGGATACGCCTCGCATGTGGTGCTTTTTGCACTAGCCCTGTCAAAAGTCAGCATGTAGAATGCAATAAATGATCCCCAGATCACCAGAGGGTGTGCATGGAAGTTTTTTATGCCTCAAAATTCATGTCTATGAGAAATCATCTTTTTACTCCGCCAAATACTGATACATCCTTACAAAAATTCTTTTTAAATTTTCCATCAATCTCCATGCTGTTTCCTCTAATAGTGCGGGAAGAAGCCTCTGAGCTAGAAGTCTCGTTTTCAGGCATGCAGAAGACACCCGTCGTTGATTAAATTCCACCATGGCATCTGTGCACTGTGTCATGTGACCTGTCTTTTATGCAATGTAACAAGAACCGGTCAACAAGGATTGCGACTCTGCAGCATTTTTTTGTTTGGGCAGCATAAGTACGGATCAACCACAAGCCACAGGCACGCAGCACAAGCCACAGCACAAGCTGTGGCTTGTGCTGCGCATGGGCAAAACATTCACGTCAGTAAAACAATGAACCTTTGTATCAGTATATTTACAGCGGATGTATACGGTATTTAATGGTAATAAATCACATAGTCCACCATCAAATCTTAAAATCCATCGTGTGTACGGGCTCCCATAGCGTTGTGCAAGCACTTGCACTATAAAGAATTCTTAAAACTTTGTCACCACTCATGTTTCTAAAACTATCATGTCACCATATGCATAAAACCTACAAAAAATTTCTGTTAGGTTTCAGGGCACTCTGGAATTGCGGGGGACAAAATCGCAGATTGAATGACCACTGCAGCTACACTCTTAAATACAATGAAAATTGCAACAGTGCCATACACAGACATGAAGCCACACATCAGACACCAACTTCGCAACAGATCGCAAACACACGTCAGTGAACAAACAGATAACCCGTTACACGTCATAAAACCACCCTTGGGACCATACACCACTGACACACGCCACAGATACACAGAAGTTGCCCTTACTAGGTTACGGATAGGGCACACACATCATACTCGTAGTTCTTCACGGGGTCTTCAAGACCCCAGTATGGCAGGTGTGGAGCGGCCCTATCGGTACTTCACATTCTCATTCAATGCAGATAACTTCACACAACACGACGCAAACACTTCCCAGAGTTATACAGACAACATTTCCCACTACACCCAGCGTTTTCCTGGATGACGATGCCATGTTTTTCTATATCTGCGTTTTTAAATATTTAGAAGAAGATAAATTTTTAGACCTTTATTTATACTGAGCGTGATGACTCCCTGGCCCTATACACCAGGAATGCACATTGTAGTTTTGTGATTTTACTTTTGTTTTTGCTGACTTATCTCAGTGTTTATGGCTTCACCTCTCATATATGGCTATTGTTCTGGCGCTCTTTGCCGAAGTTGGCCTTTCGCCATAAACATATAATCATCATCATCATACACTGCACTGTACTTTGTCGTACCGCTTGCGTAACTCTGGGACGTCTGACGATGACGAGACAGATTTCAGGCTAATCAAAACGTGCAAAGAATCTTGTAAGACCACTTCGCTGTCTGCAAATTGCTTCTTAAGAATTTCTACAGCGTCAGCGTAGCAGGCATCTGTAATCGGTAATCCTGATATAGCACCCCGCACGGGGAACCTTGAGTTTTTATTGTGACGGTGAGCAGCGACACCGCGGAGCCTGAGCTCCCATACATAAGCCGTGTCCAACAGTGGCGAGGTGTTTAAATGTGAAGGGTAGAAGCCGTAAACGGTGACCGTCAGAGCCTTGGTCAAGCTCCGGCCATAGAGATAATATACTGACTCTAGAGGGAAAGCGCGCCGCTGAGCCAATGCATTGGAACCGTACGACACACAGTGGCAGACATGATAGAACGGTTTGAAGGTTGCCAGCTGAGCTTTTGCTCACTAAAAACGGCGAAAGCGATGGCTTGTAATCTGGCAACGTGCTACTGTGGCGTTTCTGCGTCCGGCTAGCGAAGCATGCCGGGATTATATGTAACATGGTGGACCACTGGCCAGGCGGGTGTTGTGTAGGCGGCGCCGACCGCATTGGGCAGTTTATCTCGTGTGGGTAGGTAACCGACGCGTTTTCGGTTTAGCGTACGTGTGACTTATATGTACTGAGAGTATTTGAGCAAAATGTGGCACGCTCACACAACACTTGCCCGCAAGCTCGAATGCGACTGATCTCATGCGCGAGGACGGCAAGGAGTCAGCTGATCTGTACTGGGCGCACAGAAAAATGAATCTCCGTATGATCTCCGTGAATTTTTGCGCTTTGCCGCTTTGTTTGCCATTTTCTGAGATTTTGCGAGTCACTCAATGCTTTTCAAACCAAGTGAAGTGAACTGGGCCTTAAGCTCAATGTAAAAGTTTTATTCACACACACACACAAAAAATGGCCCGTCTCCCCGCGAGGGGGACTCAAGTAAATGCGTCGCATAGAGGGTGGGTGTATTGCGTTAAAGTTTAGTGTTTGGGGAGTTGGTGGTAGTGAATGCGTTCTATCAGCAGCTTCTTGACGTAGTTTGAATGAGTCATAAATTTAAGGCACGTTCGTAGCATTTCATTCTGTGTCGGTTTTGTGGCGCAGTGGGAAGAGCACCATGTACCTCGCGTTCCGCCCACAGGTAGTGAATGCGTTGTATCAGCAGCTTCTTGACGTAGTTTGAATGAGTCAAGGATATAAGGCGCGTTCATGGCCTTCCATTCTGTGTCGGCTTTGTGGCGCAGTGGGTAGAGCACCATGTACCTTGCGTTCCGCCCGAAGTGTCGTGAGATCGAAGCCAGGCGCCGGTAAGTAATATTTTTTTATTTAGTGTAGGGGAAGGGGTGCGGACCTGTTGTTGAGAGCGAGGAGGGTAGCGTGATGCGGGAGAGGAGGATTGGGGGAGAGGGCGCACCTGGAACGGCTGTTGCGGACGCCGAGGCACGCCGACAACGCCGGGTGACATCGTGAGTTAAAGTAGTGCTCTGCATTTATACAAACATCGCATGGCCCAACACTGATATTGCCGGTGAGTCGCGGCGATTTTAAGCACAGGAACGAAAGAGCGTGGTCGATGGCAGGCCAACGGAGTGGCAGAATGCATGTCAAGGGAGTATGCGAAATACAGTGTGCGGTGTATCCCGTTTCCCTTTCTGTATGTATTCGTCAAGTTCTAGCAGCTTTCCAACACTTCAAAGAGAAAGCTTGCGGGTCTGAATGCGCAGTATTGAATGGGCAGTAATTTACCGCACAGAGCGCGCGAGGACAGAACATTGACTTGTTGATTTATTGAGACTGATTAAAAAAGAAACCACATTTCGTTACCTATTTTTTTTTCTACCTTCAGGAACGTTTGCTCGAAAGTTCGAAGCACGCAGAGCTGTAAGAAGTTCCATGAATAAAACAACTGCACCTGAACGATTATAAAAGCTCCCTTTTATTTCTCTTCCAACGGCAACGATCGTTGGCTGCCACTCCGTAGCATGTAGTGAACTTGCGGTAGTCAATGTCAGATCGGAATCGCTGTTCAGGCGTCAGTTCAGGGGCAATAGATAGGGTGCCTAACGTGAAGAAAGAATGACAGCCTCGCAAGCGCCCGGGGAGGCATTTGCTCAGCACGTGCATCCCAGTTGTACTAGTTGTACACATTTTGTACGCACGCACATCTGAGCTGGAGACTGCACACACACACTGCGCAAGTCAGGTGCAAGGGCCTCACCACTTCCTTGCACACCTAAAGAAAATCGAAAACCAAACTGAACTACGCACTTACTATTTCTCCGCTAATTAGACCTTAATTACACTAAAAGCTTTTTATAAAGCTAGTTTTAATTACTGAGGCAATTATTTGCAACTATTTTGCTTCCGTTCTTTGTTTAGGTAAATAATTACGGAACAACTTTCTAGAAGGCTGAATAAAATGGATCTGGCAACTATGGGAATTGTAATCATGTCAGCGCCCACGATTCGTACGTCTGGGAGCTCGCTTTATCCCCCTGGCTCCGGCCGATGGGCTCCCTGCCTGTCTACCAGGCTGGGAGCTGCGGTACCTTTTTCGATACCAGGGTAAGGTCAAAGGATAATGTACCCCCGTCTCCCTGCTTTCCAATGTATCATATGGCATTTTCGAAACCCCCCAAAACGTGATCGGCCCCCGAAAAGGGGCCACACCAAAGTTTCCTTTCCACCACTTCCCAACTTGAGCATTCCGAAACCGAACAACTACTCTCGCTTCTTAGTGATAGAATCAGTTGACCAGTTGAACCCTCTTGCTACAAAGTCAGTATTTCTCGTCTCCAAATTTCTTGAAGGTGTCATTGGCGAATCATACAAAGCCAAAAAACAAAGAACCGGGGAAATTCTTGTTGAAGTCAGTAGCCAGTATTAGGCTGATAAACTACTTGCACAAACCCGCATTGCCGATCTTGCCATCCGAGTCACGCTCCAGCACAGCCTAAACAGCTCCCATGGCGTGATTTCTGAATATGACCTAATCAATGTATATAAAGCTGACCTGCTGGAGGGCCTTCGCATCCAGGGCGTAACAGCGGTCAGGCGCATAACGATCCGCAGAGACGATAAACAAATACTCACACAGCAGCTCATCCTAACCTTTGACAAGTCGACCCTTCAAGAATTCATCAACCCAGGGGACATCCGTTGTTCAGTCCGGCCTTACATCCCGAACCCACGTTGCTGTTTCAACTGCCAATGGTTCGGGCACGGCACAAACACCTGTCGCGGCAGACCTACCTGCACAAAATGCGCCCAGCACGATTACCTGGCCGAAAACTGCAATGTGCAACCACATCTTTGTGTAAACTGCAAGGGCCCACATGCGGCCTACTCCCGAATGATGAATAAACTTTATTGGAGACCAGGTGCTGATGTTAGGGCACCCGCCCGGTGGGAGGCTTCCTTAGTCCGGGATGCCTTGGGCTGTGCTGGCCATCCGTGCCCTCTCCACCAATCGTCGCTGGTGTGGAAGGTCGGAGCTGGTCAGCAGCTCCACCCACTGCTCATAAGTAGGGTTGGGGTTAGGGGTGAGAGAAGGGGATTGCTGGCACTCCCATACAATGTGGTACAGGGTGCCTGGGTGGGGGCAGGAGTTGCATGTGGCAGGGTATTGGGTGGGATACATGGCATGTAGCAGGGTGTTATGTGGGTAGGAGTTTGTCTGTAGGCGCCGGAAGGTAGTAGCTTCATCGCGAGAGAGGTTCGGGTGGGGGAATGGGTATTTGCGACGCTCGTTCTGTAGTGGGCGAGTATTTCGGCGTATGTTTGCAGCGGGGGTGGGCTTAACTGTTGCTTCCGATGGGGGTTCGTGGCCCTCGTGGGAAACGGCCCGGTGTGAGTGAGCGCGGGCAGCGGCGTGTGCCGCTTCCTAACCCCCGAGGGATTCGTGACCTGGAGTCCAAATTATTTGCAGTTCTGCAAAATGCAAAAAATTTTAATTAGCGAAGAAAATTCTTTACATCAAGGTCACTGAAAACCACTTTCCAAGAAGCGCGGAAGAGGTTCGCCTCTTTTCCTCGTGGGAGTTACGCCGAAGCAGCTCGCCGGGGGGCGGAGCGGCGTCTGGTTTCGGCGAGGACTCAGTACCGCGTGTTGGACTTGGTCCCTACGCTGCCGCCCCACCCCCCCCTGGCTTGCCTCTGGCAGCCCAACCCGCCTCCGCACCGCTCGCTGAGCCAGGAGAGGTTGTGGTGGCAACCTTGAACGTCGGGACCGGTGCCGCTCCCGTCCCTGCCTCACCGTCCTTCAGTGCGTTGGAGGGTGCCGAGGGGATGGACACCAAGGGCCCCGTACCGGCTCCCACCGTCACCGTACCGCCCGTGCCACTTCTGGTGCCCCCGACACCCACGGCAGTGGCGGCTCAAACGAAGGGCTCCCGAAGGGCGGCCACGTCCGGGGGGCCCGGTTCGACGGGCACACCCAGAACATCGAACGACGAGATGGACGTCGTGCCGTTCTTGCCTGTAACGCAGCGCAAGGAGCGGCCTCCGACGTCAAATTCTACAGAAACGCCCAGAAAGCCCAATCGAAGAATTACAGCCCCGAAAGATGACGCATAAACATACACACTCCAGTAGCTCTCAAACTAAATAATCGGAAGAGAAAACGCCATTCAATGGAACTGCAGAGGCCTTCTGAGTAATCTTGACGACGTGTATGAGATTCTGCATGCCAATCAGCCAAGTGTAATGTGTGTCCAGAAATCACACCTGAATTACAAACACAGAAATTTCTTGAATAGTTACCTGGTATAAAAAAGGACAGGGATGGCTGCACACACTCTTCTGGCGGTGTGGCCAAAATCGCCGGAAAATCCCTAGCATGCCACCCTGTCACCTTGAATACCGTCCTTGAGGCTGTAGCCATCCGCACAATAAATTTTATTAGGTTGATACAGTATGCTTCATTTACATTCGTCCTGATTATGCAATTTCGAGCTCTTACTTCGAGGCGCTGGTCGACCAGCTACGCGAACCGTACATTCAAAGAGGTGACCTTAGTGCACACAACTCTCTTTGGGGCTCCTCAACAACGGATGCCCGAAGTCGCCTGACAGAGGAATTCCTTAAATCTTCAGGAGCATGCCTTTTCAACAATAAATAGCCTACATACCATAACATAGGTCACAACACATACTGGCTAATGGTTCTGCAATTCTCTTCTTTCCATGTCTTGAGTGGGGTGTGGGCATGGACCCGTATGATAGTGACCATTTAGCCACTTCATTATCGTATATAGGTACAGGCCCCAGCAGTCCATCTTCCCATAAAAGGTTAAATGAAGCAAGAGCTAACTGGAATACATTTACACAGACATCCAAACTACACCACACATTCATAGAACACTTACACGTTGAAGAAGCTTCCCAACTGCTCACGCCGCACACCCTCGAAGCCGCCGAAAAGTCCATTCCCCACTCCTCTGGTGTCCCGCGCAACCAGCTGAGGCTGTGGTGTAATGAGAACTTTAGGCTGGCGCGAGAGGCCCAGAACAAGACGTGGGGTGTCCTTCGTCGGTACCCCACGTCGGGTAACCTCAATTTGTTAAACGGGCGAAGGCATTAGGAAAACGTGTGCGCCGTGAGGCAAAACGAGAGACTTGGCGTTCCTTCATAACATGAATAAACTTCTACACAGACACACGGAAAGTATGGACGAGAATACGCACACTTAAAGGACAACAAACACACAGCCTGCCTCTGGTCAGCACAACAGGGGACACACTCGAAGTGCAGGCTGGCACACTCGAACAACACTTCCAACACGTGTCCAGTTCAGCACACTAAAGAAACACTTTCATGAAACACAAACAAACGGCCGAAAAGAAGCCTATACAAGATAACAATAGGTCAACATCTTCCTATACCTCCGAGTTTTCACTGCATGAGCTGAAGGCTGCTTTGAGCACGTGTAAAACCTCAGCTCCAGGCCCAGACAACATCACATATACAATGATACAACACCTACACGCAGTCACACTTGAAGCACTTCTACATCTATATAATACAATAAGGCTTTCGGGGCACATTCCAAAGTCTTTTAGGGAGGCCATAGTAGTGGCTTTTTTGATGGAGGGAAAGGACCCGTCGTCCCCCTCAAGTTACAGTCCTAAATGCCTGACGAGCTGCCTGTGCAACCTCTTCGAGAAGATGATCAATCGCAGGCTCGTGTACTTCCTTGAGTACAATGGTCTTCTCGAGGGCTGCCAGGCAGGGTTCAGAGCGGGGCGCTCCACCAATGATCAGTTTGTTGCGTTGGAAGACTACATAAAAGATGCCTTCATTCACAAACAGTTCTGCATTACAGTCTTCTTTGATATGGAAAAGGCCTACGACACGGCATGGCAATACGACAAATTGAGTGACTTGAAGTCATTCGGTATTTCGGGCAACATGCTTAGCACTCTTTCTAGCTACATGTCTGAATGAACTTTCCGTGTGAGAATTGGTAGTGCACTTTCTAATGTACATGTTCAGTAGAATGGCGTGCCTCAAGGAGGTGTTTTGAGCTGCACACTCTTCATAGTGAAGATGAACTCACTCCGTAAGGCATTGCCACCAACTATTTCTTGTTCAGTTTATGTGGGTCATGTCCAAATATCTTCTGAATCATGTAATATGTCAATCTGTGAACGTCAAGTCCAGCTCGGCGTGTACAAACTTGCTGGCTGGGCGGACACAAACGGTTTTAGGCTGAACCCTGTAAAAAGTACATGCGTTATGTTCACCCGTGTTCACGGGATCCATGTGGACCCTGACATCACTCTAAATGCCCTGTCGATTTCTGTAAAAAAGGAACACAAGTTTTTAGGCCTAATATTCGACAACAAACTAACATTTCTTCCACATCTGAACATGCTTAAGCAAAAATGCCTAAAAACTATGAATATCCTTAACGTCGTCACTCACCAATCATATGGTGCAACACAAGCAGCACTGGTAGGATCTCGCTTTGACTACGACAGCGTCGTATATGGGTCTGCAACGAAAATGGCACTTAAAATGCTTGACCAAGTTCTGCATTTGGGGCTTCGCCTTGCTTGTGGCGCCTTTCGCACCAGCCCTGTTGAAAGCCTCTATGCAGAGTGCCACAAATGGTCCCTGTATCACCAGAGGATATACACTGACTTGTTGCATGCCTCTAAAATCATCTCTAAAAAATCGTTCTCTTAACTCGACCATTCATGATGCATCCTCACAGCAGCTCTTTTTAAACGGTCCATCTATTCCCATGTAGTTCCCTCTCAGAGTGAGATCAGAAGCTTCTGAGCTAGCAATGTCATTTTCATACCTCCACAAGACATCCATCATTGATTTTATTGCACCATGGCAAGCCAGGGATGTTTCCTGTGACCTGTCCTTTGTGCAGTTCGACAAAAACAGGCACCAAGTGCAGCTATTACGCAGCATTTCCTCTCCCAGCTAGATAAGTACCAGTGTGCAGAGGTTTACCCCGACGCATCAAAGACAGCTGATGCTGCGCCTTGTGTTGCCCACGGACCGAGATTTAACGTGGCAAAAAGAATGAACTCCCACAACAGCATTTCTACGGCTGAAGCACACGCCTCTTTACTTATTTTAAATCACATTGTCATATATCAAATTCCGAAGTCCATAGAGTTTACAGATTCTTTTAGTGTTGTACGTGCACTTTTGTACAGAAAACGCTCAAAAAATTATGTAATCAATCTTGTTTTTAAGGTCCTTATGGCGGCATAAACATCAAGTCTTGAAATAACAATATGCTGGGTTCCTGGCCATTGCGGAATAGCCGGGAATGAAATCGCAGACGAAATGACCACTGCTGATACACTCTTGAATTCAGTGGGCATAGCAACACTTCCGTACACAGATATGAAGCCACACATCAGACACCAAATTCACAACACATGGCAAACACACTGGAGTGAACAGACAGATAACAAGTTAAAAATAACAAAACCACACTTGGGACCATACGCCACTGACTCACACAACAGACACATTGAAGTTACCTTAGCTAGGTTGCGGATAGGCCACAAACATGTAACACACTCACACTTGCTCACTAGCTCTCCAAGACCTGGGTGTAACAGGCGTGGGGAGGGCCTATCTTTAGTCCACATCCGAATCACGTGCAAGGCACTCGACACAACAAGACCCAGACACTTCAAGGAACTATACAGACAACACATTCCGCTACACCCTTCCTTGTTTTTGAATGACAAGGCCATAATCTGTGCAACGCGTTTTTAAATATTTGTCTCATGTTAACTTTTTAAACCTAATTTCTTATCATGCGTAACCAAAACTGGCCCCATACACCAGCCATCACCATTTCCATTGATTAATTTTACGGTTATTCCGGCTTTAGTCGCCACTGTTTGTTTTTAGGTACTTTTGTTTTGCGCTCTTTTCCCCAGCTGGCCTTGCGCCAATAAAACTCCAACCATCACCACAATCAATCCTGATATAGCAGAAACCGCTATGCCTGTTAGTAGGTTCGTAAAGAAGTGGAATTTGTCTGTGTCTTTTAACTCAAGATTCGAATGAATAGAGCTCTCAAACTGACTCCAAAGCTTGTTCCAGTTTATACGATGTTACTCAAACTTCGTTAGCTCAAGTTTCGGCAATTTCTTCTGTATCGGTACAATCTCAGCAGCGTGGGCTCTAGTCGATGACTTTTAAGGGTGAGACTCACCGGTCGGATGGTTTTGGGAGCGGTAACGAAGCTCTACCATAATCTTGACGACGCTGTCGTTTAACATTGTCACATGAGAGGTCTCCTAAACGTCGAGTTCCTGTGGGTGTTCTTGGTAGATGTACTCATCCAGCTTTTGGATCGGCTTAAACAAGAATTCGATTCTTTCGAGGAAATAACTAAATCGATCGGTGTGGTCAAGCGTCCATCACGTAGCCCGTCTTCGATTTACTTTAAGACGCCATTGATCTTGGCTGGCATAGGGATTCGGCGCCTCAGCATGCACTTCAAGCAAGTCATCTCGGGTCATCAGTGGCTGGTCCGCGGAACGTCACGCAGGCCCTGACTGTCGCTGTCGTTGTATCCCAGGCTTCCGGCAACAAATAGTGGGATTTTTTAACGACTGATTACCAGAAGCCTTCAGACAAGAAAGAGAGTGACCGAGTGGTCGGAAGGTTTATTGGCGACTTGAAAAAAGAGGTAGCGCGAGCGCACCCCCATCGTGCAATGACGTTAGGCGTCGATAATGGTGATGTCGTCGGTGCAACCGTGATGATACATTCTCCAGGGTTTAATATATTTTTTCTGCTTCAAAATTGGCTAATTTCTTACGGGTTATTTCAAAAATTTGTATCTGAATTTATTTTTGTATTTATTGTGCACTGTGTGCTAACACCACATTTTCTTTTACACATTGTTTACACATGGTATTGTTCCCCGCCACTGATAGCCCCATACCCCTTGGGCCTTTCTGGTTGACCGGTGGTTATGTCGACGGTGTCGTGGCGTAAGCGTCCCGGTTTCGATTTTCGGGACGTTCGTAACTACACTTTTACGCGGCACTACCCAACCCCTGCTCATAAGATCTTTGTATCATGGCCACTTTCTCTAGCACTTATTGGCGTTGCTCTTCCGCCCGCTCCACTTCGCCGTTGAAGGGAGTTCTAATAGCTCTTCAGGGCGGAACTGCACTCCTAAACGCCTCCGCCGTTAATAACGCCTTCGTGAAAAAAACGTTACGGAATAACCGTGTGCATGACCTTGCATGAAATCCTCACGAACGTTCGTGATCGGAGTACCGGTTTTGAGAATGTGTGCTCGCATAATTTCAAATCAAATCAAAGTTTATAAATGATACAAATACATTGTAGTAGTACGGAAAGAGGTCCCGAAGGGGAGCACTGCCGAGGAAGCTCTTATTATTGAATGTGTTACAAGTGAATAAAAATAAGCGGTTTAGCCTTATTAAACACCTACAATTTTCGAACAAATGTTCCAAAACGGCAGATATACAATCAAACAATATTACCTTAAACACTATTACGAACCAGCGTTTAATTGATTGTACATGTTATTAGCAGGCAACGAGAGAAAAAAAAAAGGAAATGTAGAAATGCAGCAAAAAAGAAAAGTATCGGGAGAAATGAAAAAGAAAAAAAGAACGTTCGGCGCAAAAATAAATACTCTACACCACAGAAATACAAATGAGAAAAGCGCATCCCTATGAAAATTACCAATACTCAATTACTTCATCAACAAGATTACCACAATACCAAAAACTGCCGCAAAAAACATTTCAGGCATAAGAAATATGGCAGCATTTACATAAGACAACATTAGTTAGAAATAGGGAGAGGTAACTACAGTAAACAGAAAATAATTGAAAAAAAAATGACAGGAAATTTTGAGAAGTTATTCACACAATATTGTCACGGACAACCGAATGCAATAAACCAAACAACGTTTATTAGGGGCGCACTTGTGCCCAAAGCAAGACAAAAAGAACTAGCGTGGCGTTCACGTTGCGGAGCACTGCCCAACTGCCCCCGCGTGATCCTTCTCTTCTTTTTCTTTTTCTCGACATCTCAGCGCGTGCTCACGCGACCTCCTTCGTCTCCGAGCGCTCGCGACCGCTGCGAGACTAGGAGCGCACGTGCTGGTGCGACTCGCATTGCGCCAGTGCATGTGGCAATACTCCCCTTCCCAAAAAGAGGCATCGGCTCGATGCCTCGGATACACAAAAGGCCATAATGGACAGCACATTACTAAACCCCGGCGGGGGAACAAGGTGAGTGAAAATGAAGGGAAGAGGGTTTGGAGTCATTATCCTATACAACACAAAACTGGCAATCCTATGCCAGGAAAAAAAATGGAATTCACTTGTTCAGCAGAAAAAGTTTCACACTGTAGTAAGGTACACGTCACCGGCTGCCGGGTGGACTAGCGCGAAAAGTACGGTTTCATTCGCACCACGTGAACTATTTCACTTCGCGGTTTGCGCCTAGTTCGCACAGTCCCGTCTGGAATAACCTCGTAGTTTATATCGCTGAGACGTCGCAGCACCTTGTAAGGTCCAAAATAGCGGTGCAGTAGCTTTTCTGAAAGGCCTGGGCGGCGGATTGGAGTCCAGATCAAGACGTGATCACCTGGGCTGTAGTTTACCTCCCGGCGATGCGAGTTATAGCGCGTCGTATCGGTCACTTGCTGGCGGTGGATGTGAAGTCGGGCCAGCTGGCGGGCTTCTTCTGCACGCTAGGTGAACAGTTCAGCTTCGGTATCGATTTCCTCGTCACTGTCGCATGGTAGCATCGCGTCCAGCATCGTTCGAGCCTCACGGCTGTAAACTAAGCGAAACGGAGTAAAGCGGGTGGTTTCCTGGGTTGCATTATTATAGGCGAACGTCACGTAGGGTAAAACTTCGTCCCATGTTTTATGCTGCACGTCGACATACATGGAAATCATGCCGGCAATACTCTTGTTTAGCCTTTCCGTCAACCCGTTTGTTTGGGGATGGTAGGCTGTCGTTTTACGGTGGGTCGTGTGACTTAGTCGGAGGGCATCTTGCATCAGTTTCGCCGTGAAGGCTGCTCCCCTGTCCGTGATTACCTTTGATAGGACACCGTGTTGTAGCACAACGTTATGTAGAAAAAAACTCGCTACTTCGCTGGCAGTACCTCTAGGTAGCGCTTTTGTCACGGCGTAACGTGTCAAATAGTCTGTTGCCACAACAATCCATTTTTTCCCTGATGAAGACAGAGGGAAAGGTCCTAGTAGGTCCAAGCCATGTGGTCGAAAGGTGCTGCAGGTGGGGAAATGGGGTGCAAGTAACCCGCAGGTTTTAATGGAGGAGTTTTCCTGCGTTGGCATTGACGGCATGTCTTCAGGTAACGCTTGACGCGGGCCCGCAAGTTTTGGCCAATGATATTTCTGGCGGACTCTCGAGAGAGTTCTCGTAAACCCCAGATGACCCGACGTGGGTTCATCGTGGCAGGCATACAGGACCTCGTCACGCAGGTCTTTTGGCACGACCAGGAGATAGGGTATGTCACTGTCTTCTGTGTTCTTCTTGTAAAGAACGCCGTTCCGTAAGCAGAACAAATGCACTCCTCGCGCAAGGTGTCGCGGTAAGGTGTCATTTCTGCTTTCCAGGTGGTCGATAATGGCTCGAAGCTCAGTGTCGTCTCGCTGTCTCGTTGCCATATCAGAGGAGCTTATGGCACCCAGGAAAGCACTGTCTTCATCAGCGTCCTCACAGGCCTGTTCGAGAGGCGCCCGGGATAGGCAGTCAGCGTCTTGGTGTTTGCGACCTGCGACCAGATTTATAAACGATGGTCAAATCAAACTCCTGCAGTCGTAAACTCCAGCGAGCAAGGCGGCCTGATGGGTCCCTGAGATTTGCTAACCAGCAAAGGGAATGATGGTCCGTGATCACTTTAAATGGCCTGCCGTAAAGATAGGGGCGAAATTTCGTAATTGCCCACACGACTGCGAGGCACTCCTTTTCGGTTGTGGAGTAGTTTGACTCGGCACGCGAAAGGGTACGGCTCGCGTAAGCTATTACTCTTTCATGGCCTTCTTGCCGCTGCACGACCACAGCACCCAGTCCGATGTTGCTGGCGTCCGTGTAAAGCTCAGTCTCTGCGTCTTCGTCAAAATGCGCCAGCACAGGAGCTGACTGCATACGTCGGCGCAACTCGTGGAAGGCTTTCTGCTGCTCATCTCGCCAACAAAACGGAACGTCGTCTCTTGTTAGCCTGGTAAGTGGCTCAGCAATTTTGGAGAATCCCTCAATAAACCGGCGGTAGTACGCGCAGAGGCCAAGAAAACGCCGGACAGCCTTTTTATCTCGAGGTGCGGTAAAAGAGGCAACGGCAGCTGTTTTTTCTGTGTCTGGTCGTATCCCTTCGGCGCTGACGATATGTCCCAGGAACTTAAGCTCTGTGAATCCAAAGTGGCATTTTTCGGGTTTTAGCGAAAGGCCGGCCTTGCACACTGCCTCGAGCACTTGTCTCAGCCGGGAGAGGTGGTCCTCAAACGTGTGGAAAAAACTACGACGTCGTCTAAATACACAAGGCATGTCTGCCACTTGAGACCCGTGAGCACAGTGTCAACCATTCTTTGAAATGTGGCTGGGGCAGAACAGAGGCCGAAAGGGAGCACCTTAAACTCGTAGAGTCCATCCGGCGTGATGAAAGCGGTTTTCTTTCGGTCCCTTTCGTCGACTTCGATCTGCCAGTAGCCACTTCTCAAGTCGATTGACGAGAAGTACTTGGCCCGCCGAAGTCTGTCCAAAGAGTCATCTATCGTGGTAGGGGATAGACGTCCTTTTTGGTCACACGGTTCAGCTTGCGGTAATCGACGCAAAAGCGTAGAGTCCCATCCTTTTTTTTACCAGGACAACTGGCGATGACCATGGGCTGTTGGACAACTGAATAACGTCGTCGTCAAGCATTGTTTCCACTTGCTTTTGAATAGCTTCTCGCTCTTTGTTAGATACGCGATACGGCTGCTGCCGTGTGGGTTGCGTATTTTCATGCGTAATTATGCGGTGTTTTGTCATTTTGGTTCGGCGAACTTTCGATGAGCGAGAGAAGCAGTCTTGAAACTCCCCTAACAGTTTCCTTAGCAGTTTCTTGCGATCTTCCAAAAGGTCAGAATTGATGTCGATATTTTCGGTTGAATGCGCGTCTTGGTTTTCTGCATCAGTCACCATCGCGATTTCTCCAAGTGTGAAACAGTCGGCAACCCGTGTAATTTTCTCAATGTGGGCTACCGCAGTATCCCGAAAAAGATGCCGGTGTTCGTTGCTAAAATTCGTCACAAGCACAGGCGTTCTTCCTTGCTGCACTTGCACGACGCCTCTTGCGATGCATACTCCTTGCGTAAAGAGAAGCGACAGATTGCCCTCAGCTACTGCTTCCCCTTCGGGCATTTCATCACAGGAAACCTCAACAAAGACGCTTGACCGTGGTGGTATGGTAGCGACATCATCAGTTATGCGGAGGACTAGCCGGCGGTCACCGTCGTTTTTCTCCTGTCGCTAGTTCCGTAGTGAAAGAGACCCGCCGCTTTCGGAAGTCAATGACGGCACCGTATTCCCGGAGAAAGTCCATACCCAGAATAAGGTCTCGAGAGCATTCCCGCAGAACAAAGAAACTTGCAACGAACGTTGATTCATGAATCTTATTTCGGGCCGTGCACATGCCGATTGGTGTAACGATATGCCCTCCTGCTGTGCGAATTTGCACTCCTGTCCATGGAGTCGTCACCTTACTCAAAATCGTCGCCAACATACCACTTAGAATAGAGTAGTCGGCGCCAGTGCCTACTAAGGCGTTTACGCACCGACCTCGATATCAACATAAATATCTAAGGACGTGTTTTTCCCGTCGGCACCTGTCGTCGTCTTCGAACTATGCGTCGACACTGATAACGATGGAAGCTCTTGATCGTCTCCGCCGTTAGCGACTCCGCCTCCAAAGGCCGCTGTGTCTAGTTTTCCCGACGGGGACTGGGTGATCGCGCAGTGTTGGTACCAGCATGGTTTGTTGCATTTCGACGTGGAGATGGCGATCGGGAAGGACGGCGTAACATCTGTAGTTGTCCGCGCTGGTTTGTCAGGTAGTCCTCGATATCGCGGGGTCGTTGGCCAGGTCTAGGTCGAGGGGCGTCGATTGCAAAACCCCGTAAACCGAGCTCTCTGTACGGGCACTGGCGATAGACATGGCCGGCCTCGCCGCAGTGGTAACACAACGGGCGTAGGTCCGGGGTGCGCCACAGTTCCGTTTTGCGTCGTCGTTCAGGGAAGTAGGGGGACCCTCGAAGCGGCTCCGTAGCTCGCGGGGCAGGATGCGGCGGCAATACCGCGGCGGGGAGTGGACGCCTCATGGCCTGAGCGTACGTCAGTTGCACAGGTTCGGGCAGCGCCGGTGCCGCATCGTCATAGGATGGCGAAGCCCTGAAGGCCGCATCGTCATAGGCTGGCGAAGCCCTGAAGGCTTGCTGCACCTCCTCTCGTACAATGCTCGCGATGGTCCCTGCGGTAGGCTGTGGTGCCGTTCCAGGAATTTTATGTAGTTCCTCGCGGACCACGGAGCGGATCAAGTCTCGAAGACCACCCATGCTGTCCCCAAAGGCAGCGTTAGGACCATTCACTGGCGCTGCAGTTAAAACTTGACTCTCGAAGAAGTTGGAACGCTGTCGCAGGGTATTCTCCATCACGGATGCCTCGGAGATGAACTCGGCGACAGTCTTGGGAGGGTTCCGTACGAGGCAGCCAAACAATTGCTCTTTCACGCCACGCATAAGGTGGCGCAGTTTCGTTTCCTCTGCCATGTTGAGGTCCGCTCGCCTGAAGAGGCGCGTCATTTCCTCCACGTACATGCTGACGCTTTCGTTCGGTAGCTGCACGCGAGTTCGCAGCGCATGCTCGGCCTTTTCCCGGCGATCCATGCTGGCGTACGCTCGCAGGAACTCATGGCAGAATTCCTGCCACGTGCACAGCTTACCGTCCCTGTTGTCGATCCATGTTCGAGCGCCATTCTCCAAGCTAAAATAAACATTTCTGAGCTTCGCGGCGTCGTCCCACTGATTGAAGTGTGCTACGCGTTCAAAGTGGCTCAACCGGTCTTCGGCGTCTTCAAAAAGATCGCCGTGGAAATCTTGTGACGTTCGTGGCTGATGAAGGACGAACTGACCTTGCGCCCTGCTACCGGTGGTCATGGTGGCCGAGCTGAGTGTATGTGCCTTCGCTCCCCTTGTTGCGGCGGGTAGAAGCCCGAACTCAGGTGTGGCACCTTGAAGCCGGCGACTGCTCCGCTGAAGGACGGGCGTCAACTCGTTGGCTGTAGTCGGGCGTCCGGTAGGGCTGTCGTCTCGGGGCATGCAGGGGCTTTACAGGAGTCTACCCCGCACCTCCACCACAATTGTCACGGACAACCGAATGCAATAAACCAAACAACGTTTATTAAGGGCGAACTTGTGCCCAAAGCAAGACAAAAAGAACCAGCGTGGCGTTCACGTTGCGGAGCACTGCCCAACTGCCCCCGCGTGATCCTCCTCTTCTTTTTCTTTTTCTCGACATCTCAGCGCGTGCTCACGCGACCTCCTTCGTCTCCGAGCGCTCGCGACCGCTGCGAGACTAGGAGCGCACGTGCTGGTGCGACTCGCATTGCGCCAGTGCATGTGGCAATATGAACGAAATAGATGCCTAAAAGCAGGAAATGATGAGGTTGATTTGATTGATACTAAGAATTCCTTTCTGAATTTGAGTGCGCTGATGTTGACAGTTAGTTTTCCTTGGGGAGTACTTAGGGTAGCAAGAAGTTGTTTTGAAGCGCAAAACTTATTTTGTCGGGGTTCGAAAGCGACGTCCTGCCTAGAATATATATGAAGCTGGGCTTGTTTATAACATCATGGGCCACATTTCTTAGATTGTAAGCTGTTTAAAAGGTGGAGAACTTTGAGTGTTATAGGGGCTATGCGTAACGATATGTACAGCTTGAATTCGAGTGTGTTGCAATGAGGCGAGATGAGAACTATATGTAAGTCGCAATTAATTTATGCAGTAGTTTATATGACTATAGATAAAAGCATGGTAAAGAGTAAATAAAGTACAAGTACCAGATTGTGAAAGGGCCTTAAGAAGTATTCTAATACCATGCGCAGTCTTTTTCGCTAGTGAATATTTGTAAATATTGAATTTCAGAAAACTATCCAGTTGAACACAGAAGACAGTCAATGGCCACTAAGAAAAATAGCGTGAGAAAAAATGTAAAGCGGTGGGATAGTACTTGTTTCCCTAGGCTTTGAGCTAAATATTATAAACCTGGTTTTAAAGGGAATAAATTTTTAAGTGGCTATCATTACACCATGCTACAATTTGCGACAGGTCATATTTTAATTGTTCTGTTAGCAGGTTCACTTGCTTGTTCGTGGTGGAAACAGTAGTAACATCAGCATACAAAAGGAAAAAAGGTAGTGAAATATAACAGGCTGGAAGGTCATTATTATGAAATAAAAATAGAGGAGGTCAAATAATTGAGCCTTGCAGGACACTGATGCTTATAGTCTTTCTAGCACAATTTACTGCCAATATATTTACGGTCGTATATATATTCATTGATGGTCTTTTGCTGCGGAATAATTTTAAGTTACGCGTTAATGAGTATAAAGGAAATATTTTCATTCTAGTAAAAACTCAGGCATAGAAGAGGAAAAAGGATCTCATGTTTTAAGAATATCCGCAAACTCGTTTTTAGTTTGCAGCAGCAGGCCTTTACTGAGCCAAATGGCGTAGCTTATCCCGATTTGCGCAGAGGATGTCAGCGAATCTCACTTTAAGGAATCTCTGTGACGATGAAATTGTCTTGTTACACCTTTAATAGTAACCGCTGAGTGTTTTGGGAAATAGTTCAATAGCAGAACCAAGTTTAACTGTTGTGCACAGTTATATAACTAGAAAACGATGATGGTGCAACTTCAAATACAGCATGCTTTGCAAGAGTGTTGTTTGAATTATATTGTTACTGCATATCAGCGTATGAACGCTGAAGACTCAAATAGACACGAAGACACGCTAAAGAAATAGACACGCTAAAGCAATAACCAAATCAAAACCAATAAAAAATCTCTCATTGCATTAAAACAAAAAACAATCCAAACCAAAATTCAGTCACTCCCTTACAGTTCTTCTACAATCAATTCAAATTATAAATATTCATCTTATCGTAAACAATGCCTCCACGAAAACTACTTCCAAGCGGTCTCACATATAAGTTTTTATTGGACTGGCCTACCCAGGTTGTCGGAGCTGACCCGTCACACCCGCTGCGAGACCGGGATGCAGTGGAAGCCGTAGTCGTCTCGCGTTGTGGCAGGCATCACTGCGCGCAGTCGTATGAGCGGCGTTGGCACCCGGGTCCCGAAGTGGTTCCTCGGTAAGTACTCGCGTGGTAGCCGCCGCCATTGGAGGTACACAGCAGGATGCCGAACTTAGCCTTGCGGGTCCATCGAAGCGTAAGCCGACGGAGCATGGACGCTGGCCATAGGTGCCCGACCGCCACTGCTTGGGCCACGAGTGTGCATGCTGGTGTTCGAGTCGCATGCCCTAGACTATGCGGCGTCGTTGCGGTCCTCCCAAGCTTGGTAGGCGTAGTCGGTGGTCTGGCCATGTCCCCCTGGCCGTGTCCCTGCCAACAATGCTTGGCGTTAGGTGTTGGGCAAAACAGTAGTGGCGTTGAAAATGGCTGGTGTTTTATTTGGCCACGAATAACAGGCCCCGCATCGTGCTGCATCTGCTTTTAAGACGGCGTTTGGCAGAAGAGGATATGTTTGGGAATTCCATAGGGCCGGCTTGGTCTTTCCTTTAATTCATTTGGATGACAAACACTGAGGAATAAAACCTGCAGCAATTAACACAAAGGGCGACAGTTATATATATATATCTGACTGCAAGATGGTCAGGCGATAGTATAATCTTTCAGGACGGTGACGCTATGCTATTGTCTGAAAATTGAAAGTCAGCATTGAAGCACTCTGCAAGTGCAACATTCTGCATGGAGCGTACTTGATGAATAGTTTATCACTATGAAGAATGCTAACGTGTACACTGATAAGGCGATCACTAGGACACCAGAGTTCTGTAACTATTTCTAAATACCCATTTGTACAAAATTGTAAATTGAATCTTGCATAAGATTGTATGTTTTCAGATTAGTCTTCTCGTCTTGTACATCACGGCAACAAACACCAGGTTTAAGATTGAAGAATGCTTTGACAATTAACTATCACTCGTAGACCAAGTAAATGTTACTCGCCAAAACGCTATAGGAATCGGTACCTTTGTCCCGCGATTGAATGAGAATGACGACCGAAGATGCACAAACATCCGTAACAAACGTAGCGTAAACCTGTTTGCACTAGGGTGGAATAGCATAAAACATGGGCGTCGTGTTTTGGCCCTCGGGCGCAGTTCACCAAAGAAATTTACCAAGGACATTTTTCCCGTGGCAACAAAACTGGACCTATTGATTAGACGTAACATATATCGAAAGTGTGAATACAGGTCATGGCCCCTTTAACTACGATTTAAAATATCAAGAAGCAATATTATACGCTGCACCAGGTCAACTTTTCTCACAAACACAAGCTGTGACGGCGGAAGCCATTTTCGAGAAAAATTCATCAAACAAAATATCCCGTTTTTTATGTTTTATAGAAACGTGTACAGCAATTAAGAACACTGGTGTGAGCGTCAACAAACGCTTACTTCATAGTTTCTTTTCCGCAGTCAGTTCTCGAGGTGATGTATTAATACTTCAAATGAATAGTTAATTTAAAATAACGCTTGCAAGGACAGCCCACTTTAGTTAACGCTAGGTGCAAAGTACACACTGTGAATGTTACCAAATAAATTTCATGAGTTATTTACACACTTGATATAAAGACAGCAAACAAAAGAAGAGTTCCTTTCCTAGACACACCCCACAGGCACATAACATTTTTACTCAACCACTCCGGTCCATGCCTATATATAATGTTTATAATAATATAAACAGGAATGCTCGCTATATAGAAGCGTTAACATTGTGTTTTATATTGTGGTACCCGTTCTTAACACCACTTTTTATCATAGCCTTTTACAGGTGTCGTTACTAAAAAACAGCAGCATCCTAAATTAGCCTCGTTTTAGGGGTTCGGAAGCAAAAAACGAACTCTAAATTCCGACCAATTTGGGTGGGTCCTGTTCTGTCAAAATGAGTAGAGGAAATCAGGAAATAAATGTAATCATTTATGACTTCAGCCAATAAACTATATTTAGACGACTTTTCGCCACTGATTTTCTGGCGCACACTCAGTGGTGGGCCTTTTAATTCTGGGAAACCATGGTCGGTGTTGGCTTCCCTAGCTCTCTCTAACATGCTATGCTACCCTGATTGGTTGGTGCTTACCAGGTGGCCCGCACTTTGTTTTAAATTGGGGGAGGATTGGGGTATGGTTGAAGTTTTTGAATGAGCTCCTATCGTGGTGTAAAATGTGCCGGGTGTTGTAAAAGTTGCCAAGAAATACGTCTGGTGTTCGTCTGAAAGACGCCTGAAGTCGAGAAAAGCAGGTCGTCTCTTCTTCCGCGAGATCGCATGTGGGAACGGGAACTGTACTCACTTGCTGCGGTATTTCTCTAGCATTTTTATGCATGAGGTAAAAGAAGTGGCTTGAGGGAGAAAAGAAATTGCATCTCCGAGCTCTCTTCAGATACAAATTAATGGGCTTGATCTCAGGCAGCCTTCCTTGCCGCGTCTTTTACCTTAAAAGATTCATCCCGAGGTGTAAATGAAGTGCATATTTGGGATTTGGCGCGCAGTTTGAGTAGATCTGAGAGCCGCTGTTGCGTCACGCAGCGTGGGAGCTGCGTGACTCAACAAAAGCTCACAGCGCCGGAAGCAAGAATGGGCTGAGTGACGTGATGGCATCGAGCGAGGCAAAAGAACGGCATGGCCCTCCGAGCGGACACTTCGGCAGCGGTGGCAGTAGGGCAGCACATATGCTTACAGCCTATCCTTTCTAAAGGTCGGTAAAAATATTTATTGTGAGGTGTAGGTGTGTTTTTTGTTGCTGTCGCTGATGCCAACTTTCCTATTGAAGTTGTAGTTGTGTCATTGATTCTGAAATAAAAGGCGTCAATTCTAATGAAAGGGACAACCGAAGTGATTTGCGTCAGTTTTGTACTAAAAGAGAGAAATAAAGGCGTGCACAGACTTCATTATTTGTGTGTTTGAAGCTATAAAAAAAGAAGTTTCTTGTTGAGCGGGCGAGAAACGGAGAGCTCAAAAAAAGGAAAATGATGTAGCATGAATTCTGTGCACAGAGCATTCTCGCAACATCGTACAACCCGAAAGAAGGGGTCTTCAACGTGAGCAATACTCGCTGAAGTCAAATGTAGCAATTCGAGAAGTCATTCAAAAAAAATTCCCCGCCACTTCCCGAGGGGAGAGAGTGTGTAAGTGCGAATGCACGGTTGTTGATTGCGCGATTACGGTGGATATCGTGATCTTAATGAGTAGTCGAGAGATTACACACACGCACACAACTACAAAAAGATATTTCACTCGTTTATGCTGGTACCGTTGCCCGGACCGCCATCATCGTTATCGAGATGCAGGACCAGCGCCCGCTCTCGACGACGGCGCGCGCTGGACTGATACCCTCCCGCGCCACGCGGCCGCTAGACGAGCGCCCTCACGCGTCGGAATGCGGAGCGCCCACTACGCGAGCGAGAGCTCTCCCGCCCGAAGTGGAGAGGAGGCGCCCAACACCCGCAGTCACTGAGCGGAGAGAGGAGGAGGAGAGTAGCGCGCGCCCATCTCCCCCCGTTGCTAGGGAAGACGAGGAGCGCGCGCACCCACAGCTGTTGCTATGCGGACGACGGCGGCGGACGATTCAGGCACGCATAAGAAGTGCATTCGCACTTAAAACAAAACGACGACATTTCCGAGCTTGTCAGCAAGAGAGGTGATGTGATATGTTAAGCAATAGCCGCAGTTGACATGAAGGCGTGCCATCGCTTTCCAACGTGATTGATTTATTTTAGAGTTTTCCGCGCCAACGCAACGCAGGCGAAGAGGGACGCCGGAGTGGAGGACTGTGGATTACTTTTTACCACCTGGGGACATTAACGTGACCAAAATCTCGTACACAAGAGCGTTTATAGCATCTGAAACCTCGAGCCTGCGAAGTCTAACACTGTCGTTAAGATTAGAAGCCTAGAGAAGCAACATACTATTCTAGAGAATTCCCGCAAATTCAGACTGAAGATCAACCAGTTTGAAATCTCAGATGAATAGCAGAATTTTCTAATGAACATCTTTACACAACATTGAGGCAACTACCTACATTAAATATAGCCACGAAACGTGAATGGGGATGGCGATTTGTACCACGAATCGAAAGAGTTTCGCACGCAAACGGGAAAACGGCTGTATGATTCGTATTGAGACTAACGCTGACCTAAAGAAAATAGTTTAGCCATCCTGACGTCTACCTGGCAAGCGAGCGCCATTTTGACATGCACTACAAGGAATTTGCGTTTTTAGGAGTAATGGGATTGCGCCCAAACCCAAAAGGCACAGCCTGAGGAATTTATAATAAAGCACGCTCTCTACCACCTAACCAAGGTCACGTTTCTGTGTTCTTTAGTCAGTTTGCATTGTCCTTTGACGTCACCCTATTTTCAGGAACCTGGTATCACGAAGGTAGCGATATGCTTGTTCAGCAAAGTTACAGCCCCTAGTATTTTATTCGAACTGGATAGAGTAGTGGAGTCGAAGCCATGCAGGTTGCCAGGCATATGCCTTGCACAGTTCACGCACAATTCACGTGTATAACTGCGGAGTATAAAATACTGTGCTTGCAGCAAAAAAGCGAGAATTTCTCGTTATTTATTGTCCTTCGTTTTGTAGCCATTGCGCGTTCATTCTGTTCATGAAGCAGTCCCTCGACAACGCCACTCTAATCGGAGGGAATTCCAACAGAAATATTTTGGATCAGAACAGTCTTAGTCGCGAATTTAGCGTAAACCACTTAGCATGCGGATGCTACAGCGTAATAACGACGCGCACCAGAGTTACGCCGAGGAGCCAGTTCCTATTTGATACTTTTCTTACCAGCCTGATGCCACGGCCAAAACAGGTGGTACCTTAGGATACAATATTTGCTATTTTTGCCGATTACTTATATCAAATCAACATAGACTTTGCGTTCACCTGGGTTTACGTGTAGATAATTTTCAAACCATAACATCAAGCGTTCCGGTTGCGTCTGCTGGAACAGGGCTGGTCAACTATCTGCAATGAGAACACTCCAAATGAAGCATGCCATAATTGTTGCAAATATTGTGCCGTCTTTGTGAGTCATTTTTTTATTTAAAAATTTTGAAGGTTAAAAAAAGATTAGGAAGACATGGAAAGGCCCTGATGAAATAATATTAATCGGTTAAAAAGAAATCTTTTTAAGAGGTTTCCGCGTACTCGGGACCCTCATAAGCTGGCTGAATTTAGGAAAATATCCCAGTAAACATATTCCTGAACTTAGAAAAGCAAAGGTGACGTAATTTGGAAAGATGTTTTTGCACGCTTCTGAAAGAAACAGTAATAATGTTTAGAATAATATTAATAAAGCGTTGAAACGCGAAATAATACACAGGGTACGCCAGAAAGACCAGTACACAACAAAAAGCCAAAAACAGTAGCACTAGCCGAATATTTCAATGCCAATTTTGTCAACTTGGTGCTTCCTACGACAACGCCAGATTACTCTCAAACTGCATACAAGCCATTCAACAACGTATTTCTTCGCCCAAAAATACTTTTAAAATCTGTCGCGCGTTCTTTTCGTTAATAAAACAAAAGGGCCACAGACACAGATGGCCTTCAGGTTGCTCCGTTAAAACTTGTGGTTAATTTTCTTGCTCAGCTTTCTCTATACCTTTTTTATAAGATTTCGAAAACCAGCTGCTTTTTCGATGAAATAAAAATGGCTAAAACATGAGAAATTTTTAGAGGTAGTAACGAAAATGACGTAAGCTGTAATACACCAGTCCCTATACTTCACCGTTTCTTTGAGCATAGAAAAAAAACTTTTTTAAAACAAAATCCTTTAAATCACGAGGCAATAATGACAGAATACCAGCATGGTTTTCGCTCGTGGAAATCGACTCAAACTGCGTTATTAACTATAAAAGAACTGGTAATTAGAAACATCAACTAAAGTGCTTACGCTGGGGATCTTTGTTTACTTCAGGAAGGCGTAAGAATATTTTATCTGTGAGATACTTGTACACTGACGTAACTTCCTTGGGGTGCGCGGGGTGACTGAGAACTGAGTGGAGTCTTGCCTTAGCAATAGGAAACTGTGTTGCAATTGGACAGTCTCTCATGTTATTCGATAATTTCGTTTCCTGTGCCCCATGGGTGCGTTTTTTTTTTTCATTTCTTATTATTGTGTATGTTGACGGTGCTCCTAAAATTTATTTTACCCTTTACTCTTTGCAGTGTACTTGCGAGTCCCTGCTGCATAGTACGAGCCCCCCCGGTCTTCTCGACCAGTCCCAGGACCTCTTCTGGCCTGGGTGAACCCCAATACGAATGTTGGTAATAAAATTGTCATTCTTATTGTACCTTTATTTCTTGGAATGCCACATTGAATGCTTCGCTGGTTTTTTGGCCTTGACTTAACCCTAAAATATCAAATTTAGCAGGTATAACCCTCGAATGTTACAATGCTGATTGATGATGCAATATTTTTATCTCCCTTGAGATATTGTAATTTTGTAGAGACCAAGAGTTAGGCGGCTTTTAAAAACGTGTTGATAGGCATTTTTAAGTATATCAGGTAGGCATATTGACAGAATATTTCCCGGTTTCTTTTTTTCGAATGTTTGCCATACGGCATATGAAAAAAAAAATACCACATCAGGTAGAAGAGGGAGCAGGGGTACAAAAGCACAGGTAGTCAGAAAAGTGTTGTGGCAGTACAAGTCGATCCTTTCAGTTCTAAGTGTGTGAAACTGACCAAAGCGGTCAGTCCTCCGTGCGGGAGGAGGACTACGTCTGTGTAGAATACACAGTAACCTTGAGTAACTGTGATATATGAGGTTGGCGCTTCCTGTTCACGGCGAGAAAGCTTCGTTGTTTTTCGGTTGTTATTTGTGTGCAGCTCCATGGTGGAAGTTGGTCTATGGCTGAAGTCACGGGAAGCTCCGTATAGAAAAGGGAATGGAGCGCTCCGACCATAGGTTTGACGCTCGACCTTGCTTCTTCATGTTGATTTATAAGCTCCGTGAGAGTATTGAGCTGGGCGTGCGTTGGTCATTGAAGATTCGTTGTTGATGGCACCAATCATGACGTCTTTCGCCACCAATCTATCTGGCAGTAGTACAACTTTCGGCTGTAGGCATTCCTGTCGGCGGCTGGCACAAGTTGGGCTTGGTTGACCAGTTTAGGAGGGATGACGGTCATGTACCGCGCCCCTTCACCAGATGTCACAGAGCCGAAGATAGCGCAGCTGTCTTGAAGGAAAAAATAGGTTTATTGGAGCGAACTTGTGCCTTTCTAACAACTCAAAGAATACAGAGGCGGCGAAGCAGCAGCCAAAAAAGTGACGTTTGTAGACCGGTGCGACAATCGATTACCATGGTGTCTGCTCTGCGGGCTTTTTGTCTTTCGGTGGTAGTGGTTCTCGACCTGTTGATTTACATCAAGAACAATATAGTTCAAAAAAGATTACTTTAGTCAAGAGACGTTAGGGTGAAGCAGTGTCCTTATCTCAGTGAGATACCTCATGCGGCACAAAAAATAAAAAAATGAAACATGTGCTTTAGTTGGGAGACAGATAACAGAGCCGGGCGCAGCCCGGCAGTAAAAACAAACCGTAAATAAACAACCCAATGCACGGCTCGCGGCAATACGCACGACAATTTAGACTTTGTAGCCTGTGTAACATAGCGGCAGATAAGTATTTCAGAAAGGGACACCTAAAGGCAATAAAAAGGTAAAAAACCTAGCAAAGCTTCACAATAAATTGTCACAAATTTGGAGTCTTATATGTAAGTGACAAAAACGTACAGTTTGTAAATAGCTGGAAAATAGCAACAAAATGACGACAACAAGGCACAGCAGCAGTCAAAAAAATTTACAATGAAGTATTCCTGCAAACGTGCGCTTCGAAAGCAGACCTTAATTGCCTATGACCATGGATTACTACATGTGGCTCGCGATGGAGTTTTCAGCGGGTGATTGCTTGGGGTAGAAATGAGTAACAGAAGCATATAGGATGTCAATGAATAGGTTCAATTCCTTGTCCATGATATCGGTGACGAGATGCGCAAGACGGACTTGAATGGAGCAACTTGTGAAATGTGTTATGAGAAACAATTTGTGTAATAAATTCAAACGTTGACTCTGGCGGCGGAAGGAGATCAGGCAGTACCATCTATGATTTCGTAGTAGTTAGACTAGTTTTCCGTTGATGTTTGGAAAGCGCGAATCATCCAGAGCGGTTTTGGACAGATTCGACAGGTACCGTCTATTATGCGATACCACAGTTGCATAGGGAAGAAGCATATTTTGATTTCGGGGTATTAGATATTTGTACAATTGTAATTTCATTGAAGCTGTTAGAGCAGACCAATCACGTTTTGAATACCCCAGTTTGTGGTATGCAATGTTCTTCATGTACTATATATGCGGTTTCCATGAAAGATGGTATAATATTGTCACGTGACAACACGGAGATGAGTAGTCAGGAAGGAGGTGTATTTACAAAGGACACCGTAGCCACCGGGCGAAAGACGGGTTGATTTTTGTTGTTGGTCCAAAAACAAAAAGGCTCGTACCCACTCAGCAAAGGTGCAAACCCAGCGGGAGCTCGGTCTTCGTCTACCTCCTCTTCATTCCGTTGGACATCGCCCAGCGTCTTTCCACTGGAGCACATACACCGATAGGAAGAGATTGGCCACATGGATATGCGATTATGCCCCGTGTACGTTTCTCGGCAATCTGTCCGAAGTCTGTGACACACCTCCCCCGCCGCAGAAGCACCGTCCCGGTGCCTGTTATGAAGGAGGAGCAGTAGCAGGTAGACTCCATCGGTGGTACGGGTTGAGGCGGCTCACGTGAACGAGCTGAGGTACTGAGTGCCCAGACGAGGTCAGAGGCAACACAGGCATGATTTCGTAGGTGACGGGGGTGACGGCATGCTCGACGCGGTAGGGGCCAGTGAAGGGGGACATGAGCTTCGTAGACAGTGAAATTCCGGAGAAGGGGTCCACAAAAGAACCAAGGAGCCATGAGCAAAGTGTGCAGGGCGGTGACACTCATCGTATCGAGACTTCTGTCATGCTTGTGAGGCCAATAGTCGTTCTCGGGCAACCTGGCGCGCCAGTTCAGCGTGGGCGATGATGTCACGAGCATATCCAGTTGTCGGCTCACTTGAAGTGGGTAGGGTGGTGTCGAACGGTAAAGTAGGCTCACGACCAAAAAGAAGGAAGAAAGGAGAATATCCAGCCGTGTCGTGCCGGGAGGAATTATAAGTAAATGTGACATAAGGTAGTGTAACGTCCCAATCTCGGTGGTCTGTGGAAACGTACATTGCAAGCATGTCAGTGAGCGTTTTGTTGAGCCGCTCAGTAAGGCCATTTGTTTGAGGATGGTATGCAGTCGTCAGTTTGTGCTTTGTTTCACAAGAGCGGAGATGTTCCTCAACAACCTGTGGCAAAAAGTACTGGCCACGGTCCGTGAGCAACTGTCACGGAGCACCATGACGCAGGATGACGTCCTCCATTAGGAAATCCGCGACATCTGTAGCACAACTCGTTGGGAGCGCACGGGTGTTAGCGTAGCGGGTAGTATAGTCTGTGGCTACCGCAATCGAACGATTCCCTGAGGAGGACAACGGAAAGGGGCCTAAAAGGTCTAAACCAACACAATAAAATGGTTCGGTGGGAATGTCCAAAGGTTTCAACTGGCCGGCGGGACGTAATGGAGGCGTTTTTCGACGTTGGCAAGGATCGCACGCCGCGACATAGCGACGCACTGTCCGGTAGAGCCCTGCCCAGTAAAATCGTCGGCAGACGCGGTCATTAGTGCGAGAAGCGCCAAGGTGCCCAGCCATCGGGATGTCGAAGATCTGGCGGAGGACATCCGAGCGAAGTTGCTGGGGTACCGCCAGAAGCAGGTCAGGTCCATCAGCTTGGTAGTTGCGGCGGTATAGGATACATCCTGTAGCACGAACGCTTTCAGAGAAGGGTGCGTTGGCTGTGATTGGAGACGGTCGATAAAAGGCCGAAACGTCGAATCACGGTGCTGGTGGTCCTCGATGTCTTTGAAGTCCGACCAAGACTAGACACAAATATCCGTGTCGAGCTCATCAGTGGGAGGCTCGCCAATGGGATAACGAGATAAACAGTCGGCATCTCTGTGCAGTTTACCGGACTTGTACACAACTGAATAATCAGTCTTGGAGGTATAGAGCCCAGCGATCAAGCCGACCTGTGGGATCTTTCAGAGAAGAAAGCCAGCATAAAGCGTGGTGGTCGGTTACAACTGTAAACGGCCTGCCGTACAGATATGGTCTAAATTTACCGACGGCCCAAACCAGAGCAAGGCATTCACGCTCGGTTATTGAGTAGTTGCGCTCAGATGGAGACAATAGGCGGCTTGCGGAAGCTATCACCCGGTCGAGGACCGCCTGTGTTTGGGCTAGCACCGTCCCTATTCCATGGCCGCTGGCGTCCGAGCGGATTTCCGTCGGAGCAGAGCTGTCAAAGTGAGCCAGGACGGGCAGTTTCGATAGGTGGCCGATGAGTGTGGAAAAAGCCGACTCGTGCGCTTGGCCCCAAGAGAACGCTGCGTCCTTCTTAAGAAGATAAGTGAGGGGGCGAGCGATGGCAGCGAAATCCTTGACAAAACGGCGGAAGTACGAGCACAGCCCTATAAAGCTGCGCACGTCGTGCACTGAACGCGGAATGGGGAAGTCTTTAACGGCGCGTATCTTCTCAGGATCGGGTTGAACACTGGTGGAGTCGACTAGGTGCCCTAGAATCTTGATTTGGCGGCAACCAAAATGGCACTTTTTGGAGTTCAGTTTCAGACCGGCTCTACAAAAAACACCCAGAATGTCCGAGAGATGGTGCAGGTGAGTCTCAAATGTGGGTGAATACACAGCGACGCCGTCCAGGTAACAAAGGCAAGTTGTCCACTTGAACCCGCGAAGAAGAGAGTACATCATCCTTTCGAATGTACCCGGCGCGTTACACAGTCCGAATGGCATGACTTTGAATTGGTACAAACCGTCAGGTGTTACGAAAGCGGTTTTTTCCCTGTATTTTTCGTCAACAGCTATTTGCCAGTATCCGGACCGCAAATCGATGGATGAAATGTAGGAGACACCATGTAGGCAGTCGAGGACGTCATCAATTCGAGGTAGCGGGTATTAATCCTTCTGGGTAATTTTGTTCAAGTGCCTGTAATCAACACAGAAGCGCCATGAGCCGTCCTTCTTTTTCACCAAAACGACCGGTGATACCCATGGGCTAGAGGAGGGTTCAATAACATCCCTACTGAGCATTTCGTCAACTTCCCGCTGAATGACACCTCGCTCGGTCTGAGACACGCGATATGGGCTCGACGTATCGGACTTCATCCCCGGTGTTTATGTGATGCGTAACAACGGACGCCTGTCCTGAGGGCTGGCCGTCGAAGTAAAAAATGTCACTATGGCTGGCAAGAAGGCAGCGAAGCTCGTGAGCATGGCGCGCTGGAAGGTCCGGGGAAATCATTTCGTACAAACTCCTCTGATTTTGCGAGGTTGTGGTGGTGTTCTTTGTCAACTTGGGCTGAGTCAAGGGCCATGGCAGAAATCTCGCAGTTATCCATTGGTGAAAGCTGGGCAAGCGCTATTCCTTGAGGAAGGACTTGTGTCGAAAGTCCGAAATTTAGTAACGGCAGTGTGATCCAATTGTGGGCAACTGTTACGACCGATAATGGGAGAGCCACGAGTCGGTCGAGCAACACGGCTGTAACCGGAGAAACGATGTAATCACCATCCGGCACGGGCGGAGCCGAGGTCAGCGGAAGGTAGGTCACTGCCTTTGGGGCCAGGCGAATGTGCTCCGTGGAACGAAGCCGGGAGTGAGGTTCGACATCAGTAGCAAGGGGCTCGGTAGCTCGAGCCGAAGAACACCTGAGGCACAATCGATTAAGGCTGCGTGGTCCGCGAGAAAGTCCAGGCCGATAATAACATCATGAGGGCACGTGTCCAGGACAGCAAACATAACAGGGATTTGGTGGCCGGCCAGTCCAACACGCGCAGTACACATTCCGGCTACGGTGGTCATCCCACCATCGGCAACTCTCAAAACGGGGGACGGTGCAGGCGTGAGGACTTTCTGTAGGCAGCGGCGAAGGGACGAGCTTATGACGGAGAACTGCGCACCTGTATCGACTAAAGCAGTTACTAGTACATCATCGACATGAAGGGCTAATAAGTTGTGCTTTCCAGAACGAGGAGGTAGAGGATTTTCGGGCCGGGTCGGGAATGCAGCATCACCTCTGGGAGCTGCACTGCCTAGTTTTCCGGAAGGTATCGGGCGGCATGGTCGGGCAGCATGGACGAGCGGCGAGGTTGCGGCGATCGGGACTGTCGGCGTTGGGGCGAGGGTGAGCGGTTGAACCGGGTGTGCACAGCGTCTGCATTTAAGTGTTGAGTATCCGAGATTGGAGAAGTACGGCGCTGCGCATCGGGAGAGTGGCCGTAGAAGAAAGGCTGAGAGCCGTAACGAGGTGACGCATTGGGGGGGGGGGGGGGGGGCGTGGAGCCCAGTGGCTCCTACAGTAACGAGCGATGTGGCCAATACGGGAGCAGTTGACGCATATTGGTCTGTCGTCAGGCGTTCGCCATTCAGCTGGATTGCGGCGGCGGTTACCAAAATGCGCTTGGAAGCCCATGTGCGTGGTCGGCGAAAACTGTTGGGTAAAAGGAGAATGGGGATGCCCGATACTGCACACTTTATGAATGCCCCTGCTTGCCACGTCATTGCGAACGACGGCCTGGATTACAGCGATCGTTGGGAGTTGGCAGCGATCATCTGCATATGGCAGTGTGAGGGTCAGGACGCTAGCTTTGATTTCGTGGCGCACGATTCTCGTAATATCCGCAGACGGGGCGACAGGGTCCGGCCTGCGTGGAGCTGCAGCGGGTAAATGGACGTCATCACAGGAAGATGTCGCAGCACTATGCGGGAGCCGGGCAAATTGGTGAGCTATACGGCGTCTGTTGGCCTGCTCAAATCGCTGGCACTCTTTGATGATGGAATCAACGGTGTCGCAGTCCTTACAAATAAGCAGGTGAAAATCGCCGTCGGCGATACCCTTAAGGATATGACCAACCTTGTTCATTTCTGACATTCCTGGGTCAACTTTGGAGCATAGGGCCAGAACGTCGTGGATGTAGGCGACGTAACTTTCAGTAGATGTTTGAGCCCGTGTTGAGAGCTCTTGCTTTGCCGCAAGCAGGCGACCAACGGGCTTCCCGAACGCGTTTCGAAGCTCTTCTTTGAAAACATCCCAACTGGTTAGCCGTGCTTCATTAGTGTCAAACCATGTCTCAGCCGTTTTCTTGAGGCACAAAGCAGCGTTGGCGAGGCTAAGGGTTTCGTCCCAACTGTTGTGAGCACCCACACGTTCGAACCTACGGAGCCAATCTTCTACATCAATGTCGTCCGTCCCAGTGACGTCGCCGGGGTCCCGAGGGTGGGACACAACGATGAATGGTGAAGGGGATCCGGGCTCATTGGAAGGTATCGCGGGTCCGCGGGCGATGCGCCCACTCCGAAGTTCCGTGTTGTTAAGAAGCCGCGCTGACGAGAGGTACAGGAAACCGGAAGTCCAGTACCTCCACCAAAGATGTCACGTGACAGCGCGGAGATGGGTAGTCAGGAAGGAGCTGTATTTATAAAGGACACCGTAGTCCCCGGGCGAAAGACGGGTTGATGGCGCAAACCCAGCGGGAGCTCGGTATTCGTCTACCTCCTCTTCATTCCGTTGGGCATCGCCCAGCGTCTTTCTACTGGAGCACATAATTATTTATGGGAAATTACAGTGGCAAGAATACTCCCAAAAATAACATTATTCGGGGAGGTATTTTTCGCGGTACCTGCATTCTCCAACATTTATTTACATTAGGCGTCATTACCAGTCATGCACAGATCATCTTAATATCAGACCTTAGTGTGGCAGAGTCATTTTAAGATATAATCTCATGGTAAAGACACCATAACCAGCGAATAGGTTAGTCGAATACTGAAATCTTTCAGCAGGTTATTACGGCAACTTAGGAAGACCAGAGGTAATACAACAGAAGATTGTGGGGCGCCTGATTATACCGGATAAAAGACGACGTAATTTGGTCAACAGTGAAAAATTGCCTCCATCTCCCCGAGAGGTAACCCTGGTGTGATGCGGCGCATCGGAGGGTTCAATAGGCGTTTTCATTGGGTTGGTTCTCTACATCTCATGAAACGTATTGTGAACGCGTACGATGCCTGCCATCACTCACGGATGTTCTCATACACGGGACGATGGAGGCAAGTTTACATTTTTATGCTCATCCCACCAAAAACTGTGTCGAGATCTGTCGCGCTGTTTCTCAATGTCTTTGTACGGCATGTAGCGATATCCTAGTAATCCTCAGTGCCGAAATTGCTATCGATTTCAGAGGAGTCGCATTAATGGTTTGTGCATGCAATGTTACTATTGCGTACCACGTTTGCGTAGCCCTTCCAAGTCGTTTTCAGTCAGGTAAGGAATACATAGGTCGCAGATTTCTTGAGTAACAAAAGTGTCGATCTTAAAAGTAGAGACTTCCTTTTTTACGTAAGGCAATACCATCTCAGCGCAACGTCTTCAGTTTGCCGTGCCCACTGAAGGAACTCACGGAAACCCTCTCACTGTCGATATTGGGACAGGCTAATCTTGTGTCAGCCAAATTTTATTCCTAACCCAGACCGAACAAAGCTTTGTTTACTTCTCTCATCAAATAGGATTCGTGTTGTAATTTTGTTCTTTAGTGAATTGGCAATCAGCCCCGCAGTTTCCCAGTAAAAGGTTCATATTTTCCGACGGTTGGAGATGCGGCTGCTTTATAGCTTTATCGGAGTAACGTGCAGTTCTCAAGGGCGTGAAAGGAAGTCACGTCGGGATCAAACATAGCTGATGCTTCCCGGCAGTGGCACGGGGTTAGTTGGCTTTTTTTGGCAGGTTTTAGTCCTGTGATTCTTGTGTGTACAGGCGGACCATTAACGGTCATGCTCAAGCATGCCTTCTTTTTTCTGATGGTAAGGAGCGTGCTGCATGTGTCGGTAAAACGATCCTTGGATTTGCAGAATAAACAAAGCAGAGGTTTGCGACTTCAAGGCGTCACTGATGCAAATTGGGTAGTAAAGATAATTTTATACTCTGCGACATAAGCTGATTAAATTCTGAACGTTACAGACATTCAGGTTGTTCGTATCAAGCAATCATCCGTGCAGTCTCCTGACACTACCTCTTGTTTGAGGAAATCAAGTAGAGAAGGCAAACTCACACGATTTGTAGGGGGTCCACCACCAGAAGTATACATGTTGACGTGATGTGTCGATCGACGATTTGACTACAAAATTACATCTTTTGGTAGACGCCCAAAAATCAAGTTGCACAGCAATTTAACAAGAGACTTCGGTGACGTGTAAGGGGTTTAGTCCACGATTATGTGCCTGAACACTAAAGACAGGATGCACACCGAGGATTTCGGCAGATGAGCGGAGAGGCTGCAGATCAATAAGGTTCTCAACAGGATCTCGGTGGATGTGGTCCGGTTTCGCAAATCTGTTGACGAGTAAATCCCCCGTGTCTTGGTAGCATGAAGACGTTGCGGTACGAACTTCAGTGCATTCCGATGCCCGTCGTAAGAGCGATGACCACCAGCACACGAACTTCTCGCTTCAAGTCAGCGCCAGACGGATCTACAATGTACACTACGCTAAATTGCTTTGAAGTGGATTCTCATTTCGCGGATTGTCATCAAGTTTCGGTTACTCGATATTGAGATTTTGATGCTGTGAGGGGCCTTGTGCGTGGAGCTGGTTCTGTCGAGGTGGCCTTAGAAGCATCGGCTGCGGCTTTGAAGTCGTTGATGCATTGCCTGAGCTTATACAAGCAAGTGACGGTTTTGTCGTTATAATCTGGGGTTCGAAGATGCTCTTTCTCCATGTTCGGTCCCGTCAAATGATCCTCGATGTGCCGGTCGGTCTGCTTCCACTCTGTAGACACCGCACTACTGTGGTCTTCTGCTGTGTGGACATCAGACTAAGGTGGTCAAGAAAGGTAATGTAGTTCTTCAGGCATACCATTTAGATACAAGGCCGCTAAGGTGTCTGACAGTCGCTTTGTTTGTAGACAGCTTTGCGACTTTCGCTTGCTTTTAAAAAGATTTGTGATTGTGCCGGCTGACCTTTCCGAAAGGTCTAGCTGCGCCGGTTATAGTGTCCTTTAATGCTTGTCTGCCTTTCCATGCTGTGAATACGGCCGCGGGGTTGTCACCCGGGTTTCAGTGCCACGCTTCACAAGACGACGGTGCCCTGGAAAGACAAAATCCTACTCCATTTAGCCTCTAGGAGACCACCGTCCGTCACAGTTCATGACCAAACATGGAGAACATAAAGATGAAGTGCAGGCATCTAGTTTATTCGAGAAACGTGCAGGCCAGACCCACCGGCAACATTTGGTTCCATTTAGTTTGCCACTAAACTTAAAACATAACCAAAATAAATACATTGTGCAAAATCTGACACATGCAGCAGAACTTCGATAACGCGGGGTGTATGGTGTTTTTTTTCGGCTGTGTGGCGAAGTGCTTTATTTGTTTACTGTGAAAATGTCTTTACAATGGTATGAGAAGTAAGGTAGTTAGAAGTATTGTTCACACAGTTTGTGTTTTACCCTTCATATTTAATATGCAGTAACCCTGTGTTCTGGTCAATCATAGAACCCTGCAGTTTGTGTGGCAGACCACGCGTAAGTTTCCGAACTCAATGCGCGAATTCCTGTACAAATGTTGCGTACGGTGGATATTTGATTACGCGTGTAGCATACGCACGGACATAGTGCCTTGTAAGATGATAAGTTTAAAAAAGACGAAAACATGCGTCCGGCTTGTGTTCGGAGACTTTTTGGCCGACACAACTTCTGCATCACCCTGTAGAAGCAAACTTTGAAAAAGGAGCAGATGGTTACTGTTGTATCCTATATATATTGATGTAGTTTCAGTTTCGGTTTCAGTGTTTGGGTTTGCAACACTGTGTCCTTGTGCGTGTATATATTTTGTGCAACGTCTATTAAAGGGCACAATGCCACACGTGCGCCTGGTGTAAAGGTCACGTTATTCCATCATTACAATGGCGACGATGATTTAGAACCGCATTCTCATGTAATTCCCCGGTGCCAAACCAGCCACGCCTACCCGATGGCTTTCGCCGGCATCACTCCACCGGAGCCGTTCCTCCTGACGCCCGGTCGCCCTGTGCAACCATGGTCACGATGGCACGACATGTTCGAGGTGTACCTTTTGGCATCCGGTGCTTCCGAATTCCCCCCAGAGCGTCGCAAGGCTCTTCTACTTCACTGTTTGGGACCCGACGGTCAACGCATTTTCAGCACCCTGTCTGTGTCGCAGGCGGCCGAGCAGACCGAGGAGAAGCAATGGGGCTGCAGCTACACCAGGCGTGATCTCTCCCGGTATCTTCTTAAACTCGAAGGCGTTCGGCAGCTACGCCATACGTGTACTCCTCCGCGGTAGCGACACTTGCCAAGCAATTCGACACTCCCTGCTACCTGGGCGTCGAACGCCACCGATTTCACTGCCGGATTCAGTCCCCAGGCGAGTCGGTTCAAGAGTACGTGACCGTTCTTATACAGCTCGCCGCGATGTGCTCGTTTAAATCGCAAGAAGAGACGTTACGCGACCAGTTTGTTACCGGTGTGTCGTCGGATCGCCTTCGTGAACGTCTTTTGTTGGAAGGGTCTCCCTGTCGTTTGACAAGGCAGTTGCTGTCACGAGTCAAATCGAGCAAGCAGCCGCGGAAATGCAGGAATTTTCTGTTTCTGTGCATCCAGTGTCTGCGCATTCATGCGGAAAGGACAGTTTGTCGCTGTCACCGCATTCACGGCCGCGCGCTCGCACTTTCGGTCAACGTGATAAGGCAGGTACGCATGGGAACCGCCCCTCTTCTTGAGAGCGCCGTCCGTCGAATTTGCAGCAACACGCATATTCTTCGCATTGTTTTCGTTGTGGTTCTAGCGAGCATCGCGCTTCATGGTAACGCTGCGCAGCTAAAGGAAGAACATGCTTATTCTCTGGCCGTATCGGGCATTTTGAGAATATTTGCAACAAGAAACGGTCGCGTGCAGTTGTCCACGAAGTTTCAGCTAACAGTCTTTCGCCGGATGAAACTCACAGGTTCTTGTGGTTCAACAGCCCCTTGCATCTGCAATACACATTAACGTTCAAGTCCGGCCGTTTTATTGAAACTGTTAGTTGATTCTGCATGTTCGGTTTCCATTATTTCGGGGAAGGCGTTTGACCAGCATTTTCCAAGTGTGCACCTGCTTTCCGTTCCTCGTGTAACACTTCTGGAATATTCAAAACGACCAATTTTGGTTCGAGGCTGCTTCTTTTCGGAAGTTTCCTTCGAGAATCCCATCGCACCGCTGTAGTTTTATATCGTCGAACAGGGCACTTCTCTCATAGGCTTGGATGGTGTTAAGGCATTGAAGCTGTGCATTGAAGGGTCTCAAATGCAGTGCTTGCAAACCAGCCCGGTACCGAATGCTGAAGTAACTGTGTCATGTCCGTTCGAGTTGTCCACGCAGTTTCCACCAGAACTTCAGCAAAAGTTTCGCTCCCTCTTCACAAATGAGCTGGGTCTTGCAAAAGGTTTTTTTCAAAGGATTACGACACGTGCGGGTGTTCAGCCGGTAGCATCAAAACTTCGCCGTCTTCCTTTGATGTTACGACCACGCGTGTCTTCTGAACTGCAGCGCTTGGAAAACTTGGACATTATTGAACGTATCAATGCATCAGAATGGGTGTCCCCCATTGAAGTCATTGAGAAGAAAGATGGCAGTATTAGGCTTTGTGTAGACTTACGCGAACTTAACAAGGCGATCGTTCCGGACAGCTTTCCGCTGCCGCACATGGATGAGTTGCTTCATGCTTTGGTGGGGGCAACGCATTTTTCGAAGCTTGACTTAGCTTCTGCCTATCACCAATTTCTTGTGGATCCTGAGAGTAGGGACTTGACTGCATTCATTACACATGATGGGCTGTACTGGTTCAAACGCGTTTGTTTTGGGCTAACGTCAGCACCTGCGGCTTTCCAGAGTATGATGTCTCCGATACTCCGTAATTGTGCTGGTGTCCTCTTTTACATTAACGACGTCATTGTGTTTGGTAAATCGGCTGAGGAGCACCTAAAGAACCTTGAGACCGTTCTACAGCATATCAATAATGTAGGTCTGAAGCTGAACAGTAAATGTGTGTTCGGAGTTTAGGAGCTTGAATTTTTGGGCCACAAGGTGACTCATTCTGGTATTTCGCCACTGCCACGGAAAGTCGACGCAATGGTGAAAAATCCAGTTCCGAACAATGCCGCTGAACTCCGTTCGTTTCTTGCGTCGGTAGAATACTACGCCAACTTCGTTCCACACTTAGCCGAGATGGAGGAGCCAATGAGAGTTCTACTTAGGAAAGACCAAGAGTTCTCCTGGTCTGCTGAGGTGGATACATGTTTCCGCATGATAAAGTCTGTATTGTCCTCAGATCTGGTCTTGCAGATGTTTGATCCTGCACTTCCAAATATAATTTCCACTGATGCGTCTGAATGTGGGTTCGGAGCAGTCCTCCCCAGCAGCGCGCCAGTCACACTTCGCACTGTCACTTTTGCATCGCGCACGCTCTCGTCGGCGGAAAGGAAGTACGCTGTTGGCGAAAGAGAGGCACTTGCTCCATTTGGGCATGCAAACATTGGTATTTTTACCTGTGGGGGCGTAGCTTCACTCTCCGAACAGATCACCAGGCACTCCTTTCACTTCTGTCCTCGCAGGGCTCAGGCCGCGGCCAATCTGAATTGCACGTTCGTGTGCAAGGCTACTACGTTACAATTTTACGGTGGAGTACCCGAAAGGCTCGTCAAACAGAGTAGCCGATTCTCTTTCGCGGTTGCCAGTCCATGTGGCAGATTCGGAGCTGACTTTTGAGGAAGAAATTGTTTGCATGGTTCAACCAACTTGCCTGACGAGAGAGCAGTTTTAACAAGCACTTCTTGCTGACGTCACGCTTTAGAAGGTGAAGGCGTACGTACAAGGGTCTTGGCCCTCGCATAAGAACTTGCGTGAAGAGCTGAAACCGTATTTCAGAGTTCGTGAGGAATTGTCAGTAGTGGGAGAATTGTTGTTGCAGGCAGAGAGGCTCGTCGTTCCTTCATCTCTCATGGTTCAACTGGTAGCAACAGCGCAAAAAACCGACCAGGGTATCGAACGCACCAAAGCCAGACTTAGGGAGCAGTTTTCGTGGCCCTGCATGGACAGTCATGCGGAAGAAAGAGTCTACAATTGTACCATCTGTCAAGCAGTGGATAAATCGGCCAAGACGTCCCCTGCCCCTTTGAAACCTGTGGAGCTACCAGAGAGGCCGTGGAAGAAACTTGCGATTGATATCGTTGGTCCCCTGGAGAGGGCGCCTCCAGATTGCAGGTTTGCACTGACGCTCGTGGACTACTTCTCAAAATGGCCTGAAGTGCAGTTGTGCCGAGACGTTTCTACAAGAACCGTGAACGAGTTCCTGCTCAATATATTTGCGAGGGAAGGGTATCCTGAAGAGATAGTCTGCGCTAATGGGCCCCAGTTCACCTCAAAAAAATTTATCGACTTCCTAAAAGAACGACCGATCCGCCTGTCGCATGCATCTGTTTATTACTCGCCGGCAAATGAACAGATCAAGCGGTTTAACTGCACATTGAAGACGTACATCCAACTGCCTTGTCTGGGACAGCGTTCGCTGCGAACTGCTGTACGGGATTATCTCGCCGTTTACAGGTGTACACCTGACGCCACAACAGGAGTGGCCCCTGCGGTACTGCTTCACGGAAGGCTGCGAAGGACAAAGCTTGACATCCTCGGCTTATCGCCCGAGTCGTTTGCGAAGACACCCTATCAGGAGCGGGCCAGGCTTGGACATCGTGTAAAGCACAGGAAACAGTACAGCAAAGCCTACACCGACATGAGGCGAGCGGCAAAGCCGACAGTGGTGGCGGTAGGAGACATGGTGCGGGTGAAGAAACCATCGGTTTCATTCAAGGGTGACACTTCTTTTTCAAAGCCCAAGGAAGTAGTCGAGTAACGTGGTCCAGCATCCTTCCTTCACGATGACGGCAGAACCTGGAACGCGGCAAAGCTGAGCAAGGTGCCTGCTCGTCGCACGAGCAACAATGGCCTTCCGCAACATCCCGGTTGTTGTGACTCGTCCCTTCATCACTACCCCGGCGATGCGACACTTCTCGCTGCAACATGGCAGCCAGCGTCTGCAGCGGCAAGTGTTCCTGCAGCGCAATCTGTGCTTAGTGCAGTATGTGATCCTGCTTGGCCAACGAGGTCAGCCACAGAACAGTGTCCTGCCTCAGAAACTGTGTCACGGCCGCCCGTGGCCACTACAGAACAACCAGTTGTGTCGTGCCCACCTGGCCGTCGTATTCAGCCGCACCGAGACAGACGGCCGCCGGCTAGGTATGGACAAGAACTGTGAATGTGTCTAAGGATTTTCTCAGTGTTGGTGTGCCTATTTTGGGTGTATTCACTGATGTAGTGTTTTGATGTGTATTTTTAATTCGGGTTATACAATTTCTTTCTTACGGTGTATTCGCTTGCCACATAAAAACTGTGCACGATTAACCTCTACTAACATACTAACAGATTTACAAAAAGTTGAGGTAGAGAAATATGTTGTATCCTATATATTTATATACGTAGTTTCAGTTTCGGTCTCAGTGTTTGGGTTTGCAACACTGTGTCCTTGTGCGTGTATACATTTTGTGCAACGTCTATTAAAGGGCAGAATGCCACACGTGCGCCTGGCGTAAAGGCCACGTTACTCCATCATTACAGTGACATGACGATGTAAGCATCCTGTGTAGCTGTTCTATGTGTAAATTAATCTCGCTTCAGTATTCCTCGTAACAGCTACGTTTTTCTGTTCCACAACGTGTATGGTGGCCTCAACCATGCTCAGAAAGTTGTATCATAAATTCTGTATCAAAGTCAAAAACTTCTAACGTGAACGCGGTATTCTGTGCTTGACCAGCTTGAAGAAACTACGACCAGTAAAACTACATGTCGATCACTGGTTCCAAGGGCCTGATGCCGAATCGTGTTCGCCATCAATGCAACAACCGGAAATCATGTACTCTGATTCTACAGCGTACATGATGCTCGTATAAGGCAGCTCGGCGCAAACTGTTTATTTGATGGCGTATTTGCTAGAATGGAAGCAGGAGTTTAAAAAGCAGCTACTGTTGCTCGGGGCTGGTAACTTAGCAGCACCGACAAATCGCTTGCCCGGGCGCTATCCGCAGACGAGGACATTATTTGCTATGGCATGTCATTGTGGTTAAATTCGGCAGTTCTGAGGTTCTTGGCTTCTGCCCACAATAAACGGTATTTCACTTTCTCGACAAATTTTGCGATAATCCAAAGGCAATGGCAATTGCGGATGACACACTTATTACCAGGATTCCTCCAGTTTCTTTGCCCTCTTTAGCTGCGAATTGAAGACTATAAAAACCACTTTGCAAACATAATGGACTTTACACGGCGCTAAAAAAGAGCCCTTCCCTTCAGCTTCGACTACCGGTTTAAGGATAAATAAGGCGAATCACCCGCCGCGGTGGTTCTGTGACTAAGGCGTTCCGCTGCTGAACACAAGGTCCAGGGTTCGATTCCCGGCCGCGGCTGCCTCTTCTCTGATGGAGGCGAAAAGCAAAAACGTCCATGTGTACGAGTCTTCAGCGCACGTTAAAGATCCCCAGGTGGTCAAAATTAATCCGGAGCCCTCCACTACGGCGCGCCTCATCGCCTGCATTGCGTCGGCGCGTGAAACCCTACAATGATTACAATGAATGAAATATGGTGAATGCCTTCTGCAGTGGCGCCCTCAATACAGGGCTTGTATCTATAAGAGGAACTAGAAGCACACCAATTGAAAAAGATCTCCAGGGCTATTCGCCAGTGCCAGTTGAGTTTCCAGCCGTGCTTCCACAAGCGGGAGTTCTCGAGCTTTGTCGACCTTGGAAAGAGATTTTGGCCATTGAGGAGCTTATGTTACCCGAAGCGGTTTACCGGCCACACCTTCCTAGAGAAAACTGTTTGGAGACATTCTGTTTTTTTGGAAAGCCGTGAATTTTATTGGCGAAACCTGCGGAAGCGTCTTGCCAAGAAGAAACTGTTGCTGTCTTCACACGAGACTCTATTCACTGGTTGTGGCCCGAAAATCGTGATGCAATAGAACGGACACAGGCCAACAAAAAGTGGCAATCAGCGGGGGGCTGTTGGGCCACCGGAGGATATTAGACAAGACCCAGCAACAGCTGCACAAACTCATTAATCAACGCCGGTAGAAAGCTTTTCTACCAAACTCCTATATCAACTTGCCCCACCGAGCAAACGTTGTCTGCACCAAGCCACTAAAGCGCTGCTGTGCTACCTGGGGGGTGCTCGTGGAGGCTCTGACTCACCTTAGTTGTGTGTCGCCAGAGTGGGTACTCCTAGTAGCGCTCACTCACTCCTGCGGTGTGGTGCCACCGTGGGAAATGCTTTTAGAGCTGATTCACCCCAGCGTTGCCCCGCCACCGTGGAAAATAGTGTCTTCACCACAGCGGTGCCGCACCGCCATGGGAAATGGTTGCACCGCTGGCTAACCCCTGTTTTGCGGCGCACAGTGCAAAATGGTAGTTACGTTGACTCACCCCAGCAATGCGGCGCTACCATTGGAAATGGTTTGAGCGTCAACCAGTGCAGCGCCACTAAGGGAGGGGTTTTCAAGCGCATACTCACCCCTGCGGTGTGGAGCAAGCATCGGAGAGCCGCTGGTGCCGGTCTGGCACGAGGTAAGTATGGCCAAGAGGAGAAACAATGGCTAAATATGGTGAATTTCTCCATAGAGACATCGGCACCAAATTAGTATCGACATCACCCGATTCCAGCGACAGCCGAAAGAACAAACGGGCTGCCGACACGACCAAGTACACGATCCAATCAACCACATCGAACCCAAGAAGGCCATCTTGCCCTGTCGCTTTGCAGCCAGCGGGCGCAAAGGATCGCGCAGTGGTAAGATGGTCTTCGGACATCCCACAAGCACTATGTGCACAAAAACTGGCGCACCTTACTGAGAGACGCATCTTGAAATTAAGGCGAGATTCATCACATGCCGGTATGTGGTAGTGCCCGAACCCGATCGTAAAAACATGCCAAAATCCCCTTAAAAACTCAGCACAGGCGGTGAAAGAACAAGAGGGGCTAACAGTCCCGCCCAACTGCCTTTGAGAACGCCACACCCCATATGGTTTGTATGAAAGGCGGTGGGTTTCTGTTAGAGGTACGCCGGAGGCCTCTATCGAACAACGATTAGTGCTCGGGGAGCTCTTCTTTATAGAATCTTCGAGAACAGGCTACAAGCTAGGAGAACACACATTTCATAACCCCACAGGTAGTCGGCATGAAAATAGCTGCCCTACTGGACACTGGCGTGAGGATATCTGTTTTCGAAAATGGTTTTAGAAAAACGGTGCTCTGTGGCGACAGTATTGCAACAGCTTCACACCAGGTTGCGCCTATAACATCAGCAGCAAGGCGGAGAGTTACCCTTGAAGTCCGCAAACACAAGATACGTTTTTTTGCACCTTCCCTGTCTTTTCTGTCCAGCCATGACGGGTTTCGCTTGACGGGAAATGCGGAAACAAGTACTATGAACCCGGAACACCACTAATCAGCTCCGCAGCTCGATCATATGGATTGCTGTCAGGGTTGCTGACAACAGAAACCCGTAGTAGCAAAAGAGAAAACGTTTCCCAAACAGTCTTGCAGTTGTTATCATGAAAGCAAAGGAATAATCTATCTAGCAGCCGTACTAGAACCTTTTGAAGACGTGTTCACAGAGGCTGCAGGGAAGGTGAACATTTTGGAACACTAAATCAATAGGAGAGATTCGTGTCCACTTCTGATCAACGCCAGACCTTTGAGAGCCCCAATAAAACCAAAGCTGTACGGAGCTTCGCATGATAAAGTGAACACGGGAGTGCTGGGATCTTAAAAGAGCCCTTGGGAATTTTTCATTGAATTGGCTGGTTAAAAAGACAATACTGTCTCCAATTGCGTAAACTACAGACCCCAAAACGCCATAACACATAGAGGCCTATAATATTTTTTATCTATCGACGCGGTGATCCACGCAGTGTGCTCAGCAAAGGTATTCCGCGCACCCGACTGTATTAGACGTTTTCTTCAAATCCCTGTAGATAAAAAGAATATTGAGAAAACGGGGTTTTACTTGAAGCAAAGGGTTGTTCGAATTCGTAGGGCCGCATTTTAGTTTCTCGAATTCTCTGGCAAATTTAAAGCGCATGATGGACATGGCGCTGGGAGGCAATGAGTTCACTAACGCGATGCATGGATATGTTCGTATTTTCGAACAATCTCGACGATCCCGTTGTTCATTTAAACACTGTAATGAAGCGACCGCAGAACGCATGCCTCACAGCAAACAATCGCAAGGTTCAACTGGCTGCAGTAGGATCAAGCTCCTTGGCTTCGTTATGGGTCAAGGCTCTGTCCCGCCAAAGGCAGAAAAGCTCAAGGCCGTATTGCAGTTACCAAAACATCAGATCATCAAAACTCGTCCGCGCTTCTAGGGTAATGTCGGTTTCTATAGACACTTTATTCAAAAGTTCGCAAACTTGGCACGGCCCCTTTATCAGCTGCTAAGATACGCCTACAAGTAATTTTGGGCGGCTTCCGAGGCGTGGGGGTTTCAGGAGCTGTGAACTACCATCGCCTCACACCAGAAGACTGTGGTTTCTGGATATAAGCGGCCCCTTCGTCGTTCAAGCTGATCCAAATGAATACGGAATAGATGCCATTTTACTACAAGAGAATAGCTCCGAACTGTACACTCTGGCATTCATAAGGCAGCATTCTCAGCTGCAGAACTGAACTATAAGGGGGCGGGGAAATATTGTCTCGCCGTAATGCTCACCCTCAAAAAGTTCAGCAAGAACCTCGATGGGGCCGGTTTAACAATACAGATACACCACAAAGCACTGACAGGGCTATCACAACTTCAGAACCAGGCCAGTGGCCTCGCATTGTAGGCGACAAATCTACTAGTCGCGAATAAAAGTGCTATTACAAAGTGGAATACAAGAACGGTATTTGAATGAAATCCGCGGACGCCCGTTCTGTAGCACCACTACCAGCATAACAGCCACCGACACCACATGTCATCGCAGTTACAACGCACAAAGAAGCCTCCGGAACACCAGCCACTCACCAGCAGATGGCAGGAGCGCAGCAAGCCCACGCTCATGGCAAGCGCATCCGTGAGTCTGATACGGTCGCAGAGAACTACAATGATACGGCTGCTCATTAACGGACTACGATTGCTACATCAAAGGCCCGACGGCTTGCTGCTGTGGTACATTCAAAGCGCAGACACGGATATTGGCGATTATCGTTTCCGACTAATCGTAGCAAAGGGCCAAAGAAGGTTTTTTGTCAAATATTACCACGGCACCACCCTCCCACTTCATAAGTGACGGACAGAAAACGTGCGAAAGGGTATGTCGCGTTATCACGTGGCCTTGCACGAGAAAGAAGGTTTTAAAGTATGCACAGACATCACCGGCTTGCCACATTGTAAAGCCAATAATTAGTAGACCACCTCGCCTCATGAAGTCTGTTACAGAGCCGCTTCAGTTGCCCAGTCATGGGGGTGGTATAACTGGCCCTCCGATGTGGCCACAACCACCTCATGGTTTCCACTAAGAAACGGCGGAACTTCTGAGAGGGGGCAAAGTTAGGCTAATAGTGTTCGCCCACTGGCTGCACTACATTTTGGATGGCAGTCGGGGGGGTGGAAATATGAGCACCACAATACTTGAGGAGACCGGGCAATGCCCGCGGTTCTCCACACCCCTCAGCCGGAGATGAGGGCGGTTATTGCTTTCCGTCTTTCCGTCCCAACTTGAGCGGAGACCGGTTGGTACCTTGGCGAGTGGGTTGGAGGGTTACCCATCGACGCCCTCGCTGTGCTACGATGTGAATGTCCTGTTTCAAATTATTCGTGAAGAGCTTGTTGATGCAGGCAATAGGGATTGGTAAGCATGACATTGCAAATGAGTTAGGCAATAGGGTGGGAGAAATAATAGGGCCATCATTCAGAAATACGTGCTGTTGCAACTCTCTGAAACAAATCTCATTTGTGGAAACGATGTATATAAGGTATTGTCAACGATCTCGAATACAAACGCAGTCAAATCTAATAAAGACATGGGGATGTACCTTGGCGTATGCTGGCTAAAACTTTCCAGTGTGAGGCATTTCCTTCCCGGTTCATTTGCCGAGTAGTTCATCAAAACACCCTGTACTGAAAGAAACTCTGCACAGGTATTGCAGTTGGGATGCTGGCCACTATTGAAAACTTACGAGTCGCTCAAAGTAGCTGCCTTGCAAAAGCATATTCTCCTGTTGAAAAAAATGTCACGTGTGTGTAATGTCTTATAAAGTATAAAATTTTCATGAAAAGAATTTCTGATAAAATCTGCAAAACGGGGATATAAGCGTTAAGAAAGCAAACTACAAAAAGCCGGAAATAAAAAAGCTGAAAAAGTGTCTGCACGAATGTGAACAGAGTGCGTGTTTACAGGTGTCTGAGGGGGCAATTTGGAGGTTCATGTGTTCAGAATTAAAACGAAAACACAATATTTATGTTGGTTGTTTTATTGTGTGTACCCACATTGGAGATATCGAGTTCACCACCACCATTTTTAAGCAGGGTTTCAGCACCGGTTTCTTGTCAATGACTCTGCTAATCATTTTCGATAATAAAATTGCGAGTATTTCGCAGAAGTGTTTTAATCTATTGGCGATTAAAAGTATCTAGTCTAGCTAGACAATCAGACAACTGAAGCGTTCGAGGTACATGTCGAAAAAGTGTAAATGTCGGTAAGTTTGCAACCATAGTTGAACTGCATAAAAGGTATATAAAACGTGGTAAATACAAAATTTAGTTCACTGATAACTACGTAATATCGTTGAATTTGGCTTGAGATGATGTATTATTCTCTTGCCTACTGCGTTAGAAATGGAGAAAAAGCTGTTTAAATCCGAATGGTTCCATTCATACAGTCGCACTTGGGCTCCAACCATAAGCGATATTTTCGTAAAAAGGGAACGGGTTGCTGGAATGAAAGCTAAAGGGCTGACTGTGATGGTGTTCCGGCATGTAGGTCAACCTCTAATGGTTTCACACCGCTCACGCGGCGGAATTGGCCAGCAGATTTTTTTTGTGATAGAACATCCGCACAAAGATAAGTGGTCTAGGAGTGCAGCCATTAGAATTTGAATTCACACGTTTACTTTCCGTGAGTTCTTTATTAGATGATCAGCCTTTAGTTTGAAAACTTCTTCCTGAAGTGAGATTTTGTGACGACGAAACCTAGGTCACTAAACAATTCCAAAAAGTGGTTTCATGTTTCGGTACCCCTACGGATACCTTGTTCACAATGAGCATGTGCGTGGAACACGAAGCTATATAGTGGGCATGAGACGTCTCAATAAGGTCTCATAAATACGCGGCATATTACCGTCTGTTCTGTTGATAGTGTCGGCCGTCGTCTGAATGATGAGGGATTTGAGCAGCAATCGAGAAGACAGATTGCGCTCGGTTGTCAAAACTTTCGCCTCGTCCCAGTCGACCTCGTGTCCCGTTTTCTCACAGTTCTCATCCAGTGCGCTTGTTCTTCAAAGGCCCTTGTTTACGTCGCTCGAGGCTGCGTTAATCTTCTTTGACGATTGCCCGTTTCGCCAATGTACACTGATTTGCATTCGGCGCACGGAATCTTGTTAATAACACCTGGAAAATTGGAGGTCGAGAGGGGGTCTTTTACGATGACGAGATATGAATGTAGTTTGTTAGCGGGTACGTAGGCGATGCGCACACCACGCTTCTTGAAAAGGCGTGCAATAGCTTCACTGGTGAGTGGGAGGTAAGAATGGCAGCACGTTTTGGCGGGGCCCTTGTAGACGCTTCTGCCAGCTCATCTCGGTGGGGATACGTGTTCGTCGCCCTCTTGGCCTGTTTTCGGATAAAATGCTGTGGGTAGAAATTCCGTTGCAGGTCTTTTTTGATCCTTTTCATTTCTTATCTCAGCCTTTCTTGGTCAGAGCACTTCTGTTTTGCTCTGTTCACAAGTGGCGTCCCCCCTGAACGCTTATGGAACATGGGGTGCACCTACTGAAAGCACAGGTTCCTTCCGGAGTCCGTAGGTTTCCTGTATACGCTGAACGACCGTCCTCTCGGGGAGCATTTTACGAGCGTGTCCAGAAAAGAAATACAGCTTTTGGATTGCTCTTCCTTAGTAAAGTTTATCGAAGCCTCTGTATCCTGCCGATGCTGCAGGAAGCGCCGCACATGCTGCTTGTCGATGATGCAGAAGCAATCTTCGACGTATCATACGATAGATTCGGCTTTGGTTGGAATGATTCCAAAGCTCTTTCCTCAATCGCTTCCATCGTTAAATTTGCGATTGTGACCAAGATTTATGCCCCCATGACCATCCCAAACACCTGCTTTTAAATGTCGCCGTTATACGTAAAATACGTATTGCTTAGGAAAAAATGGCAGAACTTGCCGTATTCGGCGGCATCAAATGGAGTGCCGTCCGGAAGCCTTTCGTTCAAGTCCAAACGTTTTCGTCAAGTTTCGACTTACAGTTCGACAGGAATGCTTGTGAACAATAAACGCACATCGAAAGAAACCTGGAAGTTGTCATCTTTCAGAACTATACCCTGCAACTTGCCAATAAAATCTTCCGAGTTACGTATGTGCGTGCCGGTATTGCCCACTAACGGTGCAATCACCTTGTTGAGGTAGCGGGACAACCGGAGGAGCGGTGAGCGTGTAAAATCCACAATTGTACGTAACAGGGTTCCATCCTTGTGAATCGTGGGAAGTCCGTAAATTGCAGGCTCCGACTCGTTCCTGCAGAGAAGGTAATAGTATAGGCTTTTCATTGAAGGAGGTAACCAACTGAATATCTCGGAGAGCAATTTCTGCAATTGAATTTAGGTGGTGGGATCTTTTGCGAATTTGAAGTACGTCGTATAGTCTTCGAGTAGTACCAACCACTTGTTCTCGTACGCAGAGCGGCCAAGAACGACTAAAAGGTTACCTTTGTCAGCAGGGTGCACAGCAATATCTGCATTCGACCGCAGAGAATGAATGGCCTTGTTTCCGCTCCAGTGATGACCTGTGCATCTCTTGATGGGCGCAATCTGGAGAGAACACCCATGGCGTTCGTGCGTATTTTATATTCCCCGTCGTACGAATGACGTGCAAGAACGCGCGAACTCCATCAGCGTTCTCTACAGATTGCGCTGATCAAGAGATGCACACGCCATTACTAGAGCGGAACAGAAGGCCATTCAGTCTCCGCGGTCCAACGCAGATATTGCTGTGCTCGCTGCCGACAATGGAAACGTTAGAGTCGTCCTTGACCGCTTTGCGTGCCAGAACAAGTTGTCGGCACTACTCCAAGACCGTACCACGTACTCCAAAGT